>WNWK01002283.1:112500-217195 GCA_009830355.1 Cherax destructor
GGGTGCTAGTGTTGTACTGGAGGACAGTGCTCCTGAGGGTGCTAATGTTGTCCTGGAGGACAGTGCTCCTGAGGGTGCTAGTGTTGTACTGGAGGACAGTGCTCCTGAGGGTGCTAGTGTTGTCCTGGAGGACAGTGCTCCTGAGGGTGCTAGTGTTGTACTGGAGGACAGTGCTCCTGAGGGTGCTAGTGTTGTACTGGAGGACAGTGCTCCTGAGGGTGCTAATGTTGTCCTGGAGGACAGTGCTCGTGAGGGTGCTAGTGTTGTACTGGAGGACAGTGCTCCTGAGGGTGCTAGTGTTGTCCTGGAGGACAGTGCTCCTGAGGGTGCTAGTGTTGTACTGGAGGACAGTGCTCCTGAGGGTGCTAGTGTTGTACTGGAGGACAGTGAACCAAAAGGGGATATTGGCCCTGGTGATGAAACAAGTAAAGACAACGATATTCAATTCACAGAGGTACAAAATAGCGATACTGCTGGAGATGGAACAAAAGGGGATGATGCCTCAGGGAATAGTGTCGACACACTACCAGTAAAACCTGGTGGAAGCACTGATGTCCATACAGGGGGGATAGATAGGGGAAAAACAGAAAAAAATGCACCAGCAGCGAACGCAGCTACAATAAATCCTAGCAAACAGAATTCCAATCTATGTAAATTCTATGTCTTAGTATCTGCAGGAATGGTATATCTGCCGCACCCACATGACAACAGGAGAGTTCAACTTTCCTTCCTGTAACTTCCTGTAACCCAGAAATGTGTCACTCATCAATCCATGAAAGAAAATGCTACAACGCATACTGCCAGGCACATCATCTAAAGGAGACAAGAAGACACAGACCAGCCAGACTATGGGATACAAAGGAGAAGAGCCATAACACTTCTGGAGAGCCATAACACTCTGAGGTAACACTTCTGGAGAGGGACATCAACACTTCAGAAGAACCATAATCAGAAAATAAAACCCTACAGCCTATAACACATTCTTTGCAACATACACTGCTGGACGCCATCTCCGGAGCAGATGCACAGGATTTAACCTCCACTCCAGGAAGGGACCATCTGTAGATCCAGACGATCAGACCCTAGAATTCCGCTCAATATAACGCCAGTCTTTCTCAGGACTGCTCAGGGACTGCTCAGGGTCTGCTCAGGGACTGCTCAGGGACTGCTCAGGGACTGCTCAGGGACTGCTCAGGGACTGCTCAGGGACTGCTCAGGGAGTCAAATGTAATGTTGACAACGAAATATGGATCCCAGGTTATAACATATTCAGATGCGACAGACTAAACAGGCAACAAGGGAAGGTTGTCCTGTACGTCACAGAGTCGCTCATTTGCTCAGAACTACTAAACACCTCAAATGATGTAGTTGAAGTTTTGGCGGTAAATATTGAAAACCAAAACCTTGTCATTGTTGTGGTATACAAGCCTCCAGATGCAACTTCCCAGCAATTCCAGGAGCAGCTTTTGAAAACTGACCACTGTCTGGAAAATCTCCCAACTCCTGCCCCAAACATTTTGCTACTGGGAGATTTTAACTTGAGACACCTAAAATGGAGGAGTATAGCAAACAATGTTTTAACAGAGATCACCCCAGGATGCAGCTCAGATGAAAATTCACACACACACGAACTATTAAATCCCTGCACCCAATTCACCTTAAACCAGCAACTATTATAGCCTACAAGACTAGAAAATACGCTGGACTTCATCTTCACTAACAACGACGATCTGATACGTTATATAACAGTATCAAAGACAATACACTCAGATCACAACATAACAGAGATACAGACATGTATGCACAGGGCTCCTGACCAGCAAAATGTGATCAGTCATGAGGGTCTCTTCACAAAATTCAACTTCAATAACAAAAACATACAATGGGAACAAGTCAACCATGTCCTAAATGAAACAAGCTGGGAAGATATCCTAAACAACACGAATCCGAACATTTGCCTAGAAAAAAATGAACTTTGTGGTTCTTGAGATCTGCTCAAGACACATTGCATTAAGAAAAAGAAAGAGAAGATGTAAACTAGAAAGAGAGAGACACTCCCTATACAGACGAAGGCGAAGAGTCACAGAGCTGCTGAGAGGGGCCAATATATCTAAAATACGAAGGGAGTCACTGGTCAATGAAATTGCAAATATTGAACTTAAGCTGAATGAATCTTACAGGAGACAAGAATCGCAGGAAGAACTAAAAGCCATAAAGGAAATTGAAAAGAAAACCAAAATACTTCTTCTCTTATGCCAAATCTAAGGGAAAAACAACATCCAGTATTGGGCCCCTGCTTAGGCGAGATGGGACATACACAGATGACAGCCAAGAAATAAGCGAGATACTAAAGTCCCAATACGATAACAGATTGCGTCTGTTATCATCCCGGTTTCGTTTCTGTGAGTGCTATGATGTCTGGGCACGTCTCCTTGATTCATTCATGCCACTCCTCACATTTATTTGTAATTCCATCTGCATTCATATGCCAAACTTTCAACTTCTTTTCTAAAACTGTGGTCTGGGGAGAACCTTTGGGATGGGGAAGTGGGAGACCAGGCAGGGAACTATTGGGTGTTGCTGTGGAGGTGGAGTTTGTGATGAGGGAGGTGGGGGCAGTGTGTGTGTGTGTGTGTGTGTGTGTGTGTGTGTGTATGTGGGTGTTTGCACCTAGTTGTACTCACCTAGTTGTGGTTGCAGGGCTCGAGTCACAGCTCCTGGCCCCGCCTCTTCACTGGCCGCTACTCGGTCACTCTACCCACTCCATGTGCTTTATCATACCTCTCCTTAAAGCTATGTATGGATCCTGCCTCCACTATATCACTTCCCAGACTATTCCACTTCCTGACAATGCTGAGACTGAAGAAAAACTTTCTAACCTCCCTGTGATTCATCTGAGTCTTCAACTTCCAACTGTGACCCCTTGTTGCTGTGTCCCATCTCTGAAACATTCTGTCTCTGTCCACCTAGTAGATTCCTCTCAGTGTTTTATATGTCGTTATCATATCCTCTCTATCTCTCCTGTCTTCCAGTGTCGTCAGGTCGATTTCCCTTAACTTCTCCTCGTAGGACATACCCCTTAGCTCCAGGACTAGTCTTGTAGCAAACCTTTGCACTTTCTCTAGTTTCCTTACATGCTTGGCTAGGTGAGGGTTCCAAACTGGCGCTGCATACTCTAATATGGGCCTAACATACACAGTGTACAGGGTCCTGAATGACTACTTATTAAGATGTCGGAATGCTGTTCTTAGGTTTGCCAGGCGCCCCTATGCTGCAGCAGTTATTTGGTTGATGTGCGCCTCAGGAGATGTGCCCGGTGTTATACTCACCACAAGATCCTTTTCCTTGAGTAAGCTTTGTAGGCTCTGGCCCCTTAGACTGTACTCCGTCTGTAGTCTTCTTTGCACATCCCCAATCATCATGACTTTTCACTTAGTGGGGTTGAACTCCAGGAGCTAGTTGCTGGACCAGGCCTGCAGCCTGTCCAGATCCCTCTGTAGTTCTGTCTGGTCCTCGTCCGATTGAATTCTTCTTATCAACTTCACATTTGCAAACAGGGGCACTTCTGAGTCTATTCCTTCCATCATGTCGTTCAAAAATACCAGAAACAGCACCGGTCCTAGGACTGATCCATGTGGCACCCCGCTCGTTACAGGCGCCCATTCTGACACCTCGCCATGTACCATGATTTGCTGTTGTCTTCCTGACAGGCATTCCCTGATCCACTGCAGTGGCTTCCCTGTTAGCCCTGCCTGGTCCTCCAGCTTTTGCACTAATCTCTTGTATGGAACTGTGTCAAACGCCTTCTTACAGTCCAAGAAAATGCAATCTACCCACCCCTTTCTCACCCTGTCATAGAACTCCAGTAGGTTTGTGATCTAGGATTTCCCGTCCCTGAAGCAATGCTGGCTGTCGTTGATAAGCTCATTTCTTTCTAGGTGCTCCACCACTCTTCTCCTGATAATGTTCTCCATGACCTTGCATACTATACATGTCAGTGACACTGGTCTGTAGTTTAATTCTTCGTGTCTGTCTCTTTTTTTAAAAATTGGGACAACATTTGCTGTCTTCCACACTTCAGGTAGTCGCCCTGTTTCGATAGATGCGTTGAAGATTGTTGTTAGTGGTACACATAGCGCCTCTGCTCCCTCTCTCAGGACCCATGGAGAAATGTTATCTGGCCCCATCGCCTTTGAGTTATCTAGCTCACTCAGCAGCCTCTTCACTTCTTCCTCAGTTGTATGTATTGTGTCCAACACTTGATGGTGTATCACACCTCTTCGTCTTTCTGGGTCCCTTCTGTCTCCTCTGTGAACACTTTGAATCTGACGTTGAGTTCCTCACACACTTCGCGGTCGTTTCTTGTCATCTCTCCTCCTTCCTTTCTCAGCCTGATTACCTGGTCCTTGAGTGTTGTTTTCCTCCTGATGTGGCTGTACAACAGCTTTGGATCAGATTTGGCTTTCACTGCTATATCATTCTCGTATTGTCTTTGGGCCTCCCTTCTTGTGCATATTCATTTCTGGCTCTACGACTGCTCTTCTTATTCTCCTGGGTCCTTTGCCTTCTATAATTTTTCCATTCTCTAGCACACTTGGTTTTGGCCTCCCTGCACCTTTGGGTGAACCAAGGGCCCATCCTGGCTTTTTCGTTATTCCTGTTACCCTTGGGTACAAACCTTTCCTCAGCTTCCTTGTATATTGTTGTCACATATTCTATCATTTCGTTTACTGACTTCCCTGCCAGTTCTACATGCAAGAAATTCTTCATGCCTGAGTAGTCCCCTTTCTTGTAGTTTGGCTTCATTCGTCCGGCCTTTCCTGCTTCCCTCTCCACTTGTAACTCTACTATGTATTCGAAGCTCAGAACCACATGATCACTGGCCCCGAGGGGTCTTTCATGTGATGTTCTCAATATCTGCACTACTCAAGGTGAATACTAGGTTCAGTCTCGCTGGTTCATCCTCTCCTCTCTCTCTGGTAGTGTCCCTTACGTGTTGGTACATGAAGTTTTCCAGTACCACCTTCACGTTTCTTGCCCCACATGTGGCTCCAAGTTCTCCCAATCGATTTCCTTGTGGTTGAAGTCACCCATGATCAGTAGCTTTGCCCTGCTCGCATGAGCCCTTCTGGCCACTTCGGCCAGTGTGTCGACCATCGCTCTATTACTCTCATAATACTCTTGCCTTGGCCTCCTGCTGTTCTGTGGTGGGTTATACATCACTGCAATTACCACATTGGGACCTCCAGATTGAAGCCTTCCTAATATGTATTCTCTTGCTTCTCCTCTGTATCCTCTCTCCAGCTCATTAAAATCCCATCGGTTTTTGATCATGTGTGTGTGTGTATTTAGCTATTTGGGGTTGCAGGGACCGAGTCATAGCTACTGTGTGTGTGTGTGTGTGTGTGTGTGTGTGTATGTATCTATTATATGTTTTAACAAAACCAAAAGAGCAATAAAAGCCTTGACTGGTTGGCATCACAGAGAAACAGTCGGGAAATGCTTGGAACTTAAATTAAGGTTAAATACTTATTAAGAAGCAGTTTGCAGTAGGAGAGAATATGGATGAGGCAAGATCAATTAAGAGCAGCAACTAGTACAAGCAAGTGAGGTGACACCAGTTATGTTTACAATGTTACGAGGCGCTAGAAAACAGGGAACAGCAGCGTTAATAATGGAGTCACCTATCGGGCCATCTCTACTAAAAGATTTGCACAACTATGAGGGAAAAAGGTGGAAGACGCATCAAGGTAAAGCAGCACAAAGCAGAAGGTACAAAACAAATGACCCAGATAGAACAAACTCGAGAACAAAAGGAAAGTAGTGTGTTAAGAATATTTGTTATAGAACCGTCGCCAACAGAATGAAAGGTTAGATAATTGCAAGAAAGAAAACAAAAATAATAGACAGGATAGAGAAGGGGAAGAGGGCTTTACAGCCAAGAATATTCTTTTAAAGTAATAGGAGAAGTTGTAGTATCCGACATAAAAATTCTTAAAAGACTACTGCAAACCTTCTTTATACTGGGAAATCAAAATTTTCACACGTGACACCAAAATAAAGTTATTCTACTTAGTTTTCCATAAAAAAATTCTAACAAACACAAAAACACATAAAGGAAGTCAGAAAGCAAGGGTCAGTACCATGACAAGTGTTACAAGTATCTTTGTTAGCTAATGACGTGAAATTAATGAGGGGAAAACACACAGGAAACACTTCAAACGGTTCTGGATAAACTACAGGATTACTCGGAAGAATGACTACTAGTTTTTCAACCAACATATGCAAAGTTATAAGTACTGGAGAACGGTGAGACGACCGGAAACAGAGTGCAGGCCAGGGAAAAACAAAGGATGTACACCCCTTTGAAAAAGGACCTCACAGTGAGCATATCACCTGAGGCACAAAACAATCGACTACCTGCCGGCGGAGCACACAGGAGACTGGTAAATTTGAGGATAGTTTCCAGGACCCTCAATAACAAGTCCTTCACAACACTATATAGGAAATTTGTCAGGTACATCTTGGAGTACGCAGCACCAATACAGAACTTACTTCTAATAAAGATTGTCAAGAAGCCGAAAAAAATGCAAAGATATGTGAGCTATGATCAGAAGCTAAAGTTATTAAACATTATGAAATAAACCATTAAAGAACCAGGAGTGACAGAAGGACCAGGAGAGACAGAAGGACCAGGAGTGACAGAAGAACCAGGAGTAACAGAAGAACCAGGAGTGAGAGAAGAACCAGGAGTGACCGAAGAACCAGGAGTGACAGAAGGACCAGGAGTGATAGAAGAACCAGGAGTGACAGAAGAACCAGGGATGACAGATGAACCAGGAGTGACAGAAGAACCAGAAGTGACAGAAGGACTAGGAGTGACAGAAGAACCAGGAGTGACAGAAGAACCAGGAGTGACAGAAGGACCAGGAGTGACAGAAGGACCAGGAGTGCCAGAACACCCAGGAGTGACAGAAGAACAAGGAGTGAAAGAAGGACCAGGAGTGACAGAAGAACCAGGAGTGACAGAAGAACCATGAGTGACAGAAGAACCAGGAGTGACAGAAGGACCAGAGGGGACAGAAGAACCAGGAGTGACAGAAGAACAAGGAGTGACATAAAAACCAGAGATGACAGAAGAACCAGGAGTGACAGAAGAACCAGAGGTGACAGAAGAACAAGGAGTGACAGAAGAACCAGGAGTGACAGAAGAACCAGGAGTGACAGAAGAACAAGGAGTGACAGAAGAATCATGGCTAACAGAGGGACCAGGAGTGACAGAAGAACCAGGAGTGACAGAAGAATCAAGAGAGACAGAAGAACCAGGAGTGACAGAAGGACCAGGAGTGACAGAATAACCAGGAGTGACAGAAGAACCAGGGATGACAGATGGACCAGGAGTGACAGAAGAATCAGGAGTGACAGAAGAACCAGAAGTGACAGAAGAACCAGGAGTGACAGACGAACCAGGAGTGACAGAAGGACCAAGAGTGACAGAAGGACCAGAAGTGACAGAAGAACCAGGAGTGACAGAAGAACCAGGAGTGACTAAAGGAACAGGAGTGACAGAAGAACCAGGAGTGAGAGAAGAACTAGGAGTGACAGAAGGACCAAGAGTGACAGAAGAACTAGGAGTGACAGAAGAACCAGGAGTGACAGAATAACCTGGAGTGACAGAAGAACCCGGAGTGACAGAAGAACCAGGGATGACAGATGGACAAGGAGTGACAGAAGAACCAGGAGTGACAGAAGAACCAGGAGTGACAGAAGAACCAAAAGTGACAGAAGAACCAGGGATGACAGATGGACCAAGAGAGACAAAAGAACCAGGAGTGACAGAAGAACCAAGAGAGACAGAATGACCCGGAGTGACAGAAGAACCAGGAGTGACAGAAGAACCAGGAGTGACAGAAAGACCAGGAGTGACAGAAGAACCAGGAGTGACAGAAGAACTAGGAGTGACCGAAGAACCAGGAGAGACAGAAGGACCAGGAGTGACAGAAGTTCCAGGAGTGACAGAAGAACCAGGGATGACAGATGGACCAGGAGTCAGAAGAACCAGGAATGACAGAAGAACCAGGAGTGACAGGAGAACCAGGAGTGACAGAAGGACAAGGAGTGACAGAAGAACCAGGAGTGACAGAAGAACAAGGGATGACAGATGGACCAGGAGTAACAGAAGAACCAGGAGTGACAGAAGAACCAGGAGTGACAGAAGAACCAGGAGGGACAGAAGAACCAGGAGTGACAGAAAGACCAGAGGTGACAGAAGAACCAGAAGTGACAGAAGTACCAGGAGTGACGGAAGAACCAGGAGTGACAGAAGAACCAGGGATGACAGATGAACCAGGAGTGACAGAAGAACCAGAAGTGACAGAAGAACCAGGGATGACAGATGGAATAGGAGTGACAGAAGAACCAGGAGTGACAGAAGAACCAGGAGTGACAGAAGAACCGGGAGTGACAGAAGAACCAGGAGTGAGAAAAGAACCAGGAGTGACAGAAGAACCAGAGGTGACAGAAGAACCAGGGATGACAGATGGACCAGAGATGACAGAAGAACCAGGTGTGACAGAAGGACCAGAGGTGACAGAAGAACCAGAAGTGACAGAAGAACCAGGGATGACAGATGGACCAGGAGTGACAGAAGAACCAGGAGTGACAGAAGAACCAAGAGTGACAGAAGAACCGGGAGTGACAGAAGAACCAGGAGTGAGAAAAGAACCAGGAGTAACAGAAGAACCAGAGGTGACAGAAGAACCAGGGATGACAGATGGACCAGAGATGACAGAAGAACCAGGTGTGACAGAAGGACCAGAGGTGACAGAAGAACCAGAAGTGACAGAAGAACCAGGGATGACAGATGGACCAGGAGTGACAGAAGAACCAGGAGTGACAGAAGAACCAGGAGTGACAGAAGAACCGGGAGTGACAGAAGAACCAGGAGTGAGAAAAGAACCAGGAGTAACAGAAGAACCAGAGGTGACAGAAGAACCAGGGATGACAGATGGACCAGAGATGACAGAAGAACCAGGTGTGACAGAAGGACCAGAGGTGACAGAAGAACCACGAGTGACAGAAGGACCAGAGATGACAGAACCAGGAGTGACAGAAGAATCAGGAGTGACAGAAGGAACAGAGATGACAGAACCAGGAGTGACAGAAGAACCAGAGATGACAGAACCAGGAGTGACAGAAGGAGTAGAGATGACAGAACCATTAGTGACAAAAGAATCGGGAATGACAGAAGAACCAGGAGTGACAGAAGCACCAGATTTGACAGAACCAAAAGTGACAGAAGAACCAGAGATGGCAGAACCAGAAGTGACAGAAGGACCAGAGATGATAGAACCAGGAGTGACAGAAGGACCAGAGACGACCGAACAATGAGTGACGAAAGAATCGGGAATGACAGAAGAACCAAGAGTGACAGAAGGACAAGAGATGACAGAAGAACCATTAGTGACAGAAGGACCAGAGATGACAGAAGGACCAGAGGTGACAGAAGAACTATTAGTGACAGAAGGACCAGAGATGACAGAAGGACCAGAGATGACAGAAGGACCAGAGATGACAGAAGAACCATTAGTGACTGAAGGACCAGAGATGACAGAAGGACCAGAGATGACAGAAGAACAAAGAATGACAGAAGGACCATTAGTGACAGAAGGACCAGGGATGACAGAAAGTCCAGGGATGACAGAAGAACCAGGTGTGACAGACGGACCATTAGTGACAGAAGGACTAGGGATGACAGAAGGACCATTAGTGACAGAAGGACCAGGGATGACAGAAGGACCAGGGATGAGAGAAGGACCAGGGATGACAGAAGGACCAGGGATGACAGAAGGACCAGAGATGACAGAATGACCAGGGATGACAGAAGGACCAGGGATGACAGAAGGACCAGGGATGACAGAAGGACCATGGATGACAGAAGAACCTGGGATGACAGAAGGACCAGGGATGACAGAAGAACTAGGGATGACAGAAGGACCAGGGATGACAGAAGGACCAGGGATGACAGAAGGACCAGGGATGACAGAAGGACCAGAGATGACAGAAGGACCAGGGATGACAAAAGGACCAGGGATGACAGAAGTACCAGGGATGACAGAACCATTGATGACAGAAGGACCAGGGATGACAGGACTAGATATGACAGAAGGACCAGGGACGACAAAAGAACCAGGGATGACAGAGAGATCAGGGATGACAGAAGGACCAAAGATGACAGAAGGACCAGGGATGACAGAAGGACCAGGTATGACAAAAGGACCAGGGATGACAGAAGAACCAGGGATGACAGAAGAACCAGGGATGACAAAAAGACCAGGGATGACAGAAGTACCAGGGATGACAGAGCCATTGATGACAGAAGGACCAGGGATGACAGGACTAGAGATGACAGAAGGACCAGGGACGACAAAAGAACCAGGGATGACAGAAAGATCAGGGATGACAGAAGGACCAGGGATGACAGAAGGACCAGGGATGACAGAAGAACCAGGGATGACAAAAAGACCAGGGATGACAGAAGGACCAGGGATGACAGAAGAACCAGGGATGACAGAAGAACCAGGGATGTCAGAAGAACCAGGGATGACAGAAGAACCAGGGATGACAGAAGGACCATTAGTGACAGAAGGACCAGGGATGACAGAAGAACCAGGGATAACAGAAGGACCAGGGATGACAGAAGAACCAGGGATGACAGAACCAGGGATGACAGAAGGACCAGGGATGACAGAAGAACCAGGGATGACAGAAGGACCAGGGATGACAGAAGAACCAGGGATGACAGAAGAACCAGGGATGACAGAAGAACCAGGGATGACAGAAGGACCAGGGATGACAGAAGAATCAGGGATGACAGAAGGACCAGGGATGACAGAAGGACCAGGGATGATAGAAGAACCAGGTATGACAGAAGAACCAGGGATGACAGAAGAACCAGGGATGACAGAAGAATCAGGGATGACAGAAGGACCAGGGGTGACAGAAGGACCAGGGATGACAGAAGAACCAGGGATGACAGAAGAACCAGGGATGACAGAAGGACCAGGGATGACAGAAGGACCAGAGATGACAGAAGAACCAGGGATGACAGAAGAACCAGGGATGACAGAAGGACCAGGGATGACAGAAGAACCAGGGATGACAGAAGAACCAGGGATGACAGAAGAACCAGGGATGACAGAAGAACCAGGGATGACAGAAGGACCATTGATGACAGAAGGACCAGAGATGACAGAAGGACCAGGGATGACAGAAGAACCAGGGATGATAGAAGAACCAGGGATGACAGAAGAACCAGGGATGACAGAAGAACCAGGGATGACAGAAGGACCAGGGATGACAGAAGGACCAAAGAAGTTTTAAGAGGTATGATAGTGGTCTTGCAGCCAGGAGAGGACAAATCTAGTGTTGATGCCCGGAGATGAGGGGCTATGAACTGATACTCAACCCAAACAACCACAGTGTGTGTGTGTGTGTGTGTGTGTGTGTGTATGTGTGTGTGTGTGTGTGTACTCACCTATTTGTACTCACCTATTTGTAGTTTCAGGGGTCGAGTCATAGCTCCTGCCCCGCCTCTTCCCTGCTCCATGAGCTTTATCAAACTTCGTCTTAAAACTATGTATGGTTCCTGCCTCCACTACGTCACTTTCTAGGCTATTCCACTTCCTGACAACTCTATGACTGAAGAAATACTTCCTAACATCTCTTTGACTCATAGGAGTCTTCAACTTCCAATTGTGACCCCTTGTTTCTGTGTCCCCTCTCTGGAACATCTTGTCTCTGTCCACCTTATCTATTCCTCGCAGTATTTTATATGTCGTTATCATGTCTCCCCTAACCCTCCTGTCCTCTAGTGTCGTCAGGCCGATTTCCCTTAACCTTTCTTCGTAGGACAATCCCCTTAGCTCTGGGACTAGTCTTGTTGCAAACCTTTGCACTTTCTCTAGTTTCTTGACGTGCTTTACCAGGTGTGGGTTCCAAACTGGTGCTGCATACTCCAGTATGGGCCTGACGTATATGGTGTACAGAGTCTTGAACGATTCCTTAGTGAGGTATTGGAACGCTATTCTTAGGTTTGCCAGCCGCCCGTATGCTGCAGCTGTTATCTGATTAATGTGTGCCTCAGGAGATGTGCTCGGTATTATACTCACCCCAAGATCTTTTTCCTTGAGTGAGGTTTGCAGTCTTTGGCCACCTAGACTATACTCTGTCTGCGGTCTTTTTTGCCCTTCCCTGATCTTCATGACTTGACATTTGGCAGGGTTAAATTCAAGGAGCCAGTTACTGGACCAGGCTTGTAGCATGTCCAGGTCTCTTTGTATTCCTGCCTGATCCTCGACTGATTTAATTTTTCTCATTAACTTCACAACATCTGCAAACAGAGACACTTCTGAGTCTATCCCTTCCGTTATGTCATTCACATATACCAAAAACAGTACCGGTCCCAGGACTGACCCTTGTGGAACCCCACTCGTCACGTACCATGACTCGTTGTTGCCTCCCTGTCAGATATTCCCTGATCCATTGCAGTGCCTTTCCTGTTACGTGTGCCTGATCCTCTAGCTTTTGCATTAACCTCTTGTGAGGAACTGTGTCGAACGCCTTCTTGCAGTCCAAGAAAATGCAGTCTATCCACCCCTCTCTCTCGTGTCTTACTTCTGAAACCGTGCTGGTTGTCGTTTATAAGCTTGCGACTTTCTAGGTGCTCCACCACTCTCCTCCTGATGATCTTCTCCATGACATTGCATACTATACACGTCAGTGACACAGGTCTGTAATTTAATGCCTCATGTCTGTCTCCTTTCCTAAAAATTGGGACTACATTTGCCGTCTTCCACACCTCAGGTAGTTGCCCAGTTTCAATGGATGTGTTGAAGATTTTTGTTAGTGGCACACTCAACATCTCTGCTCCCTCTCTAAGGACCCACGGAGAAATGTTGTCAGGTCCCACCGCTTTTGAGGTATCGAGTTCACATAGCAGCTTCTTCACTTCCTCCTCGGTTGTGTGTATTTCATCCAGCACTTGTTGGTATACCTCCCTATTCTGAATTCCTGGAGTCCTTCCTGTCTCCTCTGTAAAGACTTCTTTAAATCTCCTGTTGAGCTCCTCACATACCTCTTGGTCGTTTCTTGTGAACTCCCCACCTTCCTTCCTCAGCCTGATTACCTGGTCCTTGACTGTTGTTTTCCTCCTGATGTGGCTTTGGGTCAGACTTGATTTTGATGGTATATCATTTTCGTATTGTCGCTGAGCCTCCCTTCTTACCTGTGCATATTCGTTTCTGGCTCTTCGGCTAATCTCTTTATTTTCCTGGGTCCTTTGTCTTCTGTACTTTTTCCATTCTCTATTACACTTAGTTTTTGCCTCCCTACACCTTGGGTGAACCAAGGACTCGTTCTGGTCTTCCCAATACTTCTTCTGTTTCCCTTGGGGACAAACCTCTCCTCTGCCTCTTTGCATTTGGTTGTCACATATTCCATCATTTCTTTTACTGGTTTTCCTGCCAATTCTCTCTCCCACTGAACGTCTTGTAGGAAGTTCCTCATGCTTGTGTAGTCTCCCCTTTTGTAGTTTCGTTTCTCCTTTCCTATTCCTGCTACCCTCTCCACTTGTAGCTCAACTATATAATCAAAACACAGAACGAAATGATCACTAGCTCCAAGGGGCCTTTCATACGTGATATCCTCGATGTCCGAACTACTCAAGGTGAATACTAGGTCCAGTCTTGCTGGATCATCCTAACCTCTCTCTCTCTGGTAGTGTCTCTAACATGTTGATGCATGATGTTTTCCAGTACTTGTGTGTGTGTGTGAGTGTGTGTGTGTGCTCACCTAGTTGTGCTCACCTAGTTGTGGTTGCAGGGGTCGAGACATAGCTCCTGGCCCCGCCTCTTCACTGGCCGCTACTGGGTCACTCTCCCTGCGCCATGAGCTTTATCATACCTCTTCTTAAAGCTGTGTATGGAACCTGCCTCCACTACATCGCTTCCCAAGCTATTCCACTTCCCGACTACTCTGTGACTGAAGAAATACTTCCTAACATCCCTGTGATTCATCTGAGTCTTCAACTTCCAACTGTGTCCCCTTGTTGCTGTGTCCCATCTTTGGAACATTCTGTCTCTGTCAACCTTGTCAATTCCTCTCAGTATTTTATATGTCGTTATCATGTCCCCCCTATCTCTCCTGTCCTCCAGTGTCGTCAGGTCGATTTCCCTTAACCTCTCCTCGTAGGACATACCCCTTAGCTCCGGGACTAGTCTTGTTGCAAACCTTTGCACTTTCTCTAGCTTCTTTACGTGCTTGGATAAATGTGGGTTCCAAACTGGTGCTGCATACTCTAGTATGGGCCTAACGTACACAGTGTACAGGGTCCTGAACGATTCTTTATTAAGATGTTGAAATGCTGTTCTTAGGTTTGCTAGGCGCCCGTATGCTGCAGCAGTTATTTGGTTGATGTGCGCCTCAGGAGATGTGCCTGGTGTTATACTCATATGTATGTGTGTGTGTGTGTGTGTGTGTGTGTGTGTGTGTGTGTGTGTGTGTGTGTGTGTGTGTCTTGCCAAACAGTCACTCAAAAGAACTAACACCTCGCTCATACCTCTGCTCTTGCTGCTACTTACACTCTGGATGGATCATATCTGTGCTCCTGCAGGTACAAATATTCAGGAAGGAACATCACGAACATACATCCGTTCCTGCAGCTATACACACTGAAGAAGGAACATCCCGAACATAACTCTGCTGCTGTAACTATACACATTGCTTACGCTCATGGAATTTATATATTTTACCAAATTTTTATATGAAAAGTGGTAAGAACTGTGTGAAGCTCATTTTTCATTATAAAATTGAAGGTGCTAAATACAGTAACAACACCAACAACAACATCAGCAGCAAGAAAAAAATAACAAAAACCAAAGCAACAACAAAAACAAAATAACAAAAACAAAAGCGAAAGTAACAACAAACACAAAAACGAAAGTAACAACAAAAACGAAAGCGAAAGTAACAACAAAAACAAAAACGAAAGCGACAACAAAAACAACGACAACAACATCAACAACAATAACAACAAGAAAAACATCAGCAACGAAAACAGCAGCAGCAACAACAACAACAACAAGAAACGAACCTCTGCTTCCCCTCGTATCATGCTTAGTGTCAGTGGTGGGCCGGAGTGACGGCCGTCGGCCGGAGTGACTGGCCCGCGGGTCCGTGGTGACTGGCCCGCGGGTCCGGAGACTGGCCCCGTCGTGGTCCGGAGACTGGCCGTCGTGGGTCCGTGAGTGACTGGCCGGGTCCGTGGACTGGCCGTCGTGGTCCGTGAATGACTGGCCCCGTGGGTCCGGGTGACTGGCCCCGCGGGTCCGGAGTGACTGGCCGCGTGGGTCCGTGGGACGCCGTCGGGTCCGTGAGTGCTGGCCGTCGGGGTCCGTGAGTGACTGGCCCCGTCGTGGTCCGTGAGTGACTGGCCCCGTCGTAGGACGCTCGTCCGAGTGACTGGCCCTCGTGGGTCGTGAGTGACTGAGCCCGTCGTGGGTCCGTGAGTGACTGGCCCCGTCGTGGGTCCGTGAGTGACTGGCCCCGTCGTGGGTCCGTGAGTGACTGGCCCGTCGTGGGTCCGTGAGTGACTGGCCCCGTCGTGGGTCCGTGAGTGACTGGCCCCGTCGTGGGTCCGTGAGTGACTGGCCCCGTCGTGGGTCCGTGAGTGACTGGCCCCGTCGTGGGTCCGTGAGTGACTGGCCCCGTCGTGGGTCCGTGAGTGACTGGCCCTCGTCGTGGTGTCCGTGGCGTGACTGGCCCGTCGTGGGTCCGTGAGTGACTGGCCCCGTCGTGGGTCCGTGAGTGACTGGCCCGTCGTGGGTCCGTGAGTGACTGGCCCCGTCGTGGGTCCGTGAGTGACTGGCCCCGTCGTGGGTCCGTGAGTGACTGGCCCCGTCGTGGGTCCGTGAGTGACTGGCCCCGTCGTGGGTCCGTGAGTGACTGGCCCCGTCGTGGGTCCGTGAGTGACTGGCCCCGTCGTGGGTCCGTGAGTGACTGGCCCCGTCGTGGTCCGTGAGTGACTGGCCCGTCGTCCGTGAGGACTGGCCGCGGTCCGTGAGTGACTGGCCCCGTCGTGGGTCCGTGAGTGACTGGCCCCGTCGTGGGTCCGTGAGTGACTGGCCCCGTCGTGGTCCGTGAGTGACTGGCCCCGTCGTGGTCCGTGAGTGACTGGCCCCGTCAGTAAACATGACTCACTAATCAGCTGTATACGCCATTAAAATACTTTTTATTGACCCTTGAAAATCAGACTGAGCTAAAGATCGCTATTAAGAATAAGAAGTCGTTAAGATGTCTGTACTGTATCAGCCAATGAGAGACCGGCATCACTTTAATATGTTTTCAGCCAATGAGAGACAAGCACGACTTCAACATATTATGGATCGACCAATGAGAGACCGCATCACTTTAATATGTTATCAACCAATGAGAGACAAACACGACTTCAACATATTATGGATCGACCAATGAGAGACCGGCATCACTTGAACACGCTATGCATTGACCCACAAGAGATTTACACTATTTTGGCTTATTAACTTATTATGTGATGTCCAATGAGGGACCAGCATCACTTTAACATATATATATCGACCAATGGGAGAGCTGCACTATTTAAGTATATTATGTATCGATCAGTAAATGTTAAGTATAATCATAACTTGTCATATATTGACCAATCAGGAGATTAACATCGTCATAACATGTAGATCATTGACCAATGAGAGAACAGAACAACCAGAACATGCAAAATTTTGACCAATGAACGAACAGCACCACTATAACATGTAGTACATCGACCAATGAGAGGACATCACCACCAGAACTTCGAAAGAAATGATATAAAATACCGACAAAATGGGTAATGACACTCGTTGTGGTGTCCTCGCCACGTGCAGACATGTTGTGGTGTCCTCGCCACGTGCAGACATGTTGTGGTGTCCTCTCCACGTGCAGACGTGTTGTGGTGTCCTCGCCACGTGCAGACGTGTTGTGGTGTCCTCGCCACGTGCAGACATGTTGTGGTGTCCTCGCCACGTGCAGACATGTTGTGGTGTCCTCGCCACGTGCAGACATGTTGTGGTGTCCTCGCCACGTGCAGACATGTTGTGGTGTCCTCGCCACGTGCAGACATGTTGTGGTGTCCTCGCCACGTGCAGACATGTTGTGGTGTCCTCGCCACGTGCAGACATGTTGTGTGTCCTCGCCACGTGCAGACATGTTGTGGTGTCCTCGCCACGTGCAGACATGTTGTGGTGTCCTCGCCACGTGCAGACATGTTGTGGTGTCCTCGCCACGTGCAGACATGTTGTGGTGTCCTCGCCACGTGCAGACATGTTGTGGTGTCCTCTCCACGTGCAGACATGTTGTGGTGTCCTCGCCACGTGCAGACATGTTGTGGTGTCCGCGCCACGTGCAGACATGTTGTGGTGTCCTCGCCACGTGCAGACATGTTGTGGTGTCCTCGCCACGTGCAGACATGTTGTGGTGTCCTCGCCACGTGCAGACGTGTTGTGGTGTCCTCGCCACGTGCAGACATGTTGTGGTGTCCTCGCCACGTGCAGACATGTTGTGGTGTCCTCGCCACGTGCAGACATGTTGTGGTGTCCTCGCCACGTGCAGACATGTTGTGGTGGCCTCGCACGTGCAGACATGTTGTGGTGTCCTCGCCACGTGCAGCATGTGGTGTCCTCCACGTGCAGCATGTTGTGGTGTCCTCGCCACGTGCAGACATGTTGTGGTGTCCTCCCACGTGCAGACATGTTGTGGTGTCCTCGCCACGTGCAGACATGTTGTGGTGTCCTCGCCACGTGCAGACATGTTGTGGTGTCCTCGCCACGTGCAGACATGTTGTGGTGTCCTCGCCACGTGCAGACATGTTGTGGTGTCCTCGCCACGTGCAGACATGTTGTGGTGTCCCTGCCACGTGCAGACATGTTGTGGTGTCCTCGCCACGCACAGACATGTTGTGGTGTCCTCGCCACGTGCAGACATGTTGTGGTGGCCTCGCCACGTGCAGACATGTTGTGGTGGCCTCGCCACGTGCAGACATGTTGTGGTGGCCTCGCCACGTGCAGACATGTTGTGGTGTCGTCGCCACGTGCAGACATGTTGTGGTGTCCTCCCACGTGCAGACATGTTGTGGTGTCCTCCCACGTGCAGACATGTTGTGGTGTCCTCGCCACGTGCAGACATGTTGTGGTGTCCTCTCCACGTGCAGACATGTTGTGGTGTCCTCGCCACGTGCAGACATGTTGTGGTGTCCTCGCCACGTGCAGACATGTTGTGGTGTCCTCGCCACGTGCAGACATGTTGTGGTGTCCTCGCCACGTGCAGACATGTTGTGGTGTCCTCGCCACACGCAGACATGTTGTGGTGTCCTCGCCACGTGCAGACATGTTGTGGTGTCCTCTCCACGTGCAGACATGTTGTGGTGTCCTCGCCACGTGCAGACATGTTGTGGTGTCCTCGCCACGTGCAGACATGTTTGGTGTCCTCGCCACGTGCAGACATGTTGTGGTGTCCTCGCCACGTGCAGACATGTTGTGGTGTCCTCGCCACGTGCAGACATGTTGTGGTGTCCTCGCCACGTGCAGACATGTTGTGGTGTCCTCGCCACGTGCAGACATGTTGTGGTGTCCTCGCCACGTGCAGACATGTTGTGGTGTCCTCGCCACGTGCAGACATGTTGTGGTGTCCTCGCCACGTGCAGACATGTTGTGGTGTCCTCTCCACGTGCAGACATGTTGTGGTGGCCTCGCCACGTGCAGACATGTTCTGGTGACCTCGCCACGTGCAGACGTGTTGTGGTGTCCTCGCCACGTGCAGACATGTTGTGGTGTCCTCGCCACGTGCAGACATGTTGTGGTGTCCTCGCTACGTGCAGACGTGTTGTGGTGTCCTCGCCACGTGCAGACATGTTGTGGTGTCCTCGCCACGTGCAGACATGTTGTGGTGTCCCCGCCACGTGCATACATGTTGTGGTGTCCTCGCCACGTGCAGACATGTTGTGGTGTCCTCTCCACGTGCAGACATGTTGGGGCGTCCTCTCCACGTGCAGACATGTTGTGGTGTCCTCTCCACGTGCAGACATGTTGTGGTGTCCTCGCCACGTGCAGACATGTTGTGGTGTCCTCTCCACGTGCAGACATGTTGTGGTGTCCTCGCCACGTGCAGACATGTTGTGGTGTCCTCTCCACGTGCAGACATGTTGTGGTGTCCTCTCCACGTGCAGACATGTTGTGGTGTCCTCGCCACGTGCAGACATGTTGTGGTGTCCTCGCCACCGCAGACATGTTGTGGTGTCCTCGCCACGTGCAGACATGTTGTGGTGTCCTCGCAACGTGCAGACATGTTGTGGTGTCCTCTCCACGTGCAGACATGTTGTGGTGTCCTCCCAGTGCAGACATGTTGTGGTGTCCTCTCCACGTGCAGACATGTTGGGGTGTCCTCCCACGTGCAGACATGTTGGGTGTCCTCCCACGTGCAGACATGTTGTGGTGTCCTCGCCACGTGCAGACATGTTGTGGTGTCCTCGCCACGTGCAGACATGTTGTGGTGTCCTCGCCACGTGCAGACATGTTGTGGTGTCCTCGCCACGTGCAGACATGTTGTGGTGTCCTCGCCAAGTGCAGACATGTTGTGGTGTCCTCGCCAAGTGCAGACATGTTGTGGTGTCCTCGCCAAGTGCAGACATGTTGTGGTGTCCTCGCCAAGTGCAGACAGCAGCAGCTCACACTACTACTACCAGTCTTCCTGCCACCCACTTTGGGGAGGAGAACTTCTGTCCTTCCTGCTTCTCACGATGTTTTCAAATCGTCTAAGAATGAAGCCACTTAGTGGCGTCATTAACGATTGTTCTTAGCTGGCCCTGGCAGCTACTTGGAAGAATACGCCCTAAATCAAGGTCACCGGAATCACCACAACAAAAGACTCCTTCATCTCCGGCAGCTTCATTGATGCTGAAGCAGACGAGATCATCACTTCTACATTGTTATTATTACAATCAAAACTAAGCGCTAAATCCACAGCGCTGAAGGGTAGGATGTAAAATTTTAAGTTCTTCCTTCTCTGGAACTCAAAGCAGTCTGTCTTTGTCAAGCGACTTGACAAATTCATTACCGACTAATCTAACAATGACGTGAACACCACTATCGAAGAACAGAACCCACGGACCTCCGTTGATACTACAACATAACTTACCAATACCTCCACAATCAACATAACTTTCACGAACATTTCCTTTTCCAGCCAAACTTTACAGAATGTAATATTAATATCATACTACAACACCGACCCACGAAGCATGCTATACCATCACTCCATGCTATACCATCACTCCATGCTATACCATCACTCCATGCTATACCATCACTCCATGCTATACCATCACTCCATGCTATACCATCACTCCATGCTATACCATCACTCCATGCTATACCATCACTCCATGCTATGCCATCCTCCATGCTATACCATCACTCCACGCTATACCATCACCCACGCTATACCATCACTCCATGCTATACCATCACTCCATGCTATACCATCACTCCATGCTATACCATCACTCCACGCTATACCATCCTCCATGCTATACCATCACTACATGCTATACCATCACTCCATGCTATACCATCACTCCATGCTATACCATCACTCCATGCTATACCATCACCCATGCTATACCATCACTCCACGCTATACCATCCTCCATGCTATACCATCACATGCTATACCATCACTCCATGCTATACCATCCTCCATGCTATACCATCACTCCATGCTATCCATCACTCCATGCTATACCATCACTCCATGCTATACCATCCTCCCTATACCATCACTCCAGCTATACCATCACTCCATGCTATACCATCACTCCATGCTATACTATCACTCCATGCTATACCATCACTCCATGCTATACCATCACTACATGCTATACCATCACTCCATGCTATACCATCACTCATGCTATACCATCCTCCACGCTATACCATCACTCCACGCTATACCATCACTCCATGCTATACCATCACTCCACTATACCATCACTCCATGCTATACCATCACTCCATGCTATACCATCACTCCATGCTATACCATCACTCCACGCTATACCATCACTCCATGCTATACCATCACTCCATGCTATACCATCACTCCATGCTATACCATCACTCTATGCTATACCATCACTCCATGCTATACCATCACTCCACGCTATACCATCACTCCATGCTATACCATCACTCCACGCTATACCATCACCCATGCTATACTATCACTCCATGCTATACCATCACTCCATGCTATACCATCACTCCATGCTATACCATCACTCCATGCTATACCATCACTCCATGCTATACCATCACTCCACGCTATACCATCACTCCATGCTAAACCATCACTCCATGCTATAATATCACTCCATGCTATACCATCACTCCATGCTATACCATCACTCCATGCTATACCATCACTCCATGCTATACCATCACTCCATGCTTTACCATCACTCCATGCTATACCATCACTCCACGCTATACCATCACTCCACGCTATACTATCACTCCATGCTATACCATCACTCCACGCTATACCATCACTCCATGCTATACCATCACTCCATGCTATACCATCACTCCATGCTATACCATCACTCCATGCTATACCATCACTCCACGCTATACCATCACTCCATGCTATACCATCACTCCATGCTATACCATCACTCCATGCTATACCATCACTCCATGCTATACCATCACTCCATGCTATACCATCACTCCATGCTATCACACTCCATGCTTACCATCACTCCATGCTATACCATCACTCCATGCTACCATCACTCCATGCTATACCATCATCCATGCTATACCATCACTCCATGCTATACCATCACTCCATGCTATACCATCACTCCATGCTATACCATCCACGCTATACCATCACTCCATGCTACCATCACCCATGCTATACCATCACTCAGCTATACCATCACCCATGCTATACCATCATCCATATACCATCCTCCATGCTATACCATCACCCATGCTATACCATCAAACTCCATGCTATACCATCACTCCATGTTACCATCACTCCATGCTATACCATCACTCCATGCTATACCTCACTCCATCTAATTACCATCACCCATGCTATACCATCACTCCATGCTATACCATCACTCCACCTATACCATCACTCCAATCTATCTATACCATCCTCCATGCTATACCATCACTCTGTATACCATCACCCAGCTATACCATCACTCCAGCATACCATCACCCAGCTATACCATCCCCATGCTATACATCACCCAGCATACCATCACTCCAGCTATACATCACTCCATGCTATACCATCACTCCAGCTATACCATCCTCCATGCTATACCATCACTCCATGCTATACCATCCTCATGCTATACCATACCATGCTATACATCACCATGCTATACCATCATCAGCTATACCATCATCCGCTAACCATCACTCCCATACATCACTCCAGCTATCCATCACTCCATGCATACATCATCCATGCATACCATCACTCCATGCTATACCATCACCCAGTATCCATCACCCATGCTAACATCCTCCATGTATACATCCTCCATGTATACCATCACCATGCTTACCATCCCCATGTATACCATCCTCCACTATACCATCACCCTGCTATACCATCACCCAGCTATACCATCACTCCATTATCTATCACCCATGCTACCATCACTCCATGCTATACCATCACCCATGCTATACCATCCCATGCTATACCATCCTCCATGCTAACCATCACCCAGCTATACCATCACTCCATGCTATACCATCCCCATGCTATACATCCCCATGCTATACCATCCTCCATTATACCATCACTCCATGCATACCATCCTCCAGCTATACATCACTCCAGTATACCATCACTCCATGTTACCATCATCCTACCATTCCAGCTATACCATCACTCCATGCTATCCATCACTCCAGCTATCCATCCTCCAGCTATACCATCATCATGCTATACATCCCCAGCTATCCATCACCATGCTATACTCTCCCGTATACATCACTCCATGCTATACCATCCTCATGCTATACATCACTCCAGTATACCATCACCCATGCTATACATCCTCAGCTATACCATCAACTACCTCCTCCATCTATACCATACCAGTATACCATCACCCATGCTATACCATACTCCATGTATACCATCACCCATGCTATACCATCCCCATCTATACCATCCTCCAGCTATACCATCACCCAGCTATACTACTCCAGCATACATCCCCATGCATACATCCTCCAGCTATACCATCACTCCATGCTATACCATCCTCCAGTATACATCACTCCATGTATACCATCACCCATGCTATCCTCCAGCTATACCATCACTCCATATACATCCTCCATGTATCATCCAGTATAATCCAGCTATACATCTCTAACATCACCATTATACATCATCATATACATAACTCGTAACATCACTTCATACCTACCATCACTCCATGCTATACCATCACTCCATGCTATACCATCACTCCACGCTATACCATCACTCCATGCTATACCATCACTCCATGCTATACCATCACTCCATGCTATACCATCACCCATGCTATACCATCACTCCAGCTATACCATCACTCCATGCTATACCATCACTCCATGCTATACCATCACTCCAGCTATACCATCACTCCATGCTATACCATCACTCCATGCTATACCATCACTCATGCTATACCATCACTCCATGCTATACCATCACTCCATGCTATACCATCACTCCATGCTATACCATCACTCCACGCTATACCATCACTCTATGCTATACCATCACTCCATGCTATACCATCACTCCATGCTATACCATCACTCCATGCTATACCATCACTCCATGCTATACCATCACTCCATGCTATACCATCACTCCATGCTATAATATCACTCCATGCTATACCATCACTCCATGCTATACCATCACTCCATGCTATACCATCACTCCATGCTATACCATCACTCCATGCTATACCATCACTCCATGCTATACCATCACTCCATGCTATACCATCACTCCATGCTATACCATCACTCCATGCTATACCATCACTCCATGCTATACCATCAACCCCCATACCATCACTCCACGCTATACCATCACTCCATGCTATAATATCACTCCATGCTATACCATCACTCCATGCTATACCATCACTCCATGCTATACCATCACTCCATGCTATACCATCACTCCATGCTATACCATCACTCCATGCTATACCATCACTCCATGCTATACCATCACTCCATGCTATACCATCACTCCATGCTATACCATCACTCCATGCTATACCATCACTCCATGCTATACCATCACTCCATGCTATACCATCACTCCATGCTATACCATCACTCCATGCTATACCATCACTCCATGCTATACCATCACTCCATGCTATACCATCACTCCATGCTATACCTGCTATTCCTAGTCTCAACAAGTCAAGGATTGTTCAGTCAAATATAAGAAGTTCTATTTTACATGTGGCGCCGAAGCGCATGACTACAAGAATTGTACACGATAAGAACAGAACCAAAATGCCTAAACTGCAAGAACGGCCTCCATAGTCTTGCAGCAAAATGCCCTATCAAAAAGGCGGCCATCTCTAAGAAAATACCGAAGAACAAAAGAAAATTAACTCCACCAAGTCCCCTAAATATGTTGCCATAACCAAACATCAAGCTGACACTACGAAAATCCTTCAAGTAACTCAGCAGCCAACCACAAACAACTCTTTTCACTCCCAGACGGTGCTCCATCCAAATGTTTCTACTGCATGGTCTATGCCCACCTGATTGATGCAGCTAAACCAGAATCCTTCAGTACCACAATCAACAAACTTCACACTGAACAATCTGCCTACCTTCACTATTCCCGACTATGCCCCAGCCTTCGAAGTAATGATGATCATTCCCCTCCAGCCCACCGAACAGTCTCCAATACTCAGAATACTCAATCCTCTATACTAGCCTAAACAACTGCCACCTATCAAGCTGCCCCTTCCAATACACCTGCTCAACAAACCGCTCCAGACACTCGTGCTACCCATCCTGCCAATTCACCAACTGCCACCTCCACCAACACCATCGTTGGAGACATGGGGATAGACGATGACCAGGCTTCCCCCTTTGACTGGGAACATACAGTCTTTTATATCACTCCAACCGCAGCACCATGTACTATGACAATCTCTGTACACACCTTAGAAATGGTGCCGTCAAATTCGCCTGCACCTCACCTCACACGTACTCAAGCAAATCCAGGAATTTCTGCAGCAGCATATCAACGACGAAGACATCCCATCAGACCTCTACCTCCCTAGAGACACCTTCAAGAAATTTAAGAACAGATTTTCCACAATGAATACGCCATAATCGGTCCACTCGACAGAAGTTCAGGGCTTTCAGCCCTGAACTTCTGCGCCAGCATGCCAGCCTTGCCCACCGACCTTTCAATACCATCAGTACGCAATCGGAGCAAATATGCAGCAGCTCTACATCGCCATGCAGAGCTCTGCGGCTATATCTAGCCCCGCCTCTTTCTCTCCTCTTGAAGACATTCCTGTCCAGAGTTTTTCTTCGCCTGTCCCCTCTTCAAGCTCACCCCTAATGGGGCTTACCTGAGAGTTCTTCGTTCGTTCAAGACACAGAATACACCACTGGGAGAGAACAACATTTGTCATATGAGTGGCAACGCTTCCAGGAGATCATGACGCCGATCTTGTAGCCGAAGCGGTTGAGCCTTGGGCCTGTCAATTTATGAACCACAGTTCGAGACTCCCGTCCATCAATCTGGCTATACATTTACAGTTGTTAATTATGATTTAATCTGGGTTCATATATATATATGTCGTGCCGATTATGTAAAACTTGTGATTTTGGCTTAAATAGCAACGCTCATCTTGCCATATAAGACAAGCCAAAATCATTCTGAACCTAACGAGAAAAAAATATATTTCATTGTGTTTTTTTATTATTAAATTATTGTTAACGTATCTAAAATATATTTAGTTGGGTTAGGCTAAATTAAATTGCGCTTGTTGTAATAAGGTTAGGTAGGTTTTCAAAGTTTCTCTTGGTACAAAATTATAAATTTTTACATTAACATAAATGAAAAAAATATATCTTTAAACGTATAAGAGAAAATTTTAGAAAGGACTTAATTTTAGATGAGTTCTTGCTAATTGACCAGTTTTACCTAATCGGCACGACATATATATATATATATATATATATATATATATATATATATATATATATATATATATATATATATATATATATATATATATATATATATATATATATGCAAGACAACCACTATGAAAAATAGAGGAATTCCAAGCGCTTTCGTGACTACTCACATTATCAAGGAACTATAAAAGGAAACATGACAAGAAGGCTTATAAAGGGGCAAGACTGCACCTCACAGTAGCGTAACATATATATATATATATATATATATATATATATATATATATATATATATATATATATATATATATATATATATATATATATATATCGTATATATATATCCTGTCCTGTGTCTTCCTCTTGTAAATATGTAACCAGTCACAGAAATCAGACTAAAGTGACCTTTCTGCTTTTTGACAATTCCCTTTATCACCACCAAAGTTCACCACTCGATCTCACTCTGACCTTATGAGTGAAAAAGAGACGTCCGAAGGTCGACATTAAATTTATCGTTGTCGTTAGTAAATCTTTTTAATGGACGTTCGCGACATGTTGGTTTATGTATCTGTGTGTGTGTGTGTGTGTGTGTGCGTGCGATTGTATATATGAGTGTGTGTGTGTGTGTATGTGCGTGTGAGTTTCGATGTGTGTGAAACTGTAAGTGTGTGTGGGACTGTGAATGTGTGTGTGTGTGTGATTGTGTATGTGAGTGTGTGTGTGTGTGTTTGTTTGTGTGTGTGTGACTGTGTGTGTGTGTGTGTGTATGTTTGTGTGTGTGTGTGTGTGTGTGTTTGTGTGTGTGTGTGTGTGTATGTTTGTGTGTGTGTGTGTTTGTGTGTGTGTGTGTGTATGTTTGTGTGTGTGTGTGAGTGTGTGTGTGTGTATGTTTGTGTGTGTGTGTGTGTGTGTTGTGTGTGTGTGTGTGTGTGTTTGTTTGTGTGTGTGTGTGTGTGTGTGTGTGTATGTTTGTGTGTGTGTGTGTGTGTGCTCACCTAGTTGTGGTTGCAGAGGTCAAGTCTTAGCTCCTGGCCCCGATGTGTGGGTGTGTGTGTGTGTGCTCACCTAGTTGTGGTTGCAGAGGTCGAGTCTTAGCTCCTGGCCCCGATGTGTGTGTGTGTGTGTGTGTACTCACCTAGTTGTACTCACCTAGTTGTGGTTGCAGGGGTCGAGTCATAGCTCCTGGCCCCGCCTCTTCACTGGCCGCTACTTGGTCACTCTCCCTGCGCCATGAGCTTTATCATACCTCTTCTTAAAGCTATGTATGGAGCCTGCCTCCACTACATCACTTCCTAAACTATTCCACTTCCCGACCACTCTGTGACTAAAGAAATACTTCCTAACATCTCTGTGATTCATCTGAGTCTTCAACTTCCAACTGTGTCCCCTTGTTGCTGTGTCCCATCTCTGGAACATTCTGTCTCTGTCCACTTTGTCAATTCCTCTCAGTATCTTATATGTTGTTATCATGTCCCCCCTATCTTTCCTGTCCTCCAGTGTCGTCAGGTCGATTTCCTTTAACCTCTCCTCGTAGGACATACCCCTTAGCTCCAGGACTAGTCTTGTTGCAAACCTTTGCACTTTCTCGAGCTTCTTCACGTGCTTGGCTAGGTGTGGGTTCCAAACTGGTGCTGCATACTCCAGTATGGGCCTAACGTACACAGTGTACAGGGTCCTGAACGATTTTTTATTAAGATGTCGGAATGCTGTTCTTAGGTTTGCTAGGCGCCCATATGCTGCAGCAGTTATTTGGTTGATGTGCGCCTCAGGAGATGTACCTGGTGTTATACTCACCCCAAGGTCTTTTTCCTTGATTGAGGTTTGCAGTCTCTGGCCCCCTAGGCTGTACTCCGTCTGCGGTCTTCTTTGCCCTTCCCCAATCTTCATGACTTTGCACTTGGTGGGGTTGAACTCCAGGAGCCAATTGCTGGACCAGACTTGCAGCCTGTCCAGATCCCTTTGTAGTTCTGCCTGGTCCTCGTCCGACTGAATTCTTCTCATCAACTTCACATCATCTGCAAACAGGGACACTTCGGAGTCTATTCCTTCCGTCATGTCGTTCACAAATACCAGAAACAGCACTGGTCCCAGGACTGACCCCTGTGGAACCCCGCTCGTCACCGGCGCCCACTCTGACACCTCACCACGTACCATGACTCGCTGCTGTCTTTCTGACAGCAGCGAGTGTGTGTGTGTGTGTGTGTGTGTGTGTGTGTGTGTGTGTGTGTGTGTGTATGTGTTTGAGTGTGTGTGTAAGTGTGAAAGTTTGAGTTTGTGTGTGGGTGTGGGAGTGAGTGAGTGTGTGTGCTTACCTATTTGTGGTTGCAGGAGTCGATTCACAGCTCCTGTGACTGTGTGTGGGTTTGTGTTTGAGTGTGTGTGTAAGTGTGAGAGTGTGAGTTTGTGTGTGGGTGTGGGAGTGAGTGAGTGTGTGTGCTTACCTATTTGTGGTTGCAGGAGTCGATTCACAGCTCCTGTGACTGTGTGTGGGTGTGTGTTTGAGAGAGTGTGTATGTGTGTGTATTCACCTATTTGTGGTTGTAGGGGTCGATCCATAACTCCTGGTCCCGCCTCTTCCCTGGGAGCTACTAGGTTCGCTTTTCCTTCTCCAAGAGCTTCATCGAACCTCTTCTTGAAGGTATAGGTATAGGTATAGGTATAGGTCCTGCCTTCACTATACCACTTTCCTGATAACTCTATGACTGAAGAAATATCAACATCCCTGTGACTCATCTGAGTCTTCAACTATCCAATTTGTCAATTCCTCTCAGTATTTGATATGTCATTATCATGTCCCCCTTATCCCTTCTGTCTTTCAGTGTAAGGTTGATTTTCCTTAACCTCTCCCTTTGACGTGCTTGACCAGGTGTGGGTTCTATACTGGTGCTGCATACTCCAATATGCGCACTCACACACACTCACATACACAGTCTCACACACATTCAGGAGAGATAGGGGGGGGAATCGACAAGGTGGACAGAGACAGGATGTTCCAGAGATGGAACACAGCAACAAGGGGTCACAGCCGGAAGTTGAAGAATCACATGAATCACAGGGATGTTAGGAAGTATTTCTTCAGTCACAGAGTTGTCAGGAAGTGGAATAGTCTGGGAAGTGAGGTAGTAGAGGCAGGATCCATACATAGCTTTAAGAAGAGGTATGATAAAGCTCATGGAGCGGGAAGAGCGACCTAATAGCGACCAGTGAAGAAGCGGGGCCAGGAGCTGTGAATCGACCCCTGCAACCACAATTAGGTGAGTACACACACACACACACACACACACATTTATTTTAGGCTGGAGGAGACTCGAACCTACGAGCTTTGGGACAAAATACGCATTACTATACACATCATCATGGCAGACCGACAATACTCTAGCCCAGCCAAGCTAGGCGTTGGCTCTAGGCTCTTCTCCTGATAATCTTCTCCATAACTTTGCATAATATATATGCTAGTGACACAGGTCTGCAGTTTACTGCTGCCTGTCTGCCTTCTTTCTTAAAAACTGGGACACCTCAGGCAGTTGCCTTGTTTTGATTGATTTATTGACGATTGTTGTTATTGGTACACATAGTTCAACCGCTCCTTCTCTTCGGACCCATTGAGAGATGTTACCTGGGCCCGCTGCCTTCAAGGTACCTAGTTGCCCTAGCAATTTATTTATCTCCTTCTCAGTTGTGTACAATGTATCCATCACTTGCTGGTGCACCCTACTCCCTCAGTTTGCTGGAAGCCATACTGTCTCCACTGTGAATACCTCCCTAAATCTTGATCTGAGATCCTCACAGGCTTCTTGGTCGCTCCCTGTGAACTTCCCTCCTTCCTTCCTCAGCCTAATTACCTGGTCCTTGACTGTTGTTTTCTTCTTGATGTGGCTGGATAACAACTGTAGGTCAGATTCGGCTTTTGGTGCTATGTCATTCTTATATTACCACTTGGCCTCTCTCCTTTTCCATTCATATTCATTTCTGGCTCTTTGGCTCAATTCCCTGTTTTCCCGAGTTCTTTTCCTTCTATACTTTTTCGTTGCTCTAGCAACACTTGGCCTCTGCACACCTCCGGATAAACTATGGGTTCACTCTGGTCTTACCATTGTTTCTGTAACCTCTTGACACACACTTCTCTGTCTTCCTGCACTTTGCAATCTTGTGTTCCATCATTTTGTTTACTGTCTTCCCTCTCTAGCTCTCTTATCCACTGCACCTCATGCAGGAATTGCCTCATATGTGTGTACTTCCCTTTTTTGAAGTTTGGTTTCTTCCATCCTTTTCATGCTGCTTCACTCTTTATTGTTACCTCTACTATGTATTCTAAACTCAGGACCAAGTGATCACTAGTGCTGAGCTAGCTGTTCAGTGGTGGGTTGTTCATCACTGATATCATTACTATTGAACCCCAGGTTAGAAGTGTTTCTACTATGTAGCCATTCACTTCACCTACAATGTTGTAAAACACTTTTGGTTTTTGATGAGCAGTGCAACTCCTCTTCCTTCCCCTCTGTTTTCCACTGTCTTTCCTCAGGATCTGATATCCAGATGGGAAGATCGCATCTGTTATCACCCTCGTGAGCTTTGTCTCTGTGAGCGTTATAATGTTCAGGGACGCCTCAGTGATTCTTTTCTGCCACTCGTCACTCTTATTTGTTATTCCATCTGTGAGGGAAAAGCCGGTACTAATTGATGTTATGGTTGTTCGGACAGCCAGGAACCATTAGTATGTTACTGCCCCCACTTCCATCTAGCGGGCTGAGGCGAAACTCCAGTTCCTGGTGTCTGAGGTGCATTAATTTCTACTCCTGGTAGTATTAACCTTACCTGGTGTGGGTTGAAGTTTGGAGAGTCACTTCCCCTCCACTCCTCTGATCAGGTAAGGTGATCTACCAGGAGTATTTCCGTTCGTTGTTTTTTATTTTTATGGTTACCAGTAATGACTTTAAGATTGCACACCACCCTTTGTCTTTCTTTATCAAATGTTGTACTTATATAACTTTTGGTAACCAGTTTATTATCTTCATTATCAGCTCTGCTGCTGACCTGGTCATCCAGGGTAGACGCCAAGATATAGGAGCAAGATACCAGTCTATTGGACGTAGAGGATATTACGACTACTCCTCACCTCTAACATCATACTTGTGGTGCTACAACCAAGTAGAACATCGGATGATTACCACCACCCAGGATAACCTACACCATGTCTTCAAACATCAGAAGACCATCCTGGGCTTTACATCCTCCTGCCCTAACATCTTACCAGGACCACAACTGCCAATTTTTATTCTTATTTAATTTTAATTAAAAGGCTTGAAAATTTTATCTTCATTTTTAATCCTAGAGTCGTTTCTTTCTTTCTTTATTTATTTTCCCATTCCTTTTGATCAGGTGGAAGGCGTTGCCCTGACACATCTGTGTAGGTATACCAAACCTTCAGCTGCCTTTCCAGAACTGTATTCAGGGGTGTGTGAGGGGTTGGCGCAGGTTGAGTGTGTGGTAAGCAGGCCTGGATATTATGGTAGGTTGGCGTTGTGGTGGTATTTGCTCGGTGGGTAAGGGACTGTGGGTTTGTTGTTGGTTATTGTGTTTGCTTGGTGTGGGTTGGTAGGGGTGGAGGGGATGCTGTGGGTAGTTCTGTGGGCAGTTGTGTCTGTTGTTTTCCCTGAGGCTGCGCTTCCCTGTCTGTCTGTACCTGCTCTGTCTTCCCTTCCTGCCTCTGGTGCCTTACTCTCTCTCTCTCAGTTGTTCATGTTCTTTTTGTGTTGTGTCGCGGTCGAGGTACAATCACTGATATTTGTGGGGATCCTTTAACTGTGGTTTCCTCTGCACGATCTTGTTTCATACTATTTCTTGAATGTCAATTTGATTGGGCGGCTCTTTTCTCTCGAGTACCGCCCACGTCTTTGAAAATTTGTCAGTTGTCATGCCCTCTCTGGTTACTGCTATGATGCACTAATTCTCTTTTACTTCCCGCTGTCTTCTTTTATCATAGGTTTCCCATCCATATCTCTGGGTCCGATTGAATTATTTCCTTGGTTGTTTTCCTTTTCGTCTTCCAGATGTTCTGGTGGCTTGATATTAATTCCTCAAGGGGCTTCTTTGCTCCTTTCCCTCCTTCATTCCCCTAACTGTCCACTAATGTTCCTGCACCCAGTACCTTGCTCCTATCAGTCCTCACCTCTACATTCTGCTTCAGCACTTCCAGTTCATCTGCCAGGCTCTGCACCTTTGCCTGAGCAGCAACAGCGTGTAACTCCCACTTCTTGATCTCTGTAAACACCTTCTCCTCCACTGAGTTGCAAAACTAACTTAGTTCTTTCCCACTCTCGTTCCATTGTGCTTTTGATCCTTTCTGTCAATGCTTCCTTATCATCCCAGCTATCCCCAGTACACGTGCCTCATCGTCCTGCCATTATTTTTGTTTTGGAGTGAGGGTGTGTGAGAGAGTGTGAGTGTGTGGGAGTGAGAGTGGGTATGGTTGTGTATGTGTGTGTGTGTGTATGGTTCATCTATGTCTTCCATACATCTCTATGGTTCATCTATGTCTTCCATACATCTCTATGGTTCATCTATGTCTTCCATACACCTCTATGGTTCATCTATATCTTCCATACATCTCTATGGTTCATTTGTGTCTTCCATACATCTTTTGGTTCATCAGAGTCTTCCATCCCTATGGTTCATTTGGGTCTTCCTTCCTCCCCTTGTCGTTCATCAGTGTCTTCCTTCCCTATGGATCATTTGGGTCTTCCTCCCTCCCTTTGTGGTTCATCTGTGTCTTCCATACATATCTATAGATCATAATACTTTTATTTCAAGCAGCCTTCCATAGCCTTACTATCCTCCAAGGTCGTCAGGCTCAGCTCCCTCAACCTCTCCTCACATGGAATTATTCTCTTTTCTGGTACTAATATGATTGCAAACCTTTATACCTTTTCCAGCTTCTGGACGTGCCTCACTAGGTGAGGTTTTTATCCTGGGGCCGCACACTCAATTATTAGCTTAATATATATGGAATGGTTATTAGCTTAATATATAATGGAATGATTCTCTGTTTAAGTTCCTGAGTGCAGCTCTGGGGTTGGGTAATTTTGTACACATAGCCGATGTTAAACGGATTTTACATTTACCCTCAGGACCTGTTTTGATGTTTGGTGTACTCCCACCCTCTTCAAGTCGCCTGACCTTGTATTCCTTTGAATTGAACTCGAAAAGTTACTTGTTCGGCTATATCTACAGTCTCTTGAGGTGTCCCTGAAATTATCACTGTCCTCTCCTGTTCTTATTCGTCATTCGTCTAATAGTTTTCCATGACCGGTAGGCAAATATATATATATATATATATATATATATATATATATATATATATATATATATATATATATATATATATATATATATATATATATATATATATATTATATATATATATATATATATATATATATATATATATATATATATATATATATATATATATATATATATATATATATATATGAGGAACAACAACTGCATTCCTTATGTGGATCCTTGTGGAACTCCACACATTACTCTCTCACATTCTGGTGTCTCATTATTTAATGTTACTTTCTTGTTTGGTCTTTCAGGTTCTACTTGACGAACCTGAGATCTCTGCCTTAATCCTTCAATTATTATTCCCTTATTTTCTGGATTTATCTTTGATGTGCTGCTGTATCAAATGCTTTCTTGCAGTCCAAGAAACTGCAATCCACAGAACCATTTCTTACTTCTTTTATATCTTTGAATCTGTGCGTCTGACAAGATTTTCCATTATAAATCTATGTGTAATTTCTTTAAAGTGTCTTATCTCCAAGTGCCCCGATTTTCTTTCCCATGTAATCCTCTCTAAAATCTTTGACAATATGTTAGAAATACCTAAAGGAATTCAGTGCCCCTTGTCCACCCCCCCGATTCATATATGAGGATTACGTTGGCTTTTAACAAATATTCTGTCAGCTCCCCTGTGTGGAACAGAACCACTGGGCGGAACAGAACCACTGTGTGGAACAGAACCACTGGGCGGAACAGAACCACTGGGCGGAACAGAACCACTGTGTGGAACAGAACCACTGAGAGGAACAGAACCACTGGGCGGAACAGAACCACTGGGCGGAACAGAACCACTGGGCGGAACAGAACCACTGAGAGGAACAGAACCACTGGGCGGAACAGAACCACTGGGCGGAACAGAACCACTGTGCGGAACAGAACCAATGGGCTGAACAGAACCACTGTGCGGAACAGAACCACTGTGTGGAACAGAACGACTGGGCGGAACAGAACCACTTTGCGGAACAGAACCACTGGGCGGAACAGAACCACTGGGCGGAACAGAACCACTGGGCGGAACAGAACCACTGGGCGGAACAGAACCACTGGGGGAACAGAACCACTGTGCGGAACAGAACCAATGAGCTGAACAGAACCACTGTGCGGAACAGAACCACTGTGCGGAACAGAACCACTGGGCGGAACAGAACCACTGGGAGGAACAGAACCACTGGGCGGAACAGAACCACTGGGCGGAACAGAACCACTGTGCGGAACAGAACCACTGTGCGGAACAGAACCACTGGGCGGAACAAACCACTGGGAGGAACAGAACCACTGGGCGGAACAGAACCACTGTGCGGAACAGAACCACTGGGCGGAACAGAACCACTGGGCGGAACAGAACCACTGTGCGGAACAGAACCACTGGGCCGCACAGTGGTTCTGCTCCGGCTGTCAGCAGCTGTTAAATTTCTAAACAAAATTTGGATAAGTTTATCGCAATAGTTTCTCAAAAATACAAAATAAGTTTTTCGACATAATTTTCACGAAATGAATTACCAATATAAAAACACTTTTAATGGATGATTTATTACAAATCATTGTTCAAACAATATTATCTGAGAAGTGCTCAATATTATTCATTATTACATTCAGCACATCATCATTATTATCATCTTCATTACAATCATCATCTTCACCATCATCATTATCATCATCATCATCATACAACACACCTATAACTATATACATAATAAAAGACACTTCCTGTGACCACCTTGTCCTACAAGTGGTTGTTTTCCAGTCCTCCAGTTTCCAGAGACCCTTGGCTCATGGGGAAAAGAGTGCATCTAAGTTCCTCAAGGAGCTGGGCAAAAGACTCATCATGGTAACTAGGGATCCCAGGGCAGCTAGTTTTCTGTTCCAGCGACTCAGCGCTGCTGTTCAGAGGGGTAATGCCGGCTGTATTCTGGGCACGCGCCCCAGCTCTGAGGAGCTGGATGAGATTTTCGCATTATAATCAGTGACAAACATGTAACAACATGTACTGGAGATGTATCTCTCACACCTCATGTACTGTATGTGCCATCTTTATATCAACAATGTATCTCTTAAATCTTTTGTACCATATTATGTAATAAAATATACCTATTGGTAAAAAATAATGAAAAGATGGGGTGGTAGGGGAAGTGGAATATTATATATATATATATATATATATATATATATATATATATATATATATATATATATATATATATATATATATATATATATATATATATATATATAATGAAGGTAATCAGTCCTCAGGCTGAGGGACTGATTACCTCAAACTCCTCCTCTCCTAATACCTTCCTGCTTTATATTGGACTGATGAAGCCACTGTGTGGAGAAACGTTTCTTCAATAAAAATTCCCATATGTTGCATAAGTGTCTCAATTCTTCAACTTGTCGGTTTTCAAAACCATTTATCACATTACAATTTTAGTCTAACTTACATTGTAAAGTTTACGGGTGTTGCCTGTGAGTTTCTCATTACTTCTTCATTGTGCTCTTCTAGTGACAGGCTTTTGGAAATTACTGTTGGACTCCAGCTTTCTGTCTGACACTCTCAGTATTTTATGAGCTAATCTATATTCTTCATGTGGCCTGTTATCGTTTTGTTGTTTCCATTACTCGTCACTTAACTAGATACCGGCAGTCTTCCACCCAGGCAGAGTGGCATGATGTAGAAGAAACACTCTCATCATCACTCACTTTATCACTGTCTTGCCAAAGACATCGACATTACAGCTGCCCCTACAAACTACAGTATCCCCACGCCTCCATCAGAGTGCCGGCACTGTACTTCTCTCCTCCAGGACTCAAGTCCGGCTGACCGGACTAAGAATTTTTGGCAACTTTGATTACTTGTTTTCAATAAAATTAAGCAATTTTCATATTCTTTTAAGTGAGCCATTAATGTACGGTTTATTACAATTTTTTCTACGAGGTTTTTTTTTCTGACCATTACTCACTACTGATCAATACTCTCATCCACTGTAATAATTTGCCTTTTATTACCGCTATATTTTCGAGTCTCCTGAGTGATTATATATTATAAATACCAACCTGTTGTTGAGTAATTCATATGACTCAATCGAAGTTGCTTACTAAATTTTATTCACAATGATTATTATTAAAAGTTGAGATATTCGATAGTTTTTTTAATCCTCTTCACATTTTTATTGACTTTTTTTTCACAGCATTTTAAAAGAATAGTAATTAAGACCTTCCATGCTATAACTGGAAGGTCTTGCCTCTAATATTTTATATATTTCATCACAATGTTTGTAATATCTTTCCTCTGTGCAATCTTATTTTCATGAAGTGAAGTAACTATCAACATAGGATATATACACTGAGATGTGTATATCTCTTACTAGATATATCTGAGAATTTACTGAAATTCCTACATTTTAATGATTGAAGAATTTTTGTTTGGAGTTATTTTTTTTTTTTATTTAAAAACAAAATTTACAATTGTACATATGTCATGAATTATACATCTTAACAATGCAGGTTTACAATGAATAATCAACTGATGTCAATAAACCCGACACCATAAAATATAAACCTTCTACCATATAATATTAAACCTTATACGTTTCCTCCTAAATCATCGGGGTCCAATTTAATTATATACACTCGATACATAATATGTATATATTATATATATATATGTCGTGCCGATTAGGTAAAACTGGTCAATTAGCAAGAACTCATCTAAAATTAAGTCCTTTCTAAAATTTTCTCTTATACGTTTAAAGATATATTTTTTTTCATTTATGTTAATGTAAGAATTTATAATTTTGTACCAAGAGAAACTTTGAAAACCTACCTAACCCTATTACAACAAGCGCAATTTAATTTAGCCTAACCCAACTAAATATATTTTAGATACGTTAACATTAATTTAATAATAAACAAACACAATGAAATATATTTTTTTCATTATGTTCAGAATGATTTTGGCGAAATTATTGCATACACAAATTTTCACTTGTCTTATATGGCAAGGTGAGCGTTGCTATTTAAGCCAAAATCGCAAGTTTTACCTAATCGGCACAACATATATATATATATATATATATATATATATATATATATATATATATATATATATATATATATATATATAATGAAGACTTCCTATACAATACCTTTATGAGGCATAAGTTTTACATAAATTTCAGTATTAAAATAACATAATCAAAACGCTCACTGAGAGTCTTGTTTATCTCAGCGTAAGTATGATGAGTTTCTTTTAATCCTGTTTTACGGATTAAAATATTCTTGTCTGGTGGTGAATATGTTACGTGACGCCTTAATGATGTTGGTGTAGTTAATAGACTATGACCCACTTCCCCTTAACCAGCCAGCCAATCAATTAACTAATTAACCAACCAACCAACTAACCGTCCAGCTCATCAGCCAGTCAATCAGCTAAGCAACCAACCAAGCAACCAGCCAAGCAACCAGACAAGCAACCAGCCAAACAACCAGCCAAGCAACCAGCCAAGCAACCAGTCAAACAAACAGCCAAGCAACCAGCCAAGCAACCAGCCAAACAACCAGCCAAACAACCAGCCAAGCAACCAGACAAGCAACCAGCCAAGCAACCAGCCAAACAACCAGCCAAGCAACCAGCCAAACAACCAGCCAAGCAACCAGCAAAACAACCAGCCAAACAACCAGCCAAGCAACCAGCCAAACAACCAGCCAAACAGCCAGCCAAGCAACCAGCCAAACAACCAGCCAAACAGCCAGCCAAGCAACCAGCCAAACAACCAGCCAAGCAACCAGACAAGCAACCAACCAAGCAACCAGCCAAGCAACCAGCCAAACAACCAGTCAAGCAACCAGCCAAACAACCAGCCAAGCAACCAGCCAAACAACCAGCCAAGCAACCAGCCAAACAACCAGCCAAGCAACTCCCCAATTTCCAGAGAAGATATCTTAGTTTTGTTCACATTATTTTAAAACTCGTCTCTGTATTTCATCTCGTCTCTTTGCTTTCTTTTAGTCAGTATTATAGAATAGCCCTTAACTTCATTAATAGGTTATATTTCTACTGGTTATTGGGGGTTGAAATCCACCTCATCTGAAGGGTCTTATGAGCAACCATCTGGTAACATTAAAAATAATATTACTCTCCTTTCCTTTAACAAAGATTCGTTGTATTTCGTCTCTCATATTTAGTTTGCTTTTACATTTGGTTTCTTTCTCTTTCTTACAATTAATTTTGCATAGTTTGTTCTTCTTGACAGTTGTATATTATTTTCTGTGTCTGTTGGAAGGTTGTGTCTTGGGTGGCACACTCGCTACGTTGTTTCAATATGTTTTTCATAGTTTTCCATCATTCCATATTAAACCATTAATTTTTCCTTTACTTTCATTTTTGTAAATAATTGCTTCCTTCCATCTTCGTTTCAGGAACAATTCAATATTTTGTTATATCTGTTCCTTGGAATATTAAATCAAAATTTTTTTCTCTGCAATGTTCTCTTATTTATATTTTCCTTTTGTATAAAGTAGAAAATAATTATGTATTTTTCTTTTACCTCAGAAAGTTACACCATGAAATATTGTTATATCTTATACGACATGACTGCTTTTTCCATTTTGGTTACGACAATTTATATGGATTTTCTTCCTATTTTCCCGTAAATACTGAGTGAAATAGTGTCCCATATTTTCATTGGTAATACATAGGAAAATTTATTGTCTAATGTTTGAACAACACAAGTGTTACAGGATATTTCTTTACCTTGAAATCTCAGATTACAGTCATGTTTGTCTCTTTAAGTCGCTCTTCATTGACTATTTATTCTCTTAGTATCTTTTTTAGTGCCTAAGTTATCTTTTTAAATATTTTTCTCCCCCACATGTTAACAATGTGATGTTATATGCATTATTAGTTATAATTTTTTTTATCTTTGTTTTAGGGATCTATTAACAAAATTTCGACATTGTTCATATTTTAGAAATAGTATTTTCTTTTATTTGTACTGTTCATTTTACTAGTATTGACACTTTACTTCCTGTCTTGATACTCTACCTCACACCTAGTGGTCTTCCCCACCACCTTCCTCAATTAGAATTTTCATGCATAATTTGGCTTTATTTACTCTCACTATATAAGATTTCATGCCACTAATTCATTGTAGCTAGAATATTCGTTGTTACTAGAGATTATGAGACATTTAGATAAGTTAGGTAACTTTTCTAAGGTTCTTTTGGTACAAAATTATTAATTTTTACTTTAACATAAGTAAAAAAATATATCTTTAAACGTATAAGAGAAAATTTTAGAAACGACTTAATTTTAAATGAGTTCTTGCTAATTGACCTATTCGGCACGACATATATATTTATATATTTATATATATATATATATATATATATATATATATATATATATATATATATATATATATATGATATATATATATATATATATATATATATATATATATATATATATATATATATATATATATATATATATATATATATATATATTTCGACACCTGTGCTGCCACATTGGCAGACACCTACCTGCCACACTCCTAGCCGAAGGGGGTGGAGCTGCCAGTAACAGGGAGACCCAGAAGACCTGCAAATATGAAGACCTTCCTCTTGCTATAACTTCATCCCAATAGGGTCGGAGACCCATGGAGCATGGGGAAGTGTGCTCTAAAGTTTCTCAAGGAGCTGGGTGGAAAACTCATCATAGAAACCAAGGACCACAGGGCGACCAGCTTCCTCTTTCAGAGACTCAGTGTTGCGATCCAGAGGGGAAATGCCTGCAGTATTCTGGGCACGCGGCCCACTGCCGGGGAGTTGGACGAAGTATTTGACATGTAGCTCTGAGTTGTTATCTATGTTGTTTTACTCCCCATTGTATCTTGTCTTGAAATAAAGTTTGTATATATATATATATATATATATATATATATATATATATATATATATATATATATATATGTCGTGCCGATTAGGTAAAACTTGCGATTTTGGCTTAAATAGCAACGCTCGTCTTGCCATATAAGACAAGTGAAAATTTGTTTATGCAATAATTTCCCCAAAATCATTCTGAACTTAACGAAACAAATATATTTCATTGTGTTTGTTTCTTATTAAATTATTGTAAACGTATCTAAAATATATTTAGTTGGGTTAGCTAAAATAAATTGCGCTTGTTGTAATAAGGTTAGGTAGGTTTTCAAAGTTTCTCTGGTACAAATTATAAAATTTTACATTAACATAAATGAAAAAATATATCTTTAAACGTATAAGAGAAAATTTTAGAAAGGACTTAATTTTAGATGAGTTCTTGCCAATTGACCAGTTTTACCTAATCGGCACGACTATATATATATATATATATATATATATATATATATATATATATATATATATATATATATATATATTGGCATTGGTGTCCGTAAGTCATCTCAGATTGCTCTACCTGCTTTCCTGTCTTCATGCATTGCATCCAGAGGGCTTGTAGCAGCAATTCTCCCTGAACATCTTAGGGACACGATTGGAATCCATGACCAAAGTTCGTTGATGGAGCCAGGATCTGGGATAACCTAACAGGCTCTGAAACCAGGCCTGCTCCCCCAACAACTACAAACAGTCGCACTGGATGGCCCAATAGTAGAGAATATAGCCTCAGCAATGCTCCAGAGTGTGTCAGGGAAGGATAGAGCCCGCCTACTTGCAGTGAGAGCTCCTCATGCAGGGGACTTTTTGGCTGTTCCCAACTCCAGCCTTGGCACACGCCTCGACCCACAGACCATCCGCATTGGTGTTGCCCTTCGACTTGCCGCCCTATTCTCGCCGAACACAGGTGTATTTGTGGCAGTGAAGCAGCAGACCGATTCGGGTACCATGGTCTTGTGTGTCGTAAATCCGAGGGAAAGATTGCAAGACATGAAGAGGTTAATAACATTATCAAGAGGAGCCTCACAACAGCCGGATGCCCAGCAGTAAGGGAACCACCCCAACTATGCAGATCTGATGGCAACCAAAAGCGTCCAGATGGTATCACCCTTCAAGCCTGGACAGACGGCAAGCAGGTGGGTGGGATCACACATGTGCATCTACCTTGGCTGATACCTATCTCCAGTACACCAGGAGGAAGGAGGGCTGCTGCCACCTTCAGGGAGTCCCAGAAGTCGAGAAAATATGGAGAACTTGCCCATCATTATATGTTTGTTCCATAGGCTCAGAGACCCTTGGCTCATGGGGAAAGAGTGCATCTAAGTTCCTCAAGGAGCTGGGCAAAAGACTCAACAGGGTAACTAGGGATCCCAGGGCAGCTAGTTTTCTGTTCCAGCGACTCAGCGCTGCTGTTCAGAGGAGTAATGCATGCTGTATTCTGGCACGCGCACCAGCTCGGAAGAGCTGGATGAGATTTTCGCATTATAATCAGTGACAAAGATGTAACAATATGTACTAGACATGTATCTCACCTCGTGTACTGTATATGCCATCTTTATATCAACAATGTATCTCTCAAATCTTTTGTACCATATTATGTAATAAAATATACCTATTGGTAAAAAAAATTAAAAGATGGGGTGGTAGGAGAAGTGGAATATTCAATGGCATCAGGAAGAAATCCAAATATTCTTCCTTGAAACCTTTATATATATATATATATATATATATATGTGTGTGTGTGTGTGTGTGTGTGTGTGTGTGTGTGTGTGTGTGTGTGTGTGTGTGTGTGTGTGTGTGTGTGTGTGTGTGTGAGTGTGTGTGTACACACCTATATGTGGTTTCAGGGTCGAGTCATAGCTCCTGGCAGCGCCTATTCACTGATCGCTACTAGGTCCTCTCTCTTCCTGCTCCATGAGTTTTATCAAACCTCGTCTTAAAACTGTGCATGGTTTCTGCCTCCGCTACATCACTTGCCAGACTATTCCACTTCCTGACAACTCTGTTACTAAATAAATACTTCCTAACGTCCCTTTGACTCATCTGAGTCTTCAACTTCCAATTGTGACCCTTGTTTCTGTGTCCCATCTCTGTAACATCCTGTCTCTGTCCACCTTATCAATTCCTCGCAGTATTTTGTATGTCGTTATCATGTCTCCCCTAACCCTCCTGTCTTCCAGTGTCGTCAGGCCGATTTCCCTTAACCTTTCTTCGTAGGACATTCCCCTTAGCTCTGGAACTAGTCTTTTTGCAAACCTTTGTACTTTCTCTAATTTCTTGACGTGCTTGACCAGATGAGGGTTCCAAACTGGTGCTGCATACTCCAGTATGGGCCTGACGTATATGGTGTACAGAGTCTTGAACGATTTCTTACTGAAGTATCGGAACGCTATTCTCAGGTTTGCCAGGCGCCCATATGCTGCAGCAGTTATCTGGTTGATGTGCGCCTCAGATGTGCTCGGTGAGGTTTGCAGTCTTTTACCACCTAGGCTATACTCTGTCTGCGGTCTTCTTTGCCCTTACTCGATCTTCATTACTTTGTATTTGACGGGGTTAAATTCGAGGAGCAAGTTGCTGGACCAATCTACCAGTCTTCCAGCCTGTCCAAGTCCCTTTGTAGTCCTGCCTGATCCTCATCCGATTTAATTCTCCTCATTATCTTCACATCATCTGCAAACAGGGACACTTCTGAGTCTATCCCTTCCGTCATGTCATTCACATATACCAAAAATTGCACTGGTTCTAGGACTGACCCCTGTGGAACCCCACTCTTCACAGGCGCCCACTCTGATGACTTGTCACGTACCATGACTCGTTGTTGCCTCCCTGTCAGGTATTCTCTGGTCCATTGCAGTGCATTTTGCACTAATCTCTTGTGAGGAACTGTGTCGAAGGCTTGCTTGCAGTCCTAGAAAATGCAATCAACCCAAACCTCTCTCTCGTGTCTTACTTCCGTTACCTTGTCATAAAACTTCAGTAGGTTTGTGATACAGGATTTTCCTTCCTTGAATCCGTGCTGGTTGTCGTTTACAAGCTTGTTCCGGTCTAGGTGCTCCACCACTCTCCTCCTGATAATCTTCTCCATGACTTTGCATACTATACATGTCAGTGACACTGGTCTGTAGTTTAGTGTCTAGTGTCTGTCTCCTTTCTTAAAAATGGGGACTACATTCGCCGTCTTCCATACCTCAGGTAGTTGCCAAGTTTCAGTGGATATGTTGAAAATTGCTGTTAGTGGCTCACACAGAGTCTCTGTTTTCTCTAAGGACCCACGGAGGGATATTATGCAGTCCCACTGCCTTTGAGGCATTAACTTCACTTAGCTGCTTCTTCACCTCCTCTTCGGTTGTGTGTAGTTCATCCAGCACTTGTTGACATATCCCTTGTTGGTGTACTCCCCTATTCTGACTTCCCGGAGTCCTTTCTGTCTCCAATGTAAATACTTCCTTAAATCTCATGATTAGCTCTTCACATACTTCTTGGTCGTTTCTTGTGAACTTCCCACCTTCTTTCCACAGCCTGATTACCTGGTCCTTGACTGTTGTCTCCCTCCTGATGTGGCTATACAACAGCTTCGGTTCAGACTTCAGTTTCGATGCCATGTCATTTTCGTACTCTCGCTAGGTCACCCTCATTATCTGAGCATACTCTTTTCTGGCTCTCCGACTTATCTCTTTATTTTCCAGGGTCCTTTGTCTTCTGTATTTTTTCCAATCTCTACACCTTTAGGTAAACCAAGAGCTCGTTCTGGTCTTCCCATTATTTCTGTTGCCCTTGGGAACAAACCTATCCTCTGCCTCCTTGTATTTTGTCGCGAAGTCCATCATTTTATTTACTGATTTTCCAACCAATTCTCTTTCCCACTGAACCTCCTGCAGGAAGTTCCTCATGCCTGTGTAGTTTCCCCTTTTGTTGTTTCGCTTTTCCCCTCCTACTCCTGTTACCTTCGCCACTTGTATAACTCTACTACGTATTCAAAGCTCAGAACCACGTGATCACTAGCTCCGTGTGTGCACTTGTGTACTCATTTATATGTGGTTGCAGGGGTCAAGTCATAGCTCCTGTACCCGCCTTTTCACTGGTCGCTACTCGGCCCACACTCTCCCTTCTCCCAGAGCTTTATCGTACCTCTTCTTAAAGCTATGTATGGATCATACCTCTTCTATTTCACTTTTCAGATTGCTCCTTTTCCTGCCAACTCTAAGGCTGAAGAAATACTTCCTAACATCCCTATGACTCATCTAAGTTTTCAGTTTCTAGTTGTATCCTCTTGTTCCTATATCCCATCTCTGAAACATTCTGGCCCTGTTCCCCTTGTTAATTCCTCTCAGCATTTTATTCGTTGTTATCATGTCACCCATGTCCCTCCTGTCACCCATGTCCCTCCTGTCCTCCAGTGTCGTCGGGTTGATTTCCCTTAACCTCTCGTTATAGGACATACCCGTTAGCTTCGGGACCAGTCTTGTTGCAAACATTTTTTGACTTGCTTGACCAGGTGTGTGTTCCATACTGTTTTTGACTTGCTTGACCAGGTGTGTGTTCCATACTGGTGTTGCATACTCTAATTTGGGCTAGACGTAAGCGGTGTACAGAGTCTTGGACGATTCCTTACTGAGGTATTGGAATGCTATACTCAGGTTTGACAGGCGCCCATATGCTGCAGCAGTTACTTGGGATATGCTCGGTATAATACTCACCCTACGATTCTTTTTCTTGACTGAAGTTTGTAGCCATTAACCCCCGAGTCTGTACTCCATCTGCGGTCTTCTTTGTCATTTACCAAACTTATTACTTTGCATTTGTTGGGGTTAAACTCCAGGAGTCATTTGTCTGACCAGGCTTGCAGCCTGTCCAGATCCCTTTGTAGTCTTTCCTGATCTTCGTCTGATTCTATTTTCCTCATTAGTTTCACATCGTTTGCGAAAAGAACTCCAGTAGGTTTGTGACACAGGATTACCCATCCTTGAAGCTGTGCTGGTTGTCATGTACGATTCCATTCCTTTATAGTTGCCCTACCACTCCTTATAATCTTCTCCATGACTTTACATACTATACACGTTAGTGACACTGGAATGTAGTTTAATGCTGTCTGTCTGTCTCCTTTCATCTTTCATAAAAATTGGGACTACATTTGCTGTCTTCCACACCTCTGGCAGTCGTCTTGTTTTGATAGATTGGCTGGAGAGAGCGAGTGTGTGTGTGTGTGTGTGTGTAATTATGCGTGTGTATTCACCGATATGTGGTTGTAGGGGTCGAGTTACAGCTCCTGGTCCCGCCTCTTCGCTGGTCGCTACTAGGACCACTCTCTCCCAGCTCCATGAGTCAGTCATTTAAACGTGGGATGAAATTGGGGAAAGACATCTGTCTTGTTATAGATGTGCCCCGACATTAATTGCTGTACCCGGGTTCCCTGTCCTCTAGGACAGGTTCAGCTTCCGTGTCCTGCAGTGTGGCTCATGTTGGCACGTGTTACAACATGTGTAAAGTATTTTGGGAAATGGGTCCACAAATAGTGAGCTTTTTTGTTAATTTTCATGCGAAGCGTTAAACCTGTGTGGGTCATTCAGGCCAAAGAAGTAGTGAAGGTTTGATCCTCCTTCCGGTGTGTCCGGTCCGAACAATCAAAACCCAGTGGCTGAACGTCTATTAACAAAGATCATTTACCAGATGTTTAATATTACCAGATGTTTAATATTACCAGATGTTTAATATTACCAGATGTTTAATTTTATCAGATGTTTAATATTCGCAACCTGTAATCTTTTTACGTTCCGGATCTGCCATGCACGTTCATGAGCGCCCATGCACATTCATGAGCGTGGGTGCGTGTTTGCGTGAGTGTGCACTCACTTGCAGTGGTCGTGGAGGAGGATTCCTGGGATAAACACGTCAGGGTGGTGGTGCTGTGTCGTGTCCTGCGTGGTTCCTTGACAATGTTTCTCCTCTGATTTACGCACATAAGGAAGTGTACAATGTCGTGTTATTTACTGAGCATCATGGGAGCAATGTTTTATTGTGTCTTTTGTTGTATAGCGCCTTTGTTTGCTTGTTTATTCGTTTGTCTGCTGTTATAATTCGGGATTTATGTTGAAGTTTTTTTTATGGTAGATTTAATGCTGTTATTTACATCGTTTTTGCTGTTGTATTTATGATGGTCTTGTAGTAATTGTAGTTATTTTTATTTTGTTGTTGTTGATGTATTTGTTTCTGCTGTTGTTTTTGTTGTTGTTCATTGCTGTTGCTGCTGCTGTTCTGTTATTGCAGTTGTTTTTGTTGTTGATGTCGTTGCTGTAAAAATTGCAGTTATTTTAAAGATTTTTCTTTTTGTTTTATGTTAGAAATGTTTTCGAAGCTTTTGATGCTTTCCTTGTTTATTATTTCTGTTGTTGTTGTTGGTGTTGCTGTCCTTGATATTACTGTTGTTGTGTTCTTGTTATTGTTATTGCTGTCCTTGTTATTGTAGTTAGTGTTGCTGTCCTTGTTATTACTTTTGTTGTGTTCTTGTTATTGTTATTGCTGTCCTTGTTATTGTTGTGTTGTTGTTGTTGTTGCTGCTTGTCAATGGAAAGATATATAATAAATAATTTTCTGAGGTAGAATAATAATGAAAATTGTAAAAAAAACCTATTTAATTAAATATAAATAAAATAGCCGTCTGAAGTTCTAGTGTATCCTGAAGGGAGGATTATATTGGGATCAAGGACGTCTCCTTCAGGTGTCAAGATAACATATAGCTGTCCTTGACTGACGGCGGTATTCTGATCTTAAATGGATGGAAAAGGTCCTGTCTTTGATGGAAAAGGTCCTGTCATTGATGAAAAAGGTCCTGTCATTGATGGGAAAGGTCCTGTCATTGATGAAAAAGGTCCTGTCATTGATGGGAAAGGTCCTGTCATTGATGAAAAAGGTCCATGACAGGAGGCCATGACAAGAGTATGATGAGAGCAACAGAGGAATGGTGAACACACTAGCTGAGGTTGCCAGAAGGAACCACATGGGCAGGAAAAAGTTGTTAGTTACAGGTGATTTCAATTACAAGGAGATTGACTGGGTAAATCTGATGCCATATGGGGGACCAGAAAAGTGGAGAGCTAAGATGTTGGAGGTGATACTAGAAAACCTCATGCATCAACATAATCATCCTCTCTCTCTACCAGAGAAAGAGGAACGGATGAACCATAAAGGTTGGACCTCATATTCACATTGAGTAGTTCAGACATTGTGGACATCACATATGAAAGACCCCCTCGGAGCTTGTGATCACGTGGTCCAGAGCTTCGAATACATTTTAGAGTTAAAAGTGGAGAGTGATGCAGCACAAGTAGGATGGGAGAAGTCAGAGAACAAAAGAGGGGACTACACAGGCATGAGGAATTTAGTGCATGAGGTTCAGTGGAAAAGAACACTGGTGCCGAAAACTGTAAAACAAATGATGGAATATGTGACCACAAAATGCAAGGAAGCAGAGGATAAGTTCGTACCCGAGGATAAGTTCTACAACCAAAGGTGTAGAGAGGCCAAAACTAAGTGCACTAGAGAGTGGAAAATGTATAGAAGATAAAGGACAAAGGAAAATAAGGAGATTAGCCAAAGAGCCAGAAATGAATATGCGTGGATAAAGACGGAGACCCAGAGGCAATATGAAAACAACATAGCATCGAAAGCCAAATCTGACCCAAAGCTGTTGTACAGCCATATCAGGAGGAAAACAACAGTCAAGGACCAAGTAACCAGACTGAGGAAGGAGAGTAGATAACAAGTAACGACCAAGAAGCATGTGAAGAGTTCAACACAAGATTTAAGGAATATTTTCAGTGGAGACAGAAAGGACTCCAGCAAACCAGGATAGAAGGGTACACACAACAAAGAGGGAGGAGGTGAAGAGGCTGCAAAGCGAGCTGGATACCTCACAGGTGGTGGGAGAGTACGTCTCTCTATGTGTCCTTAGAGAGAGGAACAGAGGCACTGTGTGTGCCACTAACAACAATTTTCAACACATCTATCTAAACTGTGCAAATATCTGAGGTGTGGAAGACAGCATATGTAGTCCCAATCTTTAAGAAAGGAGAAAGGACAGATGGCATTAAACTAAAAACCAGTGTCACTGACATGTATAGTATACAAAGTCATTGAGAGCTTCCTCAGGAGAAGAGTGGTGGAACACCTAGAAAGGAATGAGCTACACGATAACCAGCTTGGTTTCAAGAAGGGAAAATCCTGTTTCACAAACCAACTGGAGTTTTATGACAAGGTGAAAGAAGTACGGCAAGATAAAGAAGGGTGGGTAGACTAAATTATCTTAGATTGTAAGAAGGCGTTCGACATAGTTCTGCACAAGAGATTAGTGCAAAAGTTAGAGGATCCGACAGGAATAAGAGGAAAAACACTGCAATGGATCAGAGAATACCTGACAGGAAGGAAACAATGAGTGATGGTACGTGATGAAGTGTCAGAGTGGGCACCTGTGATGAGTGGGGTTCCACAAGGGTCAGTCCTCGGGTCAGTGCTGTTTCTGGCATATGTGAATGACATGATGGAAGAGATAGATACAAAGGTATGTTTGTGGACGATGTGAAGTTAAAGTGGAGAATTCAAGTGGATGAGGATCATGGAATACTATAAAGGGATCTGGACAGGCTGGAAGCCTGGTCCAACAACTGGCTCATGGAGTTTAGTCCCACTAAGTGCAAAGTCGTTAAGTTTGCGGAAGTTTAAAGAAAACTGCAGACAAGAGTACAGGGTAGGAGGCCAAAGACTGCAAACCTCACTCAATGTAAAGGATCTTGGGGTGAGTATAAGAATAGTGTTTCGACACCTGAATAAGGAATCATTCAAGACTGTACACGGTGTACGTCGGCCGCATATTAGAGTATGTAGCACCAATTAGGAACCCACAACTGGTCAAGCACATCAAGAAATTAGAGAAAGTGCAAAGGTTTGCAACAAGACTAGTCCCTTGAGCTAAGGGGTATATCGTATGAAGAGAGGTTAAGGGAAATCAAAACATTCATCCTTGAAGCCTTTTATCCACTTCTCCGAGGTTATGGGTCCCACAATTTGTACCATGGTGGAACCCATTATATATATATATATATATATATATATATATATATATATATATATATATATATATATATATATATATATATATATATATATAATAATCAGAGAGGGGAGGAGAAAGAAAGAAGAGAGACAGACAATTAATTAAACATGGTGATAACAGTGGTTGAGGGTGTCAAGTGCCTTGTGAGAGCACAGTGACAAACGACTCTCTTCACAATGCCAAGTTTAGGGGGGAGGGGGAGGAGTGTCAAGTGACTCTGGCGTCTCTCAGAGTGCCACAGAGAGTCAAGTCACCAATGAGGGATTAGCTACACAGCTTGGCTGCCTATATACAGTTTCCTTTTGGTGCCATCACTCTCACTGTTGACTGACAGCGAAGAGGATGCCAATATTAGAAAACTTCCTGCAATTATGAAATAATTACTTTCTTTTATCAAACTTTTGAAAAAAGTGTTTTAAGAGAGGAGAAACTGGGAGACTTATGTTCACATGTGGAGAGACTGGGAGACTTATGTTCACATGTGGAGAGACTGGGAGACTTATGTTCACATGTGGAGAGACTGGGAGACTTATGTTCACATGTGGAGAGACTGGGAGACGGATGTTCACATGTGGAGAGACTGGGAGACGTATGTTCACATGTGGAGAGACTGGGAGACGGATGTTCACATGTGGAGAGACTGGGAGACGGATGTTTACATGTGGAGAGACTGGGAGACGGATGTTCACATGTGGAGAGACTGGGAGACGGATGTTCACGTGGAGAGACTGGGAGACGGATGTTCACATGTGGAGAGACTGGGAGACGGATGTTTACATGTGGAGAGACTGGGAGACGGATGTTCACATGAGGAGAGACTGGGAGACGAATGTTCACATGAGGAGAGACTGGGAGACGAATGTTCACATGTGGAGAGACTGGGAGACGGATGTTCACATGTGGAGAGACTAGGAGACGGATGTTCACATGTGGAGAGACTAGGAGACGGATGTTCACATGTGGAGAGACTGGGAGACGAATGTTCACATGAGGAGAGACTGGGAGACGAATGTGCACATGTGGAGAGACTGGGAGACTTATGTTCACATGTGGAGAGACTGGGAGACGGATGTTCACATGTGGAGAGACTGGGAGACGGATGTTCACATGTGGAGAGACTGGGAGACGGATGTTCACATGTGGAGAGACTGGGAGACGGATGTTCACATGTGGAGAGACTGGGAGACGGATGTTTACATGTGGAGAGACTAGGAGACGGATGTTCACATGAGGAGAGACTGGGAGACTTATGTTCACATGTGGAGAGACTGGGAGACGGATGTTCACATGTGGAGAGACTGGGAGACGGATGTTCACATGTGGAGAGACTGGGAGACGTATGTTCACATGTGGAGAGACTGGGAGACGGATGTTCACATGTGGGAGAGACTGGGAGACGGATGTTTACATGTGGAGAGACTAGGAGACGGATGTTCACATGAGGAGAGACTGGGAGACTTATGTTCACATGTGGAGAGACTGGGAGACGGATGTTCACATGTGGAGAGACTGGGAGACGGATGTTCACATGTGGAGAGACTGGGAGACGGATGTTTACATGTGGAGAGACTGGGAGACGAATGTTCACATGTGGAGAGACTGGGAGACGAATGTTCACATGTGGAGAGACTGGGAGACGGATGTTTACATGTGGAGAGACTGGGAGACGAATGTTCACATGTGGAGAGACTGGGAGACAAATGTTCACATGTGGAGAGACTGGGAGACGAATGTTTACATAAGGAGAGACTAGGAGACGGATGTTCACATGAGGAGAGACTGGGAGACGGATGTTCACATGTGGAGAGACTGGGAGACGGATGTTCACATGAGGAGAGACTGGGAGACGAATGTTCACATGAGGAGAGACTGGGAGACGAATGTTCACATGTGGAGAGACTGGGAGACGGATGTTCACATGTGGAGAGACTAGGAGACGGATGTTCACATGAGGAGAGACTGGGAGACAGATGTTCACATGTGGAGAGACTGGGAGACGGATGTTTACATATGGAGAGATCAGGAGATGAATGTTCACATGTGGAGAGACTGGGAGACGGATGTTCACATGTGGAGAGACTAGGAGACGTATGTTCACATGTGGAGAGACTGGGAGACGTATGTTCACATGTGGAGAGACTGGGAGACGGATGTTCACATGTGGAGAGACTGGGAGACGGATGTTCACATGAGAAGAGACTGGGAGACGGATGTTCACATGTGGAGAGACTGGGAGACGGATGTTTACATGTGGAGAGACTGGGAGACGGATGTTCACATGAGGAGAGACTGGGAGACTTATGTTCACATGTGGAGAGACTGGGAGACGGATGTTCACATGTGGAGAGACTGGGAGACGGATGTTCACATGAGGAGAGACTGGGAGACGGATGTTCACATGTGGAGAGACTGGGAGACGGATGTTCACATGTGGAGAGACTGGGAGACGGATGTTCACATGTGGAGAGACTGGGAGACGGATGTTTACATGTGGAGAGACTAGGAGACAGATGTTCACATGAGGAGAGACTGGGAGACTTATGTTCACATGTGGAGAGACTGGGAGACGGATGTTCACATGTGGAGAGACTGGGAGACGGATGTTCACATGAGGAGAGACTTTGAGACGGATGTTCACATGTGGAGAGACTGGGAGACGGATGTTCACATGTGGAGAGACTGGGAGACGGATGTTCACATGTGGAGAGACTGGGAGACGTATGTTTACATGTGGAGAGACTAGGAGACGGATGTTCACATGTGGAGAGACTGGGAGACGGATGTTCACATGTGGAGAGACTAGGAGATGAATCTTCACATGACACACATAAATTAACCACCGTGAAAATGCTGAAGAATTGTTGGGGGATCTAATGTAAACATTGGTGTCGTACAGCAGTGGCTACCCGGCGCTCTGCCTGACGCACGATCACAGCAAACAACACTGATACTGTATCAGAGTAATATAACTCGCACAGTTAAAAAAATAATAATTTGTTGTATAAACAAGCAATAATATAGGGTGAACGCTCACACACACACACACACACACGTGGTGAGGTATCACAGTGGGCGCCTGTGACAAGTGGTGTACCGCAGGGGTCAGTCCTAGGACCAGTGTTATTCCTGGTATATGTAAATGACATAACGGATGGGATAGACTCAGAAGTGTCTCTATTCACGGATGATGTGAAAATAATGAGGAGAATCACATCGGAAGAGGACCAGGCAGGGCTGCAAACAGACCTGGACAAGCTCGACATCTGGTCTAGCAGTTGGCTTCTCGAATTCAATCCCTCCAAATGCAAAGTCATGAGGATCGGAGAAGGGCAAAGAAGACCGCTGACAGAGTACAAGCTAGGCGGACAAAGGCTACAAACCTCGGCAAAGGAGAAAGACCTTGGAGTGAGTATATCGCCTAGCACGTCTCCGGAGGCACACATCAACCAGATAACTGCGGCAGCATATGGGCGTCTGGCAAACCTTAGATTAGCGTTCCGTTACCTTAACAAGGAATCGTTCAAGACACTGTATACCGTGTACGTCAGGCCCATACTAGAATATGCAGCACCAGTCTGGAACCCACACCTGGTCAAGCACGTAAGGAAACTAGAGAAAGTGCAAAGGTTTGCGACAAGGTTAGTTCCACAACTCAGGGGTTTGTCTTATGAAGAAAGGTTGAGGGAAATAGGACTAACAACACTGGAGGAAAGAAGGGTCAGAGGAGACATGATAACGACATACAAAATACTGCGGGGAATTGACAAGGTAGATAGTGACAGGTTGTTTCAGAGAGGGAACACAGAAACAAGGGGACACAACTGGAAGCTGAAGACTCAGATGAGTCAAAGGGATGTCAGGAAACATTTCTTCAGCCACAGAGTAGTCAGGAAGTGGAATGGACTAGAGAAAGATATAGTGGAGGCAGGAACCATACATAGTTTTAAGACAAGGTATGATAAAGCTCATGGAGCAGGGAGAGCAGAGACCCAGTAGCAGACAGCGAAGAGGCGGGGCCAGGAGCTGAGTCTCGACCCCTGCAACCACAATTAGGTGAGTACAATTAGGTGAGTACACACCCGATGGCATGGTGGCTAGCGCTCTTGCTTCACGCACGGAGGGCCCGGGTTCAATTCCCGGCGGGGCCGAAACATTTCGAAGTGTTTTGTTACACACACACACACACACACACACACACACACACACACATATATACAACAGGCCTAGTGTCTAATCGACATGTGCCTAGGACAAAATGGTAACTAACACCACCAAACCCATACCCCAACCATACAATCCCCCCACCCATGCTGCAACCCCCTATGGGCACCCCCCCCCAAACTCACCAAGATCTCCCCAGGGACACAGTATTGGAAACAAGGTTGAAGGTTTGGTACACAAACGCGGATGGAATTATGAATAAGTATGAAGAGTGGAATGAAAGAATAGGTGAGGTGTCCCCAGACATAGCTGTCACAGAAACTAAACTAAATGAGACAGTATCAGATGCAATCTTCCCACAGGGATATCAGATCCTGAGGAAAGATAGAAGGAGCAGGGGGGGAGGAGGGGTCGCACTGCTTGTAAGGAACCGCTGGAGATTCGAGTAAATGGAAGGAATTGAGGTGTGTAGAGAAAGGGACTTCATAGTAGGTACCATCCAGTCTGGGGAGCACAAGATAATCATTGCAGTGATGTATAACCCACCACAGAACTGCAGGAGGCCAGGTGAGGAATATGATGAGAACAACAGAGCGATGGTGGACACTCTGGCGGAGGTGGCAAGAAAAGCGCACATGAGCAGAGCGAAGCTACTGGTCATGGGCGATTTCAACCACAGGGAGATCGACTGGGAGAACCAAGAACCACGTGGGGTCCAGAAACTTGGAGAGCCAAGATGATGGACGCGGTACTGGAAAACCTGATGCATCAACATGTCATGGACATGACCAGAGTGAGAGGAGAAGATGAACCAGCAAGACTGGACCTTGTATTCACCCTGAACAGCTCAGATATTGAAGACATAACACACAAGAGCACCCTGGGAGCCAGTGACCATATGGTGCTGAGCTTTGAGTACATTGTAGAGCTACAGGTGGAGAGGGAAAGCGGTACTGAAAGAGACAAACCAGATTTTAAAAGAGGAAACTACACAGGCATGAGGAATTTCCTGCAGGAGGTTCAGTGGGAAAGGGAAATGGACAGACAGACAATAAATGAAATGATGGAATACGTAAGCGCAAAGTGCAAGGAGGCAGAGGAACGATTTATATCTAGAGGAAAAAGATCAAACGGGAAGGCCAGAAAGAGCCCCTGGTTTACCCAAAGGTGCAGGGAGGCAAAGACTCAGAGTGTCAGAGAATGGAAAAGGTACAGAAGGCAAAGAACCCAAGTAAACAAAGAGATTAGTAGAAGAGCTAGAAACGAGTATGCACAGGTACGGAGGGAGGCCCAGAAACAGTACGAAAATGACATAGCATCGAAAGTAAAGTCCGACCCGAAACTGATGTACAGTCACATCAGAAGGAAGACAACAGTTAAGGACCAGGTGATAAGGCTGAGGAGAGAAGATGGGGAACTCACAAGTAACGATCAAGAGGTATGTGAGGAGCTCAACTTGAGGTTTAAGGAAGTATTCACAGTGGAGGAAGGAAGGCAGCTGGGTAGACAGGACGGGGTGTGTCACCAACAAGGGATGTATCAAGTGCTAGAGGGCATACACACAACTGAGGAGGAGGTGAAGCAGTTACTCAGTGACCTTGATACCTCAAAGGCGATGGGTCCGGACAATATCTCCCCGTGGGTTCTTCGGGAAGGAGCTGAGGTACTGAGTGTGCCACTTACCATAATATTCAACACATCCCTTGAAAATGGGCAGTTACCTGAGGTATGGAAGAAGGCCAATGTAGTCCCCACCTTTAAAAAAGGAGACAGAAAAGAGGCACTAAACTATAGACCGGTGTCACTTACATGTATAGTGTGCAAAGTCCTGGAGAAAATCATCAGGAAAAGTGGAATAGTCTAGAGAAAGATATAGTGGAGGCAGGAACCATACACAGTTTTAAAACGAGGTATGATAAAGCTCATGGAGCAGGGAGAGCAGAGACCCAGTAGCGAACAGAGAAGAGGCGGGGCCAGGAGCTGAGTCTCGACCCCTGCAACCACAATTAGGTGAATACAATTAGGTGAGTACACACACACACACACACGCACAGAAGACCGCAGACAGAGTATAGTCTAGGTGGCCAAAGGCTGCAAACCTCACTCAAGGAAAAAGATCTTGGGGTGAGTATAATACTGTATGGTTCGTATTTCTAACGGCTGCACCACGGCTGTTCACGTGATTTCCAACCTCTGCCCATGTGATCTGGCATTAGCCAATCATAGGCCTGCCTTTTGAATGCCCCTGTGCCGTGCGAGCCTAGCAGGCAGTACCATCCGAGTAGCCATACGAGACAGACACAGGCATAGGCTCTCAGCTCCCATATATCCAATGCCTCATTAAACGCTACCAAAACCCAAGCTCATCGTCTGTTAATATTACCAAATCTATGAAAAGAACCCCACAACACAAATGGTGACAGCTTGTGGGCCTAGATTTTGTGTAATCTGAGCAGATTTACCTCACTACCCTCAGCGGTGTCGTCATCCAAGACTCTTGTGAAGCAGTGTCTCCAGTCTTCTGGCTTCTAATTGCAAGTAAACCTCCGAAGAGTTGATCTGGGTTTTGCAATTAAGCCAACAAGTAAGCCAGTTTATGGGAAGAGCCTAAGCCAGCCTACAGTCATCCAGTGTCTCCTGCCATCCACCCAATTCTTCACTGCTGTGTGCAAGTAAGAGCATTCAGGTTCACAGTCCAGAGAGCTAAGCCAGCCTCTTCCAGAAAGCCAGTTATACAAGTAAGCCAGTCGTTTCTTCAGCAAGCCAGTTCCTTGCAGTATTGTCTCCAATCACTCTGTGCTACAAGTTGGACGCTTGTCAGAGTGATCTTCACCATTCCTGTGGCTTATTGTGCAAAAAGCCACCTGGGTTAGTAGTTCCAAGGCCGTGAGAATTAGTGTACTGGCCAAACGCCGTGACGTCATCTCAGCGCGGGTGTCCCAGCGAGTCGAGTCGAGTGACGTCATCCTATGCGCGCCGCTCACTCTGGAGTGTAAACAACCACCCGCTCACACTTCCACTACCAGCCAATACTTTGTGGTATTTTCTACCCTATCTGGGGTACCAGCAGCATTGTTTCGGCTCACATAGCAAGTCGAGAGTGTCTTCCTTCATCCCAGAGCGCCAACGTAAAAGCTTGCTGTGTGAGTTCTTCGGTAAGTGCATTTCTTCAAGATTGTCAGCAGTCAACGACCAGGAATATATTTCTCCCTCCACCTACACTCGTCGTTCATTCATCATTAGACTCTATTCTATTATAGAAATTCGTGTGTGTGAGACATTTAAGCAGTGAATTTTCTTAGTGACATTTAAAGACCTGTGTTTCCAGTTGCAAATTCATCTATATAATCTGTTACAGTTTTTTTCATGTATTCCGTGTCTCATTTTATATCTTTGTTCTTGTGTAAACTCGTACACATGCAGTAAGTACTTTGTGTGCCAATTTTTATTGTTTTTGTGTGCAGTATTTGATTAATTCATTATTATTGCAGTGTTGTGTATTAATTCCCTGTCCCTTCATTTTTCTCTCAGTGCATTCCCTTGTGTTTTTATGCAGTGTCTGTGCATAGTTCCTTATTGTTTATGCCCCAGTGTTCCTAGTTGCATATTTCATTTTCCTGTGTGCCATTCAGTGTGTCCCTTATTAATTTTTGTGCCAGTATCTCACATGTTTTAGTTCAATAGACAGTTTATATTTTTGTGTCAACCTGTGCCTCATTTTTTTTAATTTTGCAGAACCTGTTTATTGAACATATTTTGTCTGAAGCAAGAACTATCTCTTTATACATACGTATTTTTACATGCAAGATCTTATTGCATAAACTATCACATTCACTGACTGAATCTTATTGTGTTGTGTATTCTGCAAAACTGTAAGTTTTTATCCTTTATTTCAGTTTGTGTATTATTGCCTTTGTTTTGAACTTATCAATAATTCCTTGAACAAATTCACTCTTAACCCTCATATGTAAAGTAAAGTAATATTCATTATACTCATTTTCATTAGTTTTCTTAATTGAATTAAGAGTTAAAGTGTTCATTCTCCTTGTGCCCAGTGCAACATTGATTTTTTAATTGATGCAGTAAATTGTTTATACAATACCTTACACTGATTACACTTTAAAATTATTCTCCAGTAGTGATTACTTGTTCTTGTTATTTTGCATACAGTATTGTGTATTTATTCCATTTTACTCAGTGTTATCCTAAAAAGTGCTGATAATTCAATGCAAGTTGTCAGCATCATAGTTAATTCTTCTGCCAGCAATGCATATTAAATCCTAGTGTCATTTTCTCTTAAGAAAATTTGTTTTCTAATATTTTTCCAGTTGAATACAATTTTTATTGTATTTCCACTTTGCATTGATTTATTATTTCTCATCTAGTACTTGTGTTTGAATTCCAGTAGAGAGAGATCACTTTGCTGTTAATCCATACAGTATTCATATTGCCATTTATTGCCATTTGTAAAGTAATTCCTTAAATTTTACAGTCAAAATTCAGTGAGTTTTACCTTCTTATGCAGTGTACATTAGTTGTTTTAACCCCTTTTCTGCATCTAGTTCAATGACTTCTTAATTCCCATTTTAACTAATTGTGTACTGTGAATATTTTACCATTCTCATTTTTACCTGAATTAGTCTTTGTGCAATTTTCTTTGCAAGTATGTCTCACTTACTTGGTTCGTATTTCTAACGGCTGCACCACGGCTGTTCACGTGATTTCCAACCTCTGCCCATGTGATCTGGCATTAGCCAATCATAGGCCTGCCTTTTGAATGCCCCTGTGCCGTGCGAGCCTAGCAGGCAGTACCATCCAAGTAGCCATACGAGACGGACACAGGCATAGGCTCTCAGCTCCCATATATCCAACGCCTCATTAAACGCTACCAAAACCCAAGCTCATCGTCTGTTAATATTACCAAATCTATGAAAAGAACCCCACAACACAATACCGAGCACATCTCCTGAGGCACACATCAATCAGATAACTGCTGCAGCATACGGGCGGCTGGCAAACCTAAGAATAGCATTCCAATACCTCACTAAGGAATCGTTCAAGACTCTGTACACCATATACGTCAGGCCCATATTGGAGTATGCAGCACCAGTTTGGAACCCACACCTGGTCAAGCACGTCAAGAAATTAGAGAAAGTGCAAAGGTTTGCAACAAGATTAGTCCCAGAGCTAAGGGGATTGTCCTACGAAGAAAGGTTAAGGGAAATCGGCGTGACGACACTAGAGGACAGGAGGGTTAGGGAAGACATGATAGCGACATATAAAATACTGCGAGGAATAGATAAGGTGGACAGAGACAAGATGTTCCAGAGAGGGGACACAGAAACAAGGGGTCACAATTGGAAGTTGAAGACTCCGATGAGTCAAAGGGATGTTAGGAAGTATTTATTCAGTCATAGAGTTGTCAGGAAGTGGAATAGCCTAGAAAGCGACGTAGTGGAGGCAGGAACCATACATAGTTTTAAGACGAGGTTTGATATAGCTCATGGAGCAAGGAGAGAGAGGACCTAGTAGCAATCAGTGAAGAGGTGGGGCCAGGAGCTATGATTCTACCCCTGCAACCAAAAATAGGTGAGTACACACACACACACATACACACACACCCCGATGGCCTGGTGGCTAAAGCTCTCGCTTCACGCACGGAGGGCCCGGGTTCAATTCTTAGCGGGGCCGAAACATTTCGAAGTGTTTCCTTACACACACATATATACAACAGCCCTAGTGTCTAATCGACATGTGCCTAGGACAAAATGGTAACTAACACACACAGCGAAGAGGCGGGGCCAGGAGCTGAGTCTCGACCCCTGCAACCACAATTAGGTGAGTACACAAGCACACACACAAACACACACACACAAACACACTCACACACTAACTAACCTAGCCAAGCACGTAAGGAAACTAGAGAAAGAGCAAAGGTTTGCAACAAGACTAGTCCTGGAGCTAAGGGGCATGTCCTACGAGGAGAGGTTAAGGGAAATCGACCTCACGCCGCTGGAGGACAGGAGAGATAGGGAGGATATGATAACGACATATAAAATACTGAGAGGAATCGACAAGGTGGATAGAGACAGGATGTTCCAGAGATGGGACACAGCAACAAGGGGTCACAGTTGGAAGTTGAAAACTCAGATGAATCACAGGGATGTTAGGAAGTATTTCTTCAGTCACAGAGTTGTCAGGAAGTAGAATAGCCTGGGAAGTGATGTAGTGGAGGCAGGATCCATACATAGCTTTAAGACGAGGTATGATAAAGCTCACGGAGCGGGAAGAGTGACTGAGTAGCGACCAGTTGAAGAGGCGGAGCCATGAGCTGTGACTCGACCCACGCAACCACAACTAGGTGAGTACAACTAGGTGAGTACACACAAGCAGGTAAGATGTTCCAGAGATGGGACACAGCAACAAGGGGTCACAATCGGAAGTTGAAGACTCAGATGAATCACAGAAATTTTAAGAAGAATTTCTTCAGTCACAGAGTTCTCAGGACGTGAAATAGTCTGGAAAGTGAGGTGGTGGAGGCAGGATCCATACATGGTTTTAAGAAGAGGTATGATAAAGCTCACGGAGCAGGGAGTGAATGACCTATTAGCCACCAGTGAAGAGGCGGGGCCAGGAGCTGTGAATCCGCCCCTGCAACCACAATTAGGTGAGTACATACACACATACAGGGGTCAGTCATAGGGCCGGTACTGTTTATGGTATATATGAATGACATGACGGAAGGAATAGACTCAGAAGTGTCTCTGCAGACGATGTAAAGTTAATGAGGAGAATTCAATTGGAGGAGCACCAGGCAGGACTACAAAGGGATCTGGAAAGTCTACAGGCATGGTCCAGAAAATGGCTGCTGGAGTTCTGCCCCGCCAAGTGCAAAGTCATGAAGATCGGGGAAGGTAAAAGGAGACAGCAGACAGAATCTAGGGGCCAAGGACTACAAACCTCACTAAGTTTGCTAGTAGCCCGCATGCAGCAACATACGGGCGACTAGCAAATTTAGGAATAACATTCCAGCATCACAGTAAGAAGCCCTTCAGGACTCTGTACACCGTGTACGTAAGGCCCATATTGGAGTATGCAGCTCCAGTTTGAAACCCACACCTGGCCAAGCACATCAAGAAATTAGAGAAAATGCAAAGGTTTGCAACGAGACTAGTCCCGAAATTAAGGGGCATTTCCTACGAACAGAGGTTAAGGGAAATCGACCTGACGACACTGGAGGACACTGGAATTTTAGGTTCTTCCGTCACACAGATGTCAGGAAGAGGAATAGTTTGGAAAGTGATGTAGTGGAGGCAGGATCCATACATAGCTTTAAGAAGAAGTATGATAAAGCTCATGGAGCAGGGAGAGTGACCTAGTAACAACCAGTGAAGAGGTGAGGCCAGGAGCTATGAATCGAACCCTGCAACCACAATTAGGTGAGTACACACTTAAACACACACTCACAGGAGGGGTCAGGAGCTATGAATCGACCCCTGCAACCACAAGTAGGTGAATGAGTATACACACACACACACACACACACACTCACATATGCATACATACATACACGAACACACACACACACTCACATATGCATACATACATACACGAACACACACACACACTCACATATGCATACATACATACACGAACACACACACACACTCACATATGCATACATACATACACGAACACACACACACTCACATATGCATACATACATACACGAACACACACACACACTCACATATGCATACATACATACACGAACACACACACACGCTGTTACGCTTTTGACAGCGTAACGTAAATAAAAGATGTGGTTCCTAAGGGTACACAACCTACCTAGTCTAAGGGCATTTACATTATCTAAAATAGAAAAAGAAACCACTCTAGGGCCAGCATGTACCTTAATACCATTTAAATGGTTAATGTATTATGAGGAAGGACACAAAAAGTCACCTATATAAAAATATAGTTATATAAGTAAAGTAATATATACAACCTATAATCTAGTCTACTACAATCAACTTCACCACACTCCAGTTCACCTTTACCCAGTACTCACATTACCTCACTAGTACACTGCTACTAGTGAGTAAAATACATAAATAGGCAAAACCACCATAGTAGTACTCTCCCAAAACTTACACACGCCTCTGTACACTCGGGCTTTACAGGTAAACATGAGAGCGCTTAAACCAATAAAATAATCTATGGTATAAACTTACTAAAAAAAAAAAAAAATCACCCCACCTACTTACACCAACCCCCTAACCATGACTCCTCCGAGCCGCCTCTCTTCTCTTCTCGTACTAATACCTTACTCTCCTCTCCTGGCCACTCTGAGACTGACCAGGAATAATACGCGTCCGGTTTCAGAACGAATCCCGGAACTATGGAGCATTTTGTAAACAATATTTTTAATATACTACTACATAATAAATACACTACGTAATACACGCACACTCACACACACACACACACAGTGAAGAGGCGGGGCCAGGAGCTGAGTCTCGACCCCTGCAACCACACTTAGGTGAGTACAATTAGGTGAGTACACACACACACACACACTGGTCCTAGGACCAGTGCTATTTTTCGTATATATGAATGACGTGATGGAAGGGATAGACTCAGAAGTGTCCCTGTTCGCAGATGATGTGAAGTTAATGAGGAGAATCAAATCAGATGAGGATCAGGCAGGACTACAAAGAGACCTGGACAGGCTAGACACCGTCCAGCAACTGGCTTCTCGAATTTAACCCCGCCTAATGCAAAGTCATGAAGATCGGGGAAGGGCAAAGAAGACCGCAGACAGAGTATAGGCTAGGTGGCCAACGACTGCAAACCTCACTCAAGGAGAAAGATCTTGGGGTGAGTATAACACCAAGCACGTCTCCGGAAGCACACATCAACCAGATAACTGCTGCAGCATACGGGCGCCTGGCAAACCTGAGAATAGCGTTCCGATACCTTAGTAAGGAATCGTTCAAGACACTGTACACCGTGTACGTCAGGCCCATACTGGAGTATGCAGCACCAGTTTGGAGCCCACACCTGGTCAAGCACGTCAAGAAATTAGAGAAAGTGCAAAGGTTTGCAACAAGGTTAGTTCCGGAGCTAACGGAAACGTCCTACGAAGAAAGGCTAAGGGAAATCGGCCTGACGACACAGGAGGACAGGAGGGTTAGGGGAGACATGATAACGACATACAAAATACTGCGTGGAATAGACAAGGTGGACAGAGACAGGATGTTCCAGAGAGGGGACACAGAAACAAGGGGACACAATTGAAAGCTGAAGACTCAGATGAGGAAGTATTTCTTCAGTCATAGAGTTGTCAGGAAGTGGAATAGTCTAGCAAGTGATGTAGTGGAGGCAGGAACCATACATAGCTTTAAGACGAGGTATGATAAAGCTCATGGAGCAGGGAGAGAGAGAGAACCCAGTAGCGATCAGTGAAGAGGCTGGGCCAGGAGCTGAGTCTCGACTCCTACAACCACAATTAGGTGAGTACAATTAGGTGAGAACACACACACACACACACCACATACAGAAGCCCCCAACCAGGTCAAGTAGAGGTCACAACCTGTAGCACTGTAGGACATACTAGTGGCTACTAGTGGTCACAATAAGGTCAAGTAGAGGTCACAACCTGTAGCACTGTAGGAAACACCATGAAATGACCATTCCATCGATCCTTGATATTAGAATGACTTGATCAAAAGAATTAATAATAATAATAATAATAATAATAATAATAATAATAATAATAATAATAATAATAATAATAACAATAATAATAATAAAAGCAATAATAATAATGGTAATTATTACGTGAGTTTTGTGACATTACGTATTTTGCTATTAAGGTCTATTTAGAGTCTATCTGGAAGGAGCTCTGGGGGTCGATGCCCCCGCTGCCCGAACCACGACCCCACCTCCCGGAGGATAGGGGCCACATTAACTAGGTTGTTACTGCTGGTCAAACGCAATCTAACCTACGAACCACAGCCCGGCATATTAGCCACTGACTTTACGTATCTGTCCAGTTTCCTCTTGAGGACAGATAGGTGTCTATTGGTAATCCCCCTTATGCATGATAAACATAAGAACATAAGAAAGGAGGAACACTGCAGCAGGCCTGTTGGCCCATACTAGGCAAGTTCTTCACATTCCATCCCACTAACAGAATATTTGTTCAACCTAATCTTCAATGCTACCCAAGAAATAAGTTTTGATAATTCTATTTACTCATGTGCAATTCCGACTCAAATCCAACCCCTCTCACTCATGAATTTATCCAACCTAAATTTGAAACTACCCAAGGTCCTAGCTTCAATAACCCTACTAGGCAGACTGTTCCACTCATCAACTACCCTATTTCCAAACCAATACTTTCCTATATCCTTTCTAAATCTAAACTTATCTAACTTGAATCCATTATTGCGGGTTCTCTCTTGGAGAGATATCCTCAAGACCTTATTTATATCCCCTTTGTTAATACCCATTTTCCACTCGTATACCTCGATCATGTCTCCCCTCATTCTTCGTCTTACAAGTGAATGTAATTTAAGGGTCTTCAATCTTTCTTCGTAATGAAGATTTCTAATGCTATGTATTAATTTAGTCATTCTACGCTGAATGTTTTCTAATGAATTTGTCCATTCTGTAATATGGAGACCAAAACTGAGCTGCGTAATCTAGGTGAGGCCTTACTAATGATGTATAAAGCTGTAATATAACCTCTGGACTTCTGTTGCTAACACTTCTTGATATAAATCCCAGTAATCTATTTGCCTTATTACGTACGCTTAGGCATTGCTGTCTTGGTTTAAGGTTGCTGCTTACCATCACCCCCAAGTCCTTCTCGCAATCTGTATGGCTAAGTTCTACGTTATTTAACTTATAAGTGCTTGGGTTATGGACACTCCCGAGCTTCAGAACCTTGCATTTATCTACATTGAACTGCATCTGCCACTTTTCTGACCAGGAATTGAGTTTGTCTAAATCCTCCTGAAGTTCCCTGACATCTACGTTTGAATCAATTATCCTACCTATCTTAGTGTCATCGGCGAATTTGCTCATATCACTAGTAATTCCCTCATCAAGGTCATTGATATATATTATAAACAACAACGGGCCTAAGACTGATCCCTGTGGAACACCACTTGTTACAAGTCCCCATTCGGATTTAACCCCATTTATGCACACTCTCTGCTTCCTATTGGTGAGCCATGACTCGATCCATGACAGCACTTTTGCCCCAATGCCATGAGCTGCCACTTTCTTTAACAGTCTCTGGTGTGGTACTCTATCAAAAGCCTTACTAAAATCTAAATAAACAATATCAAATTCTTTATCGTGATCAACAGCCTCAAAAGCTTTACTAAAAAAGGTTAATAAATTAGATAGGCAGGAACGGCCCCTCGTGAATCCATGCTGAGTATCATTAATCAAATTATGGTTATCTAGATGACTTCTAATAATATGATAGGAAGCCTTTGAACAGCCTTGGTCTCCTGAGACTTACTGGGTTTTCTCACAGTGTAGCAACGGCTCCCTTACTTTTCACTGGAGGGAAGTTGCACAGTTTGCCGAGTCTCCCTTTTTTAGGGAGTAATTTCTGTGTGTAGATTTGGAACCAGTCACTCAAGGATTTTACAGGAGTAAATTACGATGTGCCTTTCTAGCTTGCGCTCCAGGGAGTACAGGTCAAGGACTTCAAATATTCCCAGTAATTAAGGAGCTTGACTGAACTTATACGTGCAGTGAAGGTCCTCTGTATATTCTCCAGATATGCAATTTCTCCTGCCTTGCTGTTATTGTACAGAAGTATTCCAGCCTAGACAGAACAAACGAGTAAAATGAGATAACCACTGGCTTGTGATCCCTCGTTTTGGAGGTTCTCAATACCCATTCGACCATTTTCTTTGTAGCAGTGATAGTGACATTGGTGTGGTCAGTGAAGGTGAGATCCTCTGACATTATCACCCCTAATTCCTTCACGTTAGCTTGTGAGTACATTGGTATATATTTGTCTGTATAGTGACACCATTTTAAACAAACAAACAAACAAATTTTATTTCATTGCAGATTGCAGATTACATAGGTATCGGTAGTCACAATGTAAATTGAGTGCAAGGAGAGCCATTGACATGCCATGGCATTAAGCGCAGCTTATTCTAGTCCTTAAAAACACATATACTTGCACTTAGACAAGACGGAAACAGGTAAGCAGTCTTGACTAATCTAGATTATTACTTAGCTAATTACCTTTCTCATTAATAACTACACAAGCAATCAACGTTGGTGAGACATTGCAGTGTGTCAGCTAAAGAAACACGTTGCAAAACAAGCTTTTACTGGACCAGTGTCTCACTCTTTGTGGAACTTTGTCAGATCATGAAAGAAACTATGTCAAAATGTAAGAATTTTCTGCAACGTGTTTCTTTTTTTTTATTGTTCTCGGCAGTTCGCTATCTGGTTCCAAAGTAGTCAGAGAGTAGAGGTCACACCAGGAGAAAAGAAGCAGAGGCCACACCTGGTGAAGGGTCACACCTGGTGAAGGGTCACACCTGGTGAAGGGTCACACCTGGTGGGGGTCACACCTGGAGAGACAAGCCCTGGAGAACAGTGGTAAAGGTCACACCTGGAAGGGACAACTTCAGTTTTTCTGTCCCACCAAGTCAGTATGAGACCAGAGTTTCCCGTTGACGCGAGACCCCGAGGACCTAGGCTGTGGTCAAGCCACGGGGTCTTATGTTACAAGTCTTTACACCATACGCCCAGCCACCGGGTTATTTACTCCGGCTCCAGCCATCCCCAGTAATTCCCACGGAGTGAACAAGCTAGTTAGTCACCCATAAAAGACCACTGAGGGACAATAGTTGAATACACGTGTAAATATATTACAGCGGAGAGGGGGGAGGGAGAGAGAGAGAGAGAGAGAGAGAGAGAGAGAGAGAGAGAGAGAGAGAGAGAGAGAGAGAGAGAGAGAGGAGAGAGAGAAGAGAGAGAGAGAGAGAAGAGAGAGAGAGAGAAGAGAGAGAGAGAGAGAGAGAGAGAGAGAGAGAGAGAGAGAGAGAGAAGAAGAGAGAGAGAGAGAAGAGAGAGAGAGAAAAAGAGAGAGAGAGAGAGAGAGAGAGAGAGACAGACAGACAGACAGACAGACAGACAGACATTCATTTGAGTATACAATAATAACAAGATTGTCATTGTTTTATATGGCAAGTATAAGTTAAGAGACTCGCTTAAAGTATCATGTCAATCTTGTCAATAATAAAATATCTGATGAAATAACTGTCAAAACGAGCCTAGTGCCCCGGGGTATGGGGAAACATCGTCTAGCTCCAGCTAGGCGCCCATACTTATCTGGGGTCTAGCTCCGTAGTAAAGTACTGGTTACTCTGATAGAGTTTGCAGGTTCGAGTCCTGCTGTGGACGTAGAGACAATGTTTATATATATATATATATATATATATATGCAAGACAACCACTATGAAAAAATAGAGGAATTCCAAGCGCTTTCGTGACTACTCACATTATCAAGGAACTATAAAAGGAAACATGACAAGAAGGCTTATATAAGGGGCAAGACTACACCTCACAGTAGCGTAACATCGCACGACTCTGTGAAGAGGAACATAAGAAAGGCTAGATGAGGTTTCAAGATTTGTGTTTGTCCAAAAATTAAAAATGTATTATCGTCAATGAAAAAAAAAAAAAGATCTATCATTGTAAAATGCCTAGTCAACCTTAACTACACTATGCTCATTTTGTTCGCAACTGTTAGTATTTTAATGCTATATTTTTTTATATTCTGAGTTTAAAAACAGCGCCTAGAAACACACTTGGCACTGTCTTTCCTCTCTCTGAGTTGCTCCACCAACTGCTACACAAAAAACTAACCTAAATGAGTTCTGGCCACCACCGCCTCTACTCTTCTTTTCTCGTTATTTATAAACATGCGAACCCTATTGTGATTCTATACAGATTTACTCTTTCTAAGAACATCTCTCTCATTATACTCCTATTCATTACATTAAAATTGCATTTCCCTTGTAATCTGCTGCAAGGTTCGTGTAAACCTGTGGTCTGTGATTTCCTGCTCTCGTGTTCGTCTCATTATTACTTCTGCCTTTCTCTGTAATGTTGACGTTGAAAGGTGTCCATTCACATATAGATAAATAGATAGACTGATAGACAGATAGCTAGGTTGGAAGATATATAGATAGATAGAGAGACAGTCAGGTGCATAGATAGATAAATAGATGAACTGAGCTGTGACACGCGGGAGACATCACAGAGAGATGCCAATGTCTCCTTCCTGGCGGGTGTGAGGCGTCAGCAAACTTTTCACACGCACCTTCAAGATCAAAAGACTACCGGGGTCCCTCCCATCTATTGCCCCTCTCACACCTCCCTTTTTCTTCTCTCTGTCACCTTGCCCTCCTCTTTCCCCATGCTTCACCATCGTATCTCAAAGCCTCTTACCCATTAACTGGCGGAAGCTAATGTGCAAATCCCACACCATAACTAATATATGGTAAAATTCACGGATCCTCCTATGTTATCACGGATACTGTTGGTGTTTATACAGCTATAAAGACAACACTGGTCAGTGTCACTCATTCTGTGAGTGTTCATACAGCTATAAAGACAACACTGCTCAGTGTCATTCATCCTGTGGGTGTTCATACAGCTATAAAGATAACACTGCTCAGTGTCACTCATCCTGTGGGTGTTCATACAGCTATAAAGACAACACTGCTCAGTGTCATTCATCCTGTGGGTGTTCATACAGCTATAAAGACAACACTGCTCAGTGCCACTCATCCTGTGAGTGTTCATACAGCTATAAAGACAACACTGGTCAGTGTCACTCATCCTCTGAGTGTTCATACAGCTATAAAGACATCACTGGTCAGTGTCACTCATCCTGTGGGTGTTCATACAGCTATAAAGACAACACTGGTCAGTGTCACTCATCCTGTGGGTGTTCATACAGCTATAAAGACAACACTGATCAGTGTCACTCATCCTCTGAGTGTTCATACAGCTATAAAGACAACACTGGTCAGTGTCATTCATCCTGTGAGTGTTCATACAGCTATAAAGACAACACTGGTCAGTGTTACTCATCCTGTGGGTGTTCATACAGCTATAAAGACAACATTGATCTGTGTCACTCATCCTGTGGGTGTTCATACAGCTATAAAGACAACACTGGTCAGTGTTACTCATCCTGTGAGTGTTCATACAGCTATAAAGACAACACTGATCTGTGTTACTCATCCTGTGAGTCTTCATACAGCTATAAAGACAACACTGGTCAGTGTCACTCATCCTGTGGGTGTTCATACAGCTATAAAGACAACACTGGTCAGTGTCACTCATTCTGTGAGTGTTCATACAGCTATAAAGACAACACTGCTCAGTGTCATTCATCCTGTGGGTGTTCATACAGCTATAAAGACAACACTGCTCAGTGCCACTCATCCTGTGAGTGTTCATACAGCTATAAAGACAACACTGGTCAGTGTCACTCATCCTCTGAGTGTTCATACAGCTATAAAGACAACACTGGTCAGTGTCACTCATCCTGTGGGTGTTCATACAGCTATAAAGACAACACTGGTCAGTGTCACTCATCCTGTGGGTGTTCATACAGCTATAAAGACAACACTGATCAGTGTCACTCATCCTCTGAGTGTTCATACAGCTATAAAGACAACACTGGTCAGTGTCATTCATCCTGTGAGTGTTCATACAGCTATAAAGACAACACTGGTCAGTGTTACTCATCCTGTGGGTGTTCATACAGCTATAAAGACAACACTGGTCAGTGTTACTCATCCTGTGGGTGTTCATACAGCTATAAAGACAACATTGATCTGTGTCACTCATCCTGTGGGTGTTCATACAGCTATAAAGACAACACTGGTCAGTGTTACTCATCCTGTGAGTGTTCATACAGCTATAAAGACAACACTGATCTGTGTTACTCATCCTGTGAGTCTTCATGCAGCTATAAAGACAACACTGGTCAGTGTCACTCATCCTGTGGGTGTTCATACAGCTATAAAGACAACACTGGTCAGTGTTACTCATCCTGTGAGTGTTCATACAGCTATAAAGACAACATTGGTCAGTGTTACTCATCCTGTGGGTGTTCATACAGCTATAAAGACAACACTGGTCAGTGTCACTCATCCTGTGAGTGTTCATACAGCTATAAAGACAACACTGGTCAGTGTCATTCATCCTGTGAGTGTTCATACAGCTATAAAGACAAGACTGATCTGTGTTACTCATCCTGTGAGTGTTCATACAGCTATAAAGACAACACTGATCTGTGTTACTCATCCTGTGGGTGTTCATACAGCTATAAAGACAACACTGATCTGTGTTACTCATCCTGTGAGTGTTCATACAGCTATAAAGACAACACTGGTCAGTGTCACTCATCCTGTGGGTGTTCATACAGCTATAATGACAACACTGATCTGTGTTACTCATCCTGTGGGTGTTCATACAGCTATAAAGACAACACTGATCTGTGTCACTCATCCTGTGAGTGTTCATACAGCTATAAAGACAACACTGGTCAGTGTTACTCATCCTGTGGGTGTTCATACAGCTATAAAGACAACACTGGTCAGTGTTACTCATCCTGTGGGTGTTCATACAGCTATAAAGACAACACTGGTCAGTGTCACTCATCCTGTGAGTGTTCATACAGCTATAAAGACAACACTGGTCAGTGTTACTCATCCTGTGAGTGTTCATACAGCTATAAAGACAACACTGGTCAGTGTCACTCATCCTGTGGGTGTTCATACAGCTATAAAGACAACACTGGTCAGTGTTACTCATCCTGTGAGTGTTCATACAGCTATAAAGACAACACTGGTCAGTGTCACTCATCCTGTGGATGTTCATACAGCTATAAAGACAACACTGGTCAGTGTCACTCATCCTGTGGGTGTTCATACAGCTATACAAGACAACACTGATCAGTGTCACTCATCCTCTGAGTGTTCATACAGCTATAAAGACAACACTGGTCAGTGTCACTCATCCTGTGGGTGTTCATACAGCTATAAAGACAACACTGGTCAGTGTCACTCATGCCTTGGGTGTTCATACAGCTATAAAGACAACACTGGTCAGTGTCACTCATCCAGTAAATGAAGAAACAACTAAATAGTTGACACATATTTGGGATACATCGCCTTACTTGGTTGTTTAAATATACAAGTATCAGGATGTTTATAATCTCTGTATACTACTTATCTTTAACAAATAACTTAAATTGGCTTGTAAAAGATGAAATCTAATTTGTAAATATATATTCAGATGTACTCCTGTAGCCTAGTTTCTAGGTATTTGTGTATCCATATATTCTGTTGCTACCGTTCATAGCATTGATATGAGATAAACAATAAACTAGTGGCTTAGACGGTAAAATTAAGAAAAAATCTTATCCACAGGTATTTTTACCTTCACTATTTTTCTTACCTAATTGCAGAAAAACCTGGACAATTTTGTACAATGCTAAGGCAGACCTTAACTACATTCTGCTCATTTTGTTCGTAAATTCTAGTGTTTCAATGCAATATTTTTATATTCTGACACTTTGAACTGTCTTTCCTCTCTTTGAGATGCTCTACCAACCTGCCAAGTATGAAACTAACTTAAATGAATTCTAACCACCACCGCTTCTACTTTTCTAGTTTCTCGCTTATGATAAATATGCATCCATATTGTGATTACAGATTTACTCTTTCTTAGAGCATCTCTCTCAATACACTTATTTTCTATAAATTAAAATTGTATTTTCTTTGTAATTTGCTACAAAGATCATTCAGACTTATAGCCTGTGATTTTTTGTGCCTTATTCCTGCCTGATTATTATCTCTGCCTTTCCATGTAATGTTAACGCTGGAAGGCGTTCAATCAAACTTTGCTTGCTTGTATTTTGCTCTGAAAAAATCTTATGATTTATTTCCTGCTAAAAGTTCATCTCATGCATAATAATGTAAGATCAAATTAATACAAAAACGCTTGGGAACTAGAGCCAAAAATGGCAAACATGAGTACCCTTGGGTACATAAATATTATTTTTAAATGGTGATACATTATCAGTTCAAATTAAATTTAGGACTCCTGCTCCTAATGAACGTCAGTACATGAGACTGCTCCTAATGAACGTCAGTACATCAGACTGCTCCTAATGAACGTCAGTACATGAGACTGCTCCTAATGAACGTCAGTACATGAGACTACTCCTAATGAACATCAGTACATGAGACTGCTCCTAATGAACGTCAGTACATGAGACTGCTCCTAATGAACGTCAGTACACCAGACTGCTCCTAATGAACGTCAGTACACCAGACTGCTCCTAATGAACGTCAGTACATCAGACTGCTCCTAATGAACGTCAGTACATGAGACTGACATAGAACATCAAAGGTGTTACTGTGACACTGTAATGAAATCATTAATTGTATGATGCCATTTTTCACGTGCTAGATGACTCTGCTGTCTCTTCTCTTTCCAAAAATTCCTATCGCTTTTGTGTATTATTGTATTTAATAACGCTACTACTACTACTACTGCTACTACAACTACTACTAATAATAATAATTATAATAGTAATAATAATAAAATATTTATTTCTACAGGTACATGATACAACGTATACAGACCATAGCTGACATCAATGACATACTATATAGAAAGTCCCTGGTTATGCAGAGCATTTCAGGCAAATTAGGTTTTGTCCCCAGGATGCAACCCAAACCAGTCAGCTAACACTCAGGTACCTACTTACTGTTAGGTGAAGAGGGGAAGCAGGTGACTTAAGATTGGCTAAAGTTTGCTTATAGACGAAAATATAATCTCAAGTAACGTAATCTAAATAACGTATAGCCAGGAATTTGCCTAAATTCATATGTAAGATAAAGACATTGGCTTGAGGAGGATATGTTAATAATTTGTACTAATAATGTGTATACCTTGATATATCACATATACTGGTTTGTATTTATATACATTTAATAGTGGACAGTTAAGCAGATTGTCTTCACAAAATAAAGGACATATATAAGAATGAAAATATTATAAGAACTAACCTATATATTAGAAAGGAAATAAGATCTTCACAATATTGTGAAAGTAAAGAATTGTGTTAGGAGCATTCAAAACTAATACTCTAGCATTTGCGTGTCCAAGACTCTTCTCTTCCTACTTCTAACTTGATTAAACAAATAATATAGGATAAATGGTAAATAAGAAGCTTAAAATAAGTAAAAGAAAATAACTGTTCTCTATGAAAAATTTTAATTTAAATAAAGGAATATGAAACAGTCTATTAATTTCAACAAGGGACTATTATATTATAGCAAGAAAAAGCAATACAAAAAAATAGGAAAGAGATGCAATCTAGAACATGGGAAACACTATCTAGAACTGATAAAAGCAGGCAACCTACAATAGAGATAAGCAGGCAGCCAACAATTAGAAAATAAGAACATTTTCGACTAGGGGTACAAAGATGAACCTAGAATACAACAACCTAGAGTAAAGATAAACAACAACCTAGAATAAAGATAAACAACAACCTAGAGTAAAGATAAACAACAACCTTGAACAGGGATGCACAAAAGTCTAGAATTGAGGTAAACAAGAGCAGCCTAGAAAAGAGATAAATAACGACCTTATGGAGGAATTGGTTAGATAAATACACTTTCCTGCATGATTATAAACACGTAATAACAAACGGTACTTTAACAGCAATGATATCCAGCAGCCGCTGCCTGGTATCACCTTCGTGTTGCTGTAGCAGTGTTGCTGTAGCAATGTTGCTGTAGCAGTGTTGCTGTAGCAATGTTGCTGTAGCAGTGTTGCTGTAGCAGTGTTGCTGTAGCAATGTTGCTGCAGTAGCAGTGTTGCTGTAGCAGTGTTGCTGTAGCAGTGTTGCTGTAGCAGTGTTGCTGTAGCAGTGGTGCTGTAGCAGTGGTGCTGTAGCAGTGGTGCTGTAGCAGTGTTGCTGTAGCAATGTTGCAGTAGCAGTGTTCACATAGGCTGTTGAGTAGTGAGCTAGACATTACAATTTGCCCCATAGATCGCATATCCAGCATTTCACAATGATCTGAAATGCGTAGTGATACTCACTGTTTTTGTGGATGGTTTGCCAATAACGGTCTCTAAGCGAGGCAATATTCTTCTCACATTAACCTAAACTCTGCAGTTTCTTGGGCCAAATGAAAGGGGAATAAAACCTGTCTGACTCATAGCTTGAGTCCTGTGTCGTTCGTGTTGACACGAGGCCGATATCGGTGTCTTGATAGAAGACTGACAATGTGTCCGAGGAATGTTGCACAAAAGTTCGTCACAAACGTCAGGAATGTTCATTGCAATCACTCGCAATACTGGTTGCACACTATCATTCAGTACCATTATTTGTTCATAGTTTTGTGGAATAATTCACAGTAGGGAGAACACGGAGACGCAACAAGCACTACATAATTAGTTCTACTGTGAATTCCTGACTCGCATAAGGGAACTAGTATAACTTTCTTAGTTTCCTGAGATTGTCAGAATGAACAAGAGTCAAGAATGCACTGGTCGCTACTGTCCCATTGTCTTTTAACGATAGGGCGGCAATGCCCTCGTGACACAGTCTGGCCGTTCCTTGAACCAATCTAGACCCTCGCCGCGATCCTTCCCCTTTGTACATCTTACGCTGAAAGGAAATTCCTGATTTCGGCTTTATATACATTCGTTGCTAGTCTGTGCAACAGTGTTTAACACAAGAGGGAGGTTGCTTGTTATTTAGCTGTAGACTAGAAGTCATAATGTCTCTGACTTGTAGATCAAGTGGGCGGTAGGTTTTCTCTTAATTTTCCTGCTATGGGGAAAAGAGTAATTACTCTCGTTTAACCTGGAGGGAAGGAGGGGTAGAGGTTGGCCTTGGAAAGGTTGGAGGGAGGGGGTAAAGGAGGTTTTGTGTGCGAGGGGCTTGGACTTCCAGCAAGCATGTGTGTGTTAGGAGCGAATGGAGACGAATGGTTTTTAGGGCGTGCCTCTGGCAAGACATTGATGGAGTGAATGATGGTGAAAGTTTTTCTTTCTCGAGCCACCCTGCCTTGGTGGGAAAAGGCCGATGTGTTAATAATAAATTTAAATATATATATATATATATATATATATATATATATATATATATATATATATGTCGTGCCGATTAGGTAAAACTTGCTATTTTGGCTTAAATAGCAACGCTCACTTGCCATATAAGACAAGTGAAAATTTGTGTATGCAATAATTTCGCCAAAATCATTCTGAACATAACGAAAAATATATTTCATTGTGTTTGTTTATTATTAAATTATTCTTAACGTATCTAAAATATATTAGTTGAGGTTAGGCTAATTAAATTGCGCTTGTTGTAATAAGGTTAGGTTGGTTTTCAAAGTTTCTCTTGGTACAAAATTTTAATTTTTACATTAACGTAAATGAAAAATATATCTTTAAACGAATAGAGAAAATTTTAGAAAGGACTTAATTTTAAATGAGTTCTTGCTAATTGACCAGTTTTACCTAATCGGCACGACATATATATATATATATATATATATATATATATATATATATATATATATATATATATATGTCGTGCCGATTAGGTAAAACTGGTCAATTAGCAAGAACTCATCTAAAATTAAGTCCTTTCTAAAATTTTCTCTTATACGTTTAAAGATTATATTTTTTCATTTATGTTAATGTAGAATTTATAATTTTGTACCAAGAGAAACTTTGAAAACCTACCTAACCTTATTACAACAAGCGCAATTTAATTTAGCCTAACCCAACTAAATATATTTTAGATACGTTAACATTAATTTAATAATAAACAAACACAATGAAATATATTTTTCGTTATGTTCAGAATTATTTTGGCGAAATTATTGCATACACAATTTTCACTTGTCTTATATGGCAAGGTGAGCGTTGCTATTTAAGCCAAAATCGCGAGTTTTACCTAATCGGCACGACTATATATATATATATATATATATATATATATATATATATATATATATATATATATATATATATATATATATATATATATATATATATATATATATATATATATGTCGTGCCGATTAGTAAACTGGTCAATTAGCAAGAACTCATCTAAAATTAAGTCCTTTCTAAAAATTTCCCTTATACGTTTAAAGATATATTTTTTCATTTATGTTAATGTAAGAATTTATAATTTTGTACCAAGAGAAACTTTGAAAACCTACCTAACCTTATTACAACAAGCGCAATTTATTTTAGCCTAACCCAACTAAATATATTTTAGATACGTTAACATTAATTTAATAATAAACAAACACAATGAAATATATTTTTTCGTTAGGTTCAGAATGATTTTGGCGAAATTATTGCATACACAAATTTTCACTTGTCTTATATGTCAAGAAGAGCGTTGCTATTTAAGCCAAAATCCAAGTTTTACCTAATCGGCACGACATATATATATATATATATATATATATATATATATATGTCGTGCCGATTAGGTAAACTGGTCAATTAGCAAGAACTCATCTAAAATTAAGTCCTTTCTAAAATTTTCTCTTATACGTTTAAAGATATATTTTTTTCATTTGTGTTAATGCAAGAATTTATAATTTTGTACCAAGAGAAACTTTGAAAACCTACCTAACCTTATTACAACAAGCGCAATTTAATTTAGCCTAACCCAACTAAATATATTTTAGATACGTTAACATTAATTTAATAATAAACAAACACAATGAAATATATTTTTTTCGTTATGTTCAGAATGATTTTGGCGAAATTATTGCATACACAAATTTTCACTTGTCTTATATGGCAAGGTGAGCGTTGCTTTTTAAGCCAAAATCGCAAGTTTTACCTAATCGGCACGACATATATATATATATATATATATATATATATATATATATATATATATATATATATATATATATATATATATATATATATATATATATATATATATATGCAAGACAACCACTATGAAAAAATAGAAGAATTCCAAGCGCTCGTGACTACTCACATTATCAAGGAACTATAAAAGGAAACATGACAAGAAGGCTTATAAAGGGGCAGAATACACCTCACAGTCACATCACACTAACAAAGACAACACCTCACAGTCACATCACACTAACAAAGACATCACCTCACAGTAGCGTAACAACGCACGACTCTGTGAAGAGGAACATAAGAAAGGACCTGAAACTCTTCCCAAGAATTAAGATTAGTCCAATTTATCATTAAATTCTTCCCAAATTTTATTAATTATAAATGAATCCAATTTATATAAACCAAAAGAAATATTCATATTAATTTCAAAACTGCTTTTACTGAAACATGATTCTATTATATTTCTCCAACCATGGACTTGCTTGATACAACCTTCTCAGCATTTTGAAAATCAATTGGATGGTTAAAGTCTTCACATGAATAAATAGAGCATTATAATCTTGTCCAGTTCTAATGCTATATTTATGTTGTTTTAATCTTAGTTCAAGACTTTTACCAGTTTGACCATAATAAACTTTATCGCATATTTTACAGGGAATCTTATAGACACATCCGTCAGCATTTTGGGGGAATTTTTTATCAAAAGTCTTTTTACTGTATCAAGATTTTTAAATACAACTTTGATATTAAAATTTTAAGAAAGGAAGGTATATCAACCAAGTTTTCATGGTAAGGAGAACCAACACACACACACATATATATATATATATATATATATATATATATATATATATATATATATATATATATATATATATATATATGTCGTGCCGATTAGGTAAAACTTGCTATTTTGGCTTAAATAGCAACGCTCACCTTGCCATATAAGACAAGTGAAAATTTGTGTATGGAATAATTTCGCCAAAATCATTCTGAACATAACGAAAAAATATATTTCATTGTGTTTGTTTATTATTAAATTAATGTTAACGTATCTAAAATATATTTAGTTGGGTTAGGCTAAATTAAATTGCGCTTGTTGTAATAAGGTTAGGTAGGTTTTCAAAGTTTCTCTTGGTACAAAATTATAAATTCTTACATTAACATATATGAAAAAATATATCTTTAAACGTATAAGAGAAAATTTTAGAAAGGACTTAATTTTAGATGAGTTCTTGCTAATTGTCAGTTTTACCTAATCGGCACGACATATATATATATATATATATATATATATATATATATATATATATATATATATGTCGTGCCGATTTGGTAAAACTTGCGTTTTTGGCTTAAATAGCAACGCTCACCTTGCCATATAAGACAAGTGAAAATTTGTGTATGCAATATTTTCGCCAAAATCATTCTGAACATAACGAAAAAATATATTTCATTGTGTTTGTTTATTATTAAATTAATGTTAACGTATCTAAAATATATTTAGTTGGGTTAGGCTAAATTAAATTGCGCTTGTTGTAATAAGGTTAGGTAGGTTTTCAAAGTTTTCTTGGTACAAAATTATAATTTTACATTAACATAAATGAAAAAATATATCTCTAAACGTATAAGAATTTTTTTAGAAAGGACTTAATTTTAGATGAGTTCTTTAATTGACAGTTTTACCTAATCGGCACGACATATATATATATATATATATATATATATATATATATATATATATATATATATATATATATTCGTGCCGATTAGTAAAACTTGCGTTTTGGCTTAAATAGCAACGCTCACTTTGCCATATAAGACAAGTGAAAATTTGTGTATGCAATAATTTCGCCAAAATCATTCTGAACATAACGAAAAATATATTTAATTATGTTTGTTTATTATTAAATTAATGTTAAAGTATCTAAAATATATTTAGTTGGGTTAGGCTAAATTAAATTGCTTGTTGTAATAAGGTTAGGTAGGTTTTCAAAGTTTCTCTTGGTACAAAATTATAAATTCTTACATTAATATAAATGAAAAAAATATATCTTTAAACGTATAAGAGAAAATTTTAGAAAGGACTTATTTTTAGATGAGTTCTTGCTAATTGACCAGTTTTACCTAATCGGCACGACATATATATATATATATATATATATATATATATATATATATATATATATATATATATATATATATATATATATATTTATATATATATATATATATATATATATATATATATATATATATATATATATATATATATATATATATATATATATATATATATATATATTTAATTTATTATTAGCACATCGGCCTTTTCCCACCAAGGCAGGGTGGCTCGAGAAAGAAAAACTTTCACCATCATTCACTCCATCAATATCTTGCCAGAGGCAAGAGCCCCTCGCACACAAAACCTCCTTTACCCCCTCCCTCCAACCTTTTCTAGGCCGACCTTTACACCGTCTTCTCTCCACTACAGATTTATACACTCTCAAAGTCATTTTATTTTGTTCCATCCTCTCTACATGTCCGAACCATCTCAATAACCCCTTCTCAGCCCTCAGGATAATAGTTTTGGTAATCACGCACCTCCTCCTAATCTCCAAACTACGAATTTTCTGCATTATATTCGCACCACACATTGACCTCAAACATGACATCTCCACTGCCTCCAGCCTTCTCCTTGTTGCAACATTCACAACCCATGCCTCACACCCATACAAGAGTGTTGGTATAACTATACTCTCATACATTCCCCTCTTTGCCTCCATCGACAAAGTTCTTTGTCTCCATAGACTTCTCAGTGCACCACTCACCTTTTTCCCCTCGTCAATTCTATGATTCACCTCATCCTTCATAGACCCATTTACTGACACGTCCACTCCTAAATATCTGAACACATTCACCTCCTCCATACTCTCTCCCTCCAATCTGATATCCAATCTTTCGTTGCCTAATTTTTTGTTATCCTCATCATTTTAATCTTTCCTATATTCACTTTTAATTTCATTCTTTTACATACCCTGCCAAACTCATCCACCAACCTCTGCAACTTCTCTTCAGAATCTCCCAAAAGCACAGTGTCATCAGCAAAGAGCAACTGTGACAACTCCCACTTTGAGTTAGATTCTTTATCTTTTAACCCCACACCTCTTGCCAACACCCGAGCAGTTACTTCTCTTACAACTCCATCTATAAATATATTGAACAACCACTGGTGACATCACACATCCCTGTCTAAGGCCTACTTTTACTGGGAAATAATCTCCCTCTCTCCTACATACTCTAACCTGAGCCTCATTATCTTCGTAAAAACTCTTCACTGCTTTCAGTAACCCACCTCTATTCCATACATTTGCAACATCTGCCACATTGCCCCCCTATCCAAGCTGTCATACGCCTTTTCCAAATCCATAAATGCAATAAAAACTCTTTACCCTTATGTAAATATCTAAATATTGTTCACCTACATGTTTCACTGTAAACACTTAGTCTACACACCCTCTACCCTTCCTAAAGCCACCTTGTTCATTTGATATACTACTCTCCGTTTTACTCTTAAATCTTTCAATAATTACTCTATCATACACTTTACCAGGTATACTCAACTGACTTATTCCTCTATAATTTTTGCACTCTTTTTTGTCCCCTTTTCCTTTATACAAGGAACTATGCATGCCAGGCACATCATCTAAAGAGGACAAGAAGACACAGATCAGCCAGACTATGGGAAACAAAAGAGGGGAGCCATAACCTTTCCAGAAAAGAGGTTTTTTAGTGCCAGGAAGTTAAAAAGACTGGCAAGAAATAACAAAATCTTACACCAACTGAAAACACTTCTGGAGCAGAGGCACAGTCATTTACCTCCACTCCAGAACAACATATATTAGAGCCAGCAAATAAAAAACCCTAAATTCTATCAATTTAACGACATTTGTCTTTGCAAATATACAGGGTCTAAAGCCGTCAAAAAAAAAAAAATCCTTACATCAAGGGACTGCTTATGGAGTCAAATGCAATGTTTGCAGCATTCACAGAGACCCTCATAAAGGATAATTTTGACAATGAAATGTATGGATCCCAGATTATAACCTATTCAGATGCAACAGACTAAACAGGCAACAAGGGGGGAGGGAAATGTTGGTTTGTACGTCACAGAGTCGCTCATTTGCTCAGAATTACTAAACGCCTCAAATTATGAAGTTGAAGTTTTGGCTGTAAAGATTGAAAACCAAAACCTTGTCATTGTGGTGGTATACAAGCCTCCAGACGCAACTTCCCAGCAATTCCGGGAGCAGCTTTTAAAATTGACCACTGTCTGGAGAATCTCCCAACTCCTGCCCCAAACATCTTGCTACTGGGTGATTTCAACTTGAGACACCTAAAATGGAGGAGTGTAGCAAATAATATTTTAGCAGAGATCACCCCAGGATGCAGCTCAGATGAAAATTCACACACACACGAACTATTAAATCTCTGCACCAAATTCACCTTAAACCAGCAACTATTAGAGCCTTAAAGACTAGGAAATACGCTGGACCTCATCTTCACTAACAACGACGATTTGATACGTAATATAACAGTATCAAAGACAATACACTCAGATCACAACATAACAGAGATACAGACATGTATGCACAGGACTCCTGACCAGCAAAATGTGATCAGTCATTGTCTTCACAAAATTCATCTTCAATAACAAAAACATACAATGGGAACAAGTCAACCATGTCCTAAATGACACAAGCTGGAAAAATATCCTAAACAATACGGATCCGAACCTTTGCCTAGAAAAAATGAACTCTGTGGTTCTTGAGATCTGCTCAAGGCACATTCCATTAAGAAAAGAAAGAGAAGATGTAAACTAGAAAGAGAGAGAGACGCTTCCTATGCAGACGAAGGCGAAAAGTCACAGAGCTGCTGAGAGGGGCCAATATATCTAAAATACGAAGGGAGGCACTGGTCATTGAAATTGCAAATATCGAACTTAAGCAGGAAGAACTAAAAGTCACAAAGGAAATTGAAAACAACAACAAAATACTTCTTCTCTTATGCCAAATCTAAGGGAAAATCAACATCCAGTATTGGACCCCTGCTTAGGTGAGATATGACATACACAGATGACAACTAAGAAATGAGTGAGATACTAATGTCCCAATACGACTCAGTGTTCAGCGAGCTCCTACCCAGACTAAGGGTCGACAATCCAAATGAACGAGACCCAAAATTTGGTCATCTCAAAAATCTCGGATATTATCCTAACCCCACAAGACTTCGAAAATTCAATAAATGACATGGCCATGCACTCTGCCTCAGACCTGGACTCATGGAACTGCAAGAAGCCCCTGTCACATGCCTTCAACATTCAATGGAGAGGGAGCATGGACACAGGGGTCATCCCACACTCATTAAAAACAACAGACATAACCCCATTCTACAAAGGTGGCAGTAAAGCATTGCTTTTCTGCCGGCAAAGAACTACAGACCAATAGCATTAACACCCCATTTCATAAATATCTTTGAAAGGGTTCTACGAAGCAAGATCGCCAACCACCTAGATACCCATCAGTTACACAACCCAGGGCAACACGGGTTTAGAGCAGGTCGCTCCTGCCTGTGCCAGCTACTGGACCACTATGACAAGGTCCTGGATGCTGTAGAGGATAAATAAAATACAAATGTAGTATACACAGACTTTGCAAAAACTTTTGACAAGTGTGACCATGGTGTTATAGCACACAAAATGCGTGATAAAGGAATAACAGGAAAAGTTGGTAGATGGATCTATAACTTTCTGACAAATAGAACACAAAGAGTAATAGTAAACACGTGGCCTGGTCGCAGACCGAGCCGCGGGGGCGTTGACCCCCGAAACACTCTCCAGGTATACTCCAGGTATGCTAGAGCTCTGCCAGTCCCTAGGTACCTTACCCTCTTCCATACATTTATTAAATAAAAGCACCAACCACTTCTAAACTATATCTCCATCTGCTTTTAGCATTTCTATATGTATCCCATCAATCTCACCTGCCTTACCCCCTTTCATTCTACCCACTGCCTCACGAACTTCCCCCACACTCACAACTGGTTCTTCCACACTCCTACAAGATGTTATTCCTCCTTGCCCTATACACGAAATCACAGCTTCCCTGTCTTCATCAACATTTAACAACTCCTCAAAATATTCCCTCCATCTTCCCGATACCTCTAAGTCTCCATTTATTAACTCTCCTCTCCTATTTTTAACTGTCAAATCTATTCGTTTTCTAGGCTTTCTCAACTTATTAATCTCACTCCAAAACTTTTTCTTATTTTCAACAAAATTTGTTGATAACATCTCACCCACTCTCTCACTTGCTCTTTTTTTTTACATTCCTTCACCACTCTCTTAACCTCTCTTTTTCTCTACAAATACTTCTCCCATCTTGCATCATTTCTACTTTGTAAAAACCTCTCATATGCTAACTTTTTCTCTCTTACTACTCTCTTTATATTATCATTTCACCAATCGCTCTTCTTCCCTCCCGCACCCACTTTCCTGTAACCACAAACTTCTGCTGAACACTCTAACACTTTATTCTTAAACTTACCCCATACATCTTGAATCCCATTGCCTATACTCTCACTAGCCCATCTATCCCCCAATAGTTGTTCATATCTTAACCTAAATGCCTCCTCCTTTAGCGTTTCGTTTATGTTAATGTTAAAATTAATAATTTTGTACCAAAAGAACCTTTGAAAACTAACCTAACCTTATTATAATAGGCGTAATTTAATTTAGCTTAATCCAACTAAATATATTTTAGATAAGTCTACAATAATTTAATAATAAACAAACACAATAATTTTTTTTTTTTCGTTAGGTTCAGAATGATTTTTGCGTAATTATTACAAACACAAGTTTTTGGTTGCCTTTTTCGGCAAGAAGAACTTTGCTATTTAAGCCAAAATCGTAAGTTTTACCTACTCAACATGTCCTCCCCTTCTTTGGAGAGAACCTGAATGCGTCTCATTTCCCTAGGTGCTGTAGAACCTGTACGGGTTTAGCGCTCATCCATGAGCATAATAATAATAATAATAATAATAATAATAATAATAATAATAATAATAATAATAATAATTATAATAATAATTATTGCATAAAGCTAAAATATGATGGATGAGATGAGATTATTATGCACGAATTTTAGTTTTGCATAACAGTCAAAATATTGCAAGACATAATAAAATATAAAACAAAGCATAATGAATTAGTCTTTGCCATCCAAGAACCAATGTCTAAAACGAATTTCTAAGAACCACTGAAATACTTAATGTGAGGAAAGAATTAGGAATGCCAAGTGTTTATGACAGAATACGGAAACTCTTCTCATGATGGGACTGAAACTGCCGAGTGGTGGTGATTCAGCGGTGGTGATTCAGCGGTGGTGATTCAGCGGTGGGGATTCAGCGGTGGTGATTCAGCGGTGGTGATTCAGTGCTTCCTCTCGAACATTTTAGAAAATTTAAGCTATGAAACAAGTGAATCACAAGTGATTTGCATAACAAACACATTAAATTGTTTTGCTTGTATGAACTTAACAAACTTAAAAACAACAGCATTTCCCACCACCATGGTAGCTAACAGCCTTTGATATCATCCAGTTCAACTCTCCCTACAACACACTAATAACTCACAATTCTCACATTCAACAAAATGTTAAATTCAGAGTTCAGGTAAACATCAACACTCTCTTTATGTGGGGTCTGTCTAGTTGAAACCTGATTATTCCCCATATTTCCCAGTCCCTGGACACTGTTTGTGCCTTACGTGTTGGCACTTCCCCAAGATAAAGATCATTTACATTGACAACTATCTATACGATGAGAGAGGGAGAGCGGAATAGTTATCGTAACTCTGTTTATCCAACAATACAACATTATTAACTGGACTTCTACTTACAAACTTAAGTTTTTGTCATACTGCTCTCAAGCTTTCTGAAATTATAAGCCTAAAAAATTTAATTGTCTTTAATTTACTATTGAGAATAGCAAATTAAAGACAATTAAATTTTTTTTATGTGTTACTTTCTGTAAACAGCCTAAGATCTTACTGTGTCTGAAACCAGACCCAGTTATAAAAAAATTAATTGTCTTTAATTTACTATTGAGAATACCAATGTGATTTTATTCCCCAGTTCGATCTCATTTGGGCATATCCAAAAACATTTCCCAGGTTTAATATATCTTGTAGATGATTTATGAATATCTGTACAAGGTGCTTGGGCCCATTTCCCACAAAAGTTGCATGTAATCCATGTTGTGGCCCGTTGTTTGTTTGGTTGCAGACTACACAGGATTTCATGATGGGATTTTATTGGTTGTTTTACTGTGTATTCTACTAATAACCTCCTTAAAGTGTAGATCTGTCTATTTGTATTGTATCTATTTGTATTTGTACGTGTATGTGTTTGGGAAAATCTTACCACTCAAGTGTTTTATAAGGGCGCGTAAAACACCGTCAGTTTATGAATCCGGTCAAAGGATACTTTATTTTTTCAACGAATCCGTTTGTGTGTTAAGGGCGCCTAGAAACTCTTTTAGCCTTTAAATCCGGTCATTGGTTCACTTACTTCTTGGACGAATCCGGACGAATCCGGTCAGGGGATCACTTATTTTGAACGAATCCGGTCGGTGATTTTAGACTAGTTCGTGAGAAGACTACTGGAATATTATTTAACAGAGTAATAAGTGTTCAGTTTAAAACAAAAAGTATAACTTGCGTGTTGGAGAAAGCGGTGACTTCTGGCAACTCCTACTATGACGAACGACCGGTGACCTCTGGCATCCTTTATTACGGCCTGAAGTTTAGGGCACTTATAGATCATTGTATTTAGCTTTTCTAGATTTTTTTCCACCTCCACCACAACAAATGCTATTTTATCACTATTGTTGACTGGTGAAGATTACTGGAGGAATATTTGCTTTTCGTTGCGTATATTGCGACCGCTGCTAACTACAAGTTTAATGTACAAATTTAATGACCTAATTTGTAAAGTAAAGTAAAATAAAGTAAAAGTAAAGTAAAGTAAAATTTTATTTCTTTGCAATTATACATAGATATTGGTACTTACAATCATAAAACTGAAATGCAAGGAGAGCCACTGGCATGCCATGGCATTAGGGGCAAGGGCTGAGTAACAAAGGGCTTTCTATATATTAGTATGTCATTGATGGCAGCTAGGACTGTATACCTTGTGCATGTACTTGTAGAAATAAAGATTATTATTATTATTATTATTATTATCGTAGTACCTGGAACTATCGTTGTATCTGGAACCATTGTAATACCTGGAACCACCGTAGTATCTGGAACTGTCATTGTATCTGGAACCATCGTAGTACCTGGAACCATCTTAGTACCTGGAACCATCGTAGTACTTGGAACCATCGTAATATCTGGAACCATCGTAGTATCTGGAACTATCGTAGTATCTGGAACCATCGTAGTACCTGGAACCATAGTAGTATCTGATACTATCATAGTATCTGGAACTATTGTAGTATCTGGAACTATCGAAGTATCTGGAACTATCGTAGTATCTGAAACCATCGTAGTATATGGAAGCATCGTAGTATCTGATATTATCATAGTTTCTTGAACTATCATAGTATCTGGAACCATCATAGTTCCTGAAACCATCGTAGTATGTGGAACCATTATTGTATATGGAATTATCGTGGTATCTGGAACCATCATAGTATTTGAAACTATCGTGGTATCTGGAACCATCATATTATTTGAAACTATCGTAGTATCTGGAACCATCATATTATTCTACTATGTAGTAATCCCTGAGCTAGCTGAGATACAACGGGGGCTTAGACCGGTGTCAGGAGACACTATCCTGTTTCCTGACAAAGTAAACACCAAAGAGGAGCCCAGGAGGTGGTATTCCGCTCTTCTTTCTCCACCCCCTCCCCCCTTCTTCCCAACAAACACAGTTAATACACAATTCACACATATCTCCTCTACCTGTCTTCGTGTCCTGCGCTGGAACATACATCACCTCCTTTCTACCTCCCTCTTTCTCTCTCTCTCTTCTTTTATCAAAGTATATTCCGAAAAGAGAAGCGGCGCCTTAATGCAGGTAAGCCTCTTTCTTCCGCATATTTTCTGACCTTCCCCGCCCCCCATTTCCTACCCCCTTCCTCTTTATCCCCCTACCCCGACACCTGCACCCCATTCCAACCCCTCACCCCATCTCCCTGTCCTCTTCCCCTGCCTCCCTCCCCCCAAATCGACACTCCTTCCTGTTCCTTTGAAGTCGCCATTTTACCGCCGCCGTCACCTAACCTGGATCTAGTTCGCCGTCCCCAGGGGTAAACCAGACTCATGTACCGGATATATTTAAAAATAAAATAAAAATAATTTTATTTTATTTTATTTCGAATTAATACTTTCAAAATATTGATCAGTATAAAACAAATTTAAAGGCAGTGTTAGACTAGATTAAAATACTGATGCTGCTACAGTAGTTAATCCTGTGGACGGTAGCAGGTAGTTCACAGTGCACAATATCCATCCTGTGGACGGTAGCAGCCAGTTAACAGCGCACCCCATATCCACCCTATGGTCGGTAGAGGATAGCTTATTGTGCACCATATATCCATCATGTGGAAGGAAGCGGCTCGTTTATAGTGCACCCCATATCCATCCAAAGTAAGGACTTTTTTTCCTAACCCCCGGGGCGTCTCCCACTGATGAAGGATGCCAGGAAAAAAGAGAAAGCTTATTCACTATTCTTCATTTAATGATAGTCATGTTAGAAACGTGTTAATATCACAGTGCACGAGCACTGAGATACGTGAAAAAGGTCTTGGAACTGAGCCTTAAAAAAGAGTTAACATCAGCACATAGTTACATAGTGATGTTAATTTATTCGTTGCCAGTTTAGTGAGAATTCGTGTGCCAAATTACCAGTATCCAATTTTCACAAATGAGATAACTTAACATATCACACAAGTTCATGTTCTGAGTATTGATTTTTGTCATTTACATTAATATCTCTCCAAAAATTTACTAAATATGTATATGGCACAATATATGTACTAAAACAACTACTGAAAACATGTGTATGACGTAAGAGAGTTAATGAATATAACATGAAATGTACACAAAGATAAATATCTCCAGTGCACAAATATGCTAGAATATAACGTGTGTTCCTGATATATAGAACACAAAGAGTAATAGTAAACAGAGTAAAGTCTGAGGCAGCTACGGTGAAAAGCTCTGTTCCACAAGCACAGTACTCACTCCCATTCTATTCCTCATCCTCATATCTGATATAGTCAGAGATGTAAGCCATAGCTCCGTGTCTTCCTTTGCGGATGACACCCGGATTGCCATGACAGTGACCTCCATCAAAGACACCGCAAGTCTCCAAGCGAACATAAACCAAATCTTCAAATGGACCACTCAAAGAAATATGAAGTTCAATGAAGAGAAATTTCAACTACTCAGATATGGAAAACTTGAAGAAATTAAGACTCTGTCAGGGTATACAACAAATTCTAACCATACAATAGAGCGAAAAAGTAATGTGAAGGACCTGGGAGTGATAATGTCAGAGTATCTTGCCTTCAAAGATCACAACAATGTACCTACCGCATCTGCTTGGAAAATGATAGGATGGATAATGCGAACCTTCAACACTAGGGACGCCAAGCCCATGATGATTCTCTTCAAATCGTTTGTTCTCTCTAGGCTGGAATACTGCTGTACACTAACTGCCTCCTTCAAGGCTGGAGACATTGGTGACCTGGAGAGTGTGCAAAGAACTTTCAAGCCACACATAAGTGCGATAAGGCACCTAAATTACTGGGAACGGTTGAAGGCCCTTGATCTGTATGCCCTGGAGCGCAGGCGAGAGAGATACATGATAATATGCACTTGGAAAATCCTAGAGGGATTAGTACGAAACTTGCACACGAAAATCATTCCCTTTGGAAGCAAAAGACTCGGCAGGAGATGCAACATTCCCCCAATGAAAAGCAGGGGCGCCACGAGTACACTGAGAGACAACACAATAAGTGTCCGGGGCCCAAGACTGTTCAACTGCCTCCCAGCATACATAAAGGGGATTACCAATCGACCCCTGGCTGTTTTCAAGAAGGCACTGGACAGGCACCTAAAGTCAGTATCTGACCAACCGGGCTGTGGTTTGTACGTCAGTTTGCGTGCGGCTATCAGTAAGAGCCTGGTTGATCAGACCCTGATCCACCACGAGGCCTGGTCTCAGACAGAGCCGCGGGGGCGTTGACCCTCGAAACCCTCTCCAGGTAACTCTTCTAGCAGCTAGGGGCTGCAACACCACTTACCTCCTCCCTAGCTACGCAACTGAGTCAGTAGGCCTCCTGCACGGTGCCTCTATTCTTATTTTTCTTTTTTACAATCTAATATTGCAGGACCTGCCTAGCATCTGCTAGGCAGGTAGCCTAGCATGGGCTAGCAGGCTTATTGCAGTGCTTATTAGTTATTATGTTTTAATAGTACGTACAACATTTGATAAATAAATGGCCAAAACAAAAAAGGCGCCGAATGTTCGTAAATGTGTTGAGGGAAAGCGTCGGCTTCGTGCGCTACTCCGTGGCTGTGCTGCTGCGCACTGACCAAAATACATTTAGATAGGTTGTGTGGTAGACACCACCGCTTCTGCCGTGTACGGAATGTGTCAGCTGGTGAGGGAGAGAGCAGCAACTCCACTAATTCACACCACACACATCGCCTCTCCTGCCGGTCTACTGGCCCATGCTAGTCAAGTCCAGCTCGCACCCAACCACATCCACTCATGCATAAAATGTTTTACATATTTTCAAATTTCTTGTCTCAGTGAGTTTTTTTTCCACTAGCGCTCAGTATTACTGGCAAACTTTTCTTTCCTAGTGTTACGGCCCCTACCTAACAATGGTTGTTAGGTAGTTTACCTGCCGGCCTGTGACGTAATCAAACGTGATGTTTGACTGACGGGCCGCTGGACTGAGAGTGCTAACGAGACTCTCCCATATACAACACTGGAGAGTTCACCAGCTCCCTGATACACCTAGGGAGTGTACGAGACTCTCCCATATACACTGCTGGAGAGTGTCAGCGAGACTCTCCCCTATACAACACTGGAGAGTTCACTAGCTCCCTGATACACCTGAGTGTTCAACAGACAGACCTGGAGATTGACTCTTCGTGCTGGTGACGGCCTTAGACTATCTACTGGCTTATTCACCGTACCGACTGTGTTCCTGAGACTATGTACCTGAAAATGGACTGTTGTACCTGAACTTATGTTATGGTGTCTTGTGTGACACTTATGTTATGGTGTCTTGTGTGACACTTATGTTATGGCGTCTTGTGTGACACTGGTTGTCTTGTGTAACACTGGTAATGTTACACGAAGTGTCAAGGTATTTAGTGGTGTAGTCAGAGAGAGTTTGTGACGATGGCACGACACAGGTTGAGTCGTGTATTTGGGGTGTCATAACGCGGTGTAAAGGCTTTATGAGAAAGAGTTCATGATACAGGGGGCGTGCCATGTGGCACAGAGGTGTCGTGTGACACAGCGATTGAGTCTTTATGGTACGGGTGTCGTGGAACCCCGTAGGTGCCATAAGACAGAGACAAGGGTGTCTGAGGACACGGTGGAGAAGGAGTATCATGACAAGGTGTGGCAGTGTCCTGCGTGACACTAGAAGATGGCAGCGACTTGACACTACACCGAATACTTGATTTTACTTGTGACTTTTATCTGGTACTGTTGATTTTGTGTAAATATGTTTTTACACAGATTATTAGATTATATGTTTTTATTCAGAGTATGTTTTTATATTAATAATAATATAATAAATATTGAAAATCTGATAGTTTACTTAGTATCCCAAACAGTCGTTTATTACAAATGCTTCTTTATTTGTAATACCTAGTTACTTTATAAATCTAAATTTATCCAACTTTATTTTATCGCTGTAAATCCTGTCTTGTAAAATATTTTCAACACGTTATTCGTATTCCGTCATTTAATCTTGTATCTGAATTGTGCTTTTCTTTCAGTTATATTAACTCCCTCTCACAGTTCTCCTCATGATTAAGACACATGTGCAGCAGTTGGGTATCTTTATTGTTGAAACGTTTCGCCCATACCAGGGGTCGGCAACCCCCGGCCCGCGGGCCACATCTGGCCCGCGGGCCACATCCGGCCCGCCTGAAGTTTTCGACACTAATTATAATAATAATAATAATAATATCTTTATTTACTACAAGTACATGTACATGGTATACAGTCCTACCTGACATCAGTGACATACTACTATATAGAAAGTCCCTTGTTATGCTGAGCATTTCGGGCAGATTAGGTCAGTGTCCCAGGATGCGACTCACACCAGTCGACTAACACCCAGGTACCCATTTTACTGATGGGGAACATAGACAACAGGTGTAAAGAAACACGTCCAATGTTTCTGCCCTGGCTGGGAATCGAACCCAGGCCCTCGCCGTGTGAAGCGAGAGCCTTAGCCACCAGACCACCAGAGCCCCTAATTGACACTAATGATCGCATGAAAAGCAGTTGTTGTTTTTTTGAGTCTTCAAAAAAGGGAAATTGGGACCTACACTGACCAAAATCAATTCAAACTTTCCTCCAAGTAAGAATGACAACCTTTTAAGAAAATGGTACAATTAGCAAGTCAGTAAGTTTTATGTCAGCTTAATGTATACAATATACAAATTTTTAACAATGGTTTTGAGGGCAGGAAGTTAGACGTTATAGGTACACAAAACAACATTAATAATAATAATAATAATAATAGGCATTTTCTAGATTAAAAGATGCAAGATGGCGAACTATTTCTTCTTCCCACTCTTCTGTGGGAATTATTGAAGTACTGTATAATATGAGATTAAAGATTACTTAGAAACTGATAATTCATTATTAAATTATTAATGTAACATATTTTTAGTAGTGTAAGTAATAGCATTATCGGCAGCGTCTTGTGAAGGTAGTTATTAGCACACACAGTATTCTAACTCACTGTTGTGTTGATATAAGACATTTAAATATGACCCGAGATAAAAGAATGAGCAAATAACTAATTCATTATAACTTTTAACCTTTAAGCATGTGGGATTTACATTAATTGTATTTGTTTTTGACACAGCGGCACACTCGTATCGACTTCTAGGTGACCCGAAAAAGAAGAAACAATTTCACCATCATTCACGCCATCACCGTCTTGCCAGAGGTTAGCCGACATTACAACTCAGAAGCTCCTCCACACCCCTCCTTCAGAGTGCAGACACTGTACTTCCCACCTCCAAGACTCAAGTCTGGTTAACCAGTTTCACCTGAATCCTTGCTCACACTCCAACAGCACGCCAAGTAAAAATAACATTTGCCTCCACTCACTCCTATCTAGCAGGCTCACACGCAACTGTTAAATACAAATTCTTCTTTACCCCTTCCCTTCAACCATCACTCGGACGACCCCTAACCCTCCTTACCCCCACAACAGATTTATACATCCTCCAAGTCATTTTATTTTCCTCTATCCTCTTTAAATGTTCAAACCACTTCAACCCCTCCTCAGCCCTCTGGATAAAACTTATAATAACCCCGCACCTCCTCTCAATCTTCAAACTAGAAATTATCCCTCTCATTGCCCTCAGACACGACATATCGTGTCTTTTAATTTCCTTCTTTTACAACCCTCCCAGTTTCGTTTACCAGCTTCAACAACTTCTCTTCGGAATCTTCCACCAGTTCTGTTTCATTGGCAAAAATCAACTGTGACAACTCTCATTTCATGTTAGTTTCTTTATCTTTTAATCCCAACCTCTCTCCAACACCCATCTATATGTTAAATAACCATGGGGACAACGCATCCCTGTCTAAGGTCTACTTTTACTGGACAATAACCTCCCTCTCTCGTACATATTCTAACCTAAGGATCTCTTTCCTCATAACAACTCTTAACTACTTTACGTAACCTACGAGCTTTTTCTAAATCCAAAAGTGCACCAAAAGCTTCCTTACCTTTATCTAAATACTGTTCACTTTAATGCTTCAACATAAACACTTGGTCTACACATCTCCTACCCTTCCTAAAACCTTGTTCATCTGTGATCCAGCTCTCTGTCTTACCCTTAATTCTTTCAATAATAACTCTACCAAATACTTTACTTGGTATATTCAAGTGAATTATTCTCCTATATTTATCACATATTTTTATCTCCCTTACCTTTATGCAACGGAATAATGCCCACTCTCTGCCAGTCCTTAAGTACCTTATCATTTTCACATATTTATTGAACAAATGCGCCAACCACTCCAAAACTATGACCCCACCATCAATCTTAGCTGCTTTCTCCCATTTGACTCTATCCAGTGCCTTAATGCGCCTCCCCCACACACCTAAATGATGTTATACATCCCCTCCCATTGCATGAAATCGCTGCTTCCCTCTCTTCATGAACATTTAACAGCTACTCAGAATATTCCCTCCTTCCCTATATCTCTTCCTACCAGTCTAATAACTCTACTCTTTGGTTTCTAACTGTTAAATTCATTCTTTCCATAAAGCTTTCTCAACTTATTAATCTCACTCCAAAACCTTTTCTTGTTCTCAGCAAAATTTGTGACAAAGCTTCATCCACTCTCATTTACTCTCAGCACTCAGTGTTGGGAAGAAACATGGCTTCCAGTCAAGTGAAGCCGAGTGGTTTACCGTCACTCTCGAGGACACTGTTCACCATGGGTTCGAATCCTGCTGGATATAATTTTTTTTGTATATACTTTTGCTTGTTTCTGTGAGGTGCATTGAGTATAGTATCGCTGGTGTGGCCAGAACATACGGGAGGAGATCGAACTAACTGGAACCCATGCTTGAGGCTCAATGGTGTACCCAGCGTTAGGTACACCATTAGGTACACGTTAGGTAGTCGAGCATTCTACCTAACATTAAGAAGCATCTGTAGCCGAACTTGCTAATAGGCCGAACTCCCTTAAAAATCTGACTTTTCCAAAGAATTTTTTTTTACAGATTGATATTCATATATATTTTTATTGACAATGATGTAAATTTTATTTTTTAAGCAAACCTAATTTAGAAACCTCACCTAACCTAACTTCCCATAAGGTAATTTTTGTTTTGCCAAATTCTAATAAATATATCATAGAGAAATTTAATTTATTAAATATTACATAAAATCAACGAAATGCATTTTTTCTTTATATTCACATAGATTTTCAAAGGTTTATTTCATAATATATATCTATACATATAATATATAATATATATATATATATATATATATATATATATATATATATATATATATATATATATATATATTCTCAGCTGTCGTATCTGAGCTCCTCTGCAAAGACAGTGATTATGTATGAGTGTGGTGAAAGTGTTGAATGATGTTGAAAGTATTTTCTTTTTGGGGATTTTCTTTCTTTTTGGGTCACCTTGCCTCGGTGGGAGACGGCCGACTTGTTGAAAAAAAAGAATATATATATATAGTATAGGGAGGTACCACCTCTGGAACTGTCTTGGGGACCCTCATCCTCAGAGAAAAGAATAAACTTGCTTCAGTTAAAACTCAAAGTTCTCCCTGAAGCTGTTTGAAAATTTTCTCCTACCACCCCCTATATTTTCTATAAACTTTATTTGAAGACAAAATACATTGACAAAATACATTGACAAGAATTCAATAGGGAGTAAAACAACATAGATAACAACTCAGAGCTACATCTCAAATACTTCGTCCAGCTCCCCGGCAGTGGGCCGCGTGCCCAGAATGCTGCCGGCATTTCCCCTCTGGATCGCAACACTGAGTCTCTGAAAGAGGAAGCTGGTCGCCCTGTGGTCCTTGGTTTCTATGATGAGTTTTTCACCCAGCTCTTTGAGAAACTTTAGATCACACTTGCCCCATGCTCCAAGGGTCTCCGACCCTATTGGGATGAACTTACAGCAAGGGGAAAGGCCTTCATATTTGCGGGTCTTCTGGGTCTCCTTGTGGCTGGCAGCTCCACCCCCATCGGCTACGGAGTATGGCAAGTAGGTGTCTGCCATTGTGGCAGCACAGGTGTAGTCCCAAGCAATCTGCTTACCATCCTTCCAGGGTAGCATAGTGGCTCCATCAGGACGCTTTCGACTTCCATCAGACCTCTGCACTTGGGGTTCCTGTTGAGCTGGGCAACGGGCTGTGGCGAGGCATCTCTTTATGATGTCGTTGACCTCCTAATGTCTAGCATACTTCCCTTCTGTTGTGTGACACACGAGACCATGAAGTCCGAATTGATCAGCCGTCGCCCTGCCGCAAATACACCTATGTTCGGTGAGTATGGAGGCGGCTAGGCGAAGAGCAACACCAATCCGAATGGCCTGTAGGTCGAGTCGAGTGCCCAGGAAGGAATTGGGAACAGCTAGAAGGAAATCTCCTGAGTGTGGTTCCTTCACCGCTGGGAGACGAGCTTTGTCCTTTCCTGAAGCGTTGGTGATCATTTTGTTGGCGATTTTTTCCATGATCAGTTTGTCCCAGTGGGATTGTTTGTGCTCTTTGGGAGGAGCTGGTCTACTGGAGGAGTCTGCAAGGGTGTCCCACCGCACGGCTGCTTCAATGAACCTGGGGTCTTGAGCTCCCATCACACCTCTCAAGCGTTCGGGGACAATCTTGACTAATCCACAGAAGGCCAAACACGACGTCAGAAATGCAGGTAAAGCTACCTGCGTTGCTTTGCGCACCCCTATACCTCCCAGTCGCACTAGGAGGGTTGCTTGCTCCCATTGCCGATCCTCTAGTGACAGATTCATTGCCTTCTTAAAGGTTGATCTCAGGTGTGCGTCATACTCGTCAAGTGTTGGGTTGTCAAAAGAGGGTGCGCACCTCAAGAAGTGAGTCTTGGCATAGTAAGACACCTTGTGAGGAGATACAGGGCATCATGGGCATCAAGATCACTTATTCTCTCCTCCATTCTCTTCAGGTCATTCACTTTGTCCTTGAGGACCGTGTCGATGGCCTGGTGACCCAGCAGTGCTCCCAAGAGGGTACTGTTGGATGGAGTGGTAGTAGTGACTTCCGGGAGGATTGTTCGCACAGCATTGATTATTTCCTGGTTCGCTGTGATGATTTCAAACTTGGAGGGATTGAGGATGAGTCCTAAGGCTTCTTCCTGTGTCTTCACTCGTTGTAAGTCCTTTAACAGGGACTCCCCAGTACCCGCCAGAGTGCCATCATCCAGGTACCAGATGTTGAGCTCGCTGCGTAGGCTGGAAGTTAGTTCTCTTACTGCAAAGCAGAAGAGAAGTGGAGCGAGTGGATCACCCTGCTGAACACCCTCAGATGAGGGAATTTCATGTTCACCAAACAAAAGAGTTGAGGGTTTGCTGTAGCCAGTTGAAATGAAGGGAAAAAGACTGGGGAACCGATCCCGAACGGCTGGCAAGACCACATTTCTCTTCACCATATTAAAGGCATTTCTAAAGTCAAGTTTGACTATGGCCTTGTCTTCTGGTAGGTCCCTGATGTAGGCTCTTGCCGCATGAGCTGTGGCTTCACTGCCTTGAGAGACCCCAAAGCCCAGTTGGTGTGGCTGGAGTAAACTGGCAGCGAAAATCACATGACGTTTTAGCCCACAGGACCACACAATCCTACAAGAACCAAGCACCCAGCCAAGCTAGGTGTGTTACTCTTGGTCCGAGGACATACGGTGGTGTAGGTGACTCTAAGCTAATTTCATTCTTATCCCCGTTTGGTGTGACCACTTGTCACAATAATATATATACTGTTTGTGGTCACAATAATATATATACTGTTTGTGGTCACAATAATATATATACTGTTTGTGGTCACAATAATATATATACTGTTTGTGGTCACAATAATATATATACTGTTTGTGGTCACAATAATATATATACTGCTTGTGGAGGCTAGTACACCAAACGGGGATAAGAATGAAATTAGCTTAGAGTCACCACACCACCGTGTGTCCTCGGACCAAGAGTAACACACCTAGCTTGGCTGGGTGCTTGGTTCTTGTAGGATTGTGTGGTGCTGTGGGCTAAGGCATCATGTGATTATCACTCACCACAAGGCATGGCCAAAACGACATGAATTCGAATCCTCGGCTAGTCGTAGTGTTGTTATTGATTCAATACCACTTGTTCATGGTCACTATATATATATATATATATATATATATATATATATATATATATATATATATATATATATATATATATATATATATATATATATATATACAGTGCTCGTCATGGCATTATGCCGGGTGAGCGCCCCAGCACAATTCCGTGATGAAAATCAAAGGCCTACCATACACGGGGGTCTTTTTTCGTCGGTGCATTCTGCTGTGTAGCAGCCGTTAGCGTGACGTCAAGGCTTGCCGCCACACTTCACAGTGACTTCTCAGTGCTCACGTGGCTGCCGTGGTGAGAGGAAGTGATGCACTTTTGTCTCTCATCAGCCCCATCATTTGTCCAGTGTTCCCTTTGGTTTTGGTGTTATATATGTTTAATCATGGGTAAAAGGAAGTCTTTAACACCTGAAACTATAGCTGGGCACCAGACGAAAGAAATAGTGGAGAATGTTGGTGTGTGTGAGCGTTCAGTGAGCAACTGGGTGCAGCGTTTCAAGGCTGGTGGCGGTGTCGAGTTACCGTCTGCCAAACCTCGACCTGGCCCCTCCAGGAAGACATCTGTTCATACCTTAACTGTGTTAAAAAAGCAGTTAGAGAGTAACTGCTTCTTTAACACCCTGTCAGTCCCTCTCAGAATTTTGTACATCGTAATAATGTCATCTGTGGCTCTTGTGTCCTCTGATGTTTTATGCTTAGCTCCTCTAGACTCTCTCATAAGTCATACTCCTCATCGTGAGAACTAGTCTCGAAGGTAACCTCTGCACTTCTTCCAGCTCATTTACTTCCTTGTCAGATGCAGGCTTCATACTGGCGCTGCATACTCCATGATTGATCAGACATATGCCTTGCATATGGTCGTGTATTCTTCTCTGTTCAGGTCCCTAAAAGCAACCCTTAAATTTGACAGTTTTGCCTTTCCTACAGCGGCTATTAGGTTGATGTTTTCCTTGTGCGAAATGTTCGGGTCTATGCTCACACTAAAGTCCTATTTCAGGATAGTTTATAGCCTTTATCTCACGAACCTGTACACTGTTTCTGGTCATCTTTTCTCTTCTTCAATTTTCATAATTTTGCTTTTGCTGGGGTTAAATTTTAATAGACACTTCACAGACCAATCTTGCACCTTGTCCAGATCTATTTAAAGTTTTTCCTGCTGTACTATTCTTTGTATTCTCATCATTAATTTCACATAATCTGCGAACAGAGATGTCTCTGACAAAATTTCGCCCATTCCGACTCCTCTTCCTTGATTATAAATCTATTTTTCCTTCCTATTAAGTATTCATCGATCCACTGTAGAACTTTCACTGAAATTCTTACTTGTTCCTCTTTCTTTTGTCCCAGTTCCTTGTGGGGTACTGTCTCGAATGTCTTTTTGTAGTCCAAAAATATAAGGTCCACCAATCTCTCTCTCTCTCCTGCCTCAATTTCATTACTTTGTCGTTGAAGTGTAGCACATTTGTTAGACAGGATTTACCTCCTCGAAAACCGTGCTTGTTGTTTTTATCTCACTCCTTTTCAGTGCTCCACTACTGCTTCGAAAATCTCCATAACCTTACTTGTTAGTCCTACTGACCTGTAATTCAATGTAATTTAATGATTCCTCTGTCATTTCTCAATATTTGATATTCTCCTGGGAAGACAACATCTGTTATCACCTTCGTCAGCTTGGTCTCTGTTATTGTTACGATGTCTGGGAATTCCTCCATTATTCTCTCTTTCCATTCATTGCTTTTATTTTTAAACCATCTGCATTAGTGTACCTCACTTACAGTTTCCTGTCTGTTATTGTCGAAGCTTTTTCAAGATTCTGTTCACCTGGTTCTTGCCAATGTATCATGGGAGTGTTTAAAGAGATTGGTGGAGATTTAGAGTGAGGGGGTAAAGGCTCGTTATGAGGGAGGATTCTGCACTCAAAGAGGATGGTGTGTTATGTGCCCTGTTCCTGTGAGAGAGAGACCGAGTTTTTTTTTCAGTCAAGCATGGTCGAGGACGACCATGGGTAGGTGGCCGAGCAAAATGTAGACAGTAAGCCTACATAGCTAGTTTCCACCAGAGGGCAGGCCTCTAGGTAGGCATACCCAGACCTGCCTCGCTCTCACTTGCCGCCAACTCAACCTAGAGACAACAGCTCTACTTCTCTCCCCCTCGCGAGCATGGCCCTCTGGGTTGCCCCAGGGCACTTAAACACACTGCCTGTGCACCACGATTCCAAATAAAGTAAGAAGCCTCTGAAGCCTTATCATTGAATCCCAGTTTGCACACCACTGAGGATGTAGGTGAGAGAGGATGGGGAGGGTGGGGAAACAAATAGAAGAGATGGGGTTGGGATAGGGGAGGTTATGAGAAGGGATCCTACTCTTAATGGTGTCAGGAATGAGGGGGTAGGGTATGGTTTGCTTTGAGTCATTATGTTTGAGGGGAATGGGATGGGGAAGATGAGGCTTGAAGGATTACTGAGCACAGCGCTTAGTGTTACCCTGGGGCAGAGCTTGGTGTTACCCCTGAGGCAGAGTGTGGTGTTACCCTACCTGGAGGGTATTCCGAGGATCACCACCCCCGCGGTCCGGTCCACGACCAGGTCTCCCGGTGAATGAGGGCCTGATCAACCAGGCTGTTACTGGCTGATCCGGCATCGACTTTAAGTATCTGTCCAGCTCCCTCTTGAAGGCAGCCAGGGGCCTATTGGTAATTCCCCTTATGCCTGGTGTGAGGCTGTTGAACAGTCTTGGTCCCCGGACACTTATGGTGTTTTCTCTTAGTGTACCAATGGCACCCTTACTTTTCATTGGGGGTATTTTGCACCGCCTTCCCAGTCTTTTACTTTCGTAGGGAAGAATGAGTTCTGTGTGCAGATTTGGGACCATTCCTTTTAGGATTTTCCAAGTGTAGATTATGATACATCTCTCTCGCCTGCGTTCCAGTGAGTTCAAGTCAAGTGATTCCAGGCGTTCCCAGTAGTTAAGGTGTTTGATAGAACTTATATGTGCAGTAAAGGTTCTCTGTACATTCTCTAGATCTGCAATTTCACCTGCTTTGAACGGAAATGTTAATGTGCAGCAATATTCCAGCCTAGAGAGAACAAGTAATTTGAAAAGGATCATCATTGGCTTAGCATCTCTTGTTTTGAACATTCTCATTATCCATCCTATCATTTTCTTTACAGTTGTGATCTTTGAAAGTGAGATCCTCAGACATTACCACTCCCAGGTCCCTCACATTATTTTTCCTCTCTATTGTGTGATCAGAGTTTGTAGTGTACTCGGTTCTAGTTATTATCTCCTCCAGTTTTCCATAACGGAGTAGTTGGAATTTGTCTTCATTGAACATCACATTGTTTTCTGTTGCCCATTGGAAAACTTGGTTTATATCTCTTGCAGGTTAACCGTGTCCTCAATAGATGACAGTCATGCAGATCCTAGTATCGTCTGCAAAGGATGACACGGTGCTGTGGATTACATCTCTGTCTGTGTGTGATATGAGGATGAGGAACAGGATGAGGGCGAGTACTGTGCCTTGTGGAACAAAGCTTTTTACTACGGCAGCTTCCGATTTAACTCTGTTGACCACTACTCTTTGTGTTCGATTGGTTAGAAACTTGAAGCTCAATCTCCCCACTTTGCCATTTATTCCTTTAGCACGTATTTTGTGTACTATTACGCCATGATCACACTTGTCAAAGGCTTTTGCAAAGTCTGTGTATACTACATCTTCATTCTGTTTTTCTTCCAGTGCATCCAAGACCATATCATAGTAATCCAGTAGTTGCGAGAGGCAGGAGCGACCTGCTTTGAACCCATGTTGCCCTGGATTGTGAAGTTTTTGGGAATCCATGTGGTTTGCAATCGTGCTTCTTAGCACTCTTTCAAAGATTGTTATGATGTGGGACGTTAGAGCTATTGGTGGTTTTGCTGCCACCTTTATGGAGTGGGGCTATATCCGTTGTTTTTAGTGACTGTGGAATTTCACCCATGTCTAAGCTCCTTCTCTATAGTATACTTAGGGCACGCGAAAGGGTTTCTTGCAGTTCTTAATAAACACAGAGTTCCACGAGTCTGGGCCTGAGGCTGAGTGCATAGGCATGTTGTCAATGACTTTCTCAAAGTCTATCGGAGTTAGGGTAAAGTCGGAAATCTGGCATACATTGATGGAATTTTGAGGCTCATTCATGAAAAAATAATTTGGATTGTCGATCTTCAGACTTATCAGTGGCTTGCTAAACACAGAGTCGTATTGGGATTTAAGTATCTCACTCATTTCTTTGTTGTCATTTGTGTAAGTCCCATCATGTCTGAGCAAGGACTCGATACTAGATATGGTGTTTGCCTTGTTTTTGGCATATGAAGAGAAATATTTCTAATTTCTTTCAATTTCACTAATTGCTTTTAGCTCCTCCTGTCTCTATTGGGTCCTGTAAGAGTTCTTTAACTTAAGTTCGATACTTTCCACTTCCCTGGTCAGCGCTTCCTTCCGTGTATCACCTAATCTCGCATTCTTGAGAAGCTCAGTGATTCTTCGTCGTCTTCTGTAGAGGGAGCGTCTTTCTCTCTCCAGCTTACTTCTTCTCTTCTTCTTTCTTACGGTAATATGTCTTGAACATACTTCAGCTGCCAGGAAGTTGTTCATTTCAAGTCACTGGTTTGGATCCATATTATTTAAGATATCTTCCCAACATGTTTTATTTAAGACATAGTTCACCTAGTCCCAATTGATGTTCTTGTTGCTGAAGTTGTATTTGGTGAAGACACCTTCACAGCTACGTCCATTGTGCTGACCAGGACTCCTGTGCATGTAAGTCTGTACTTCGATTACATTGTGATCGGAATTGGTTGTTTTTTATATTGGTGTCTCTTACCAGGTCCTCATTATTTGTGAACATAAGGTCAAGTGTGTTTTCCAGTCTTGTTGGCTCCACTATCTGCTGACTTAGGGTGTGTTTATCGCAGAGATATAGTAGCTCATGTGTGTGTGACCTTTCATCTGTGCTGCCTCCAGGGATTATTTCTGCTATAACATTATTTTGTATGCCTTAGGTTGAAATAAACAAGCAGTAAGATTTTTGGGGATGGAGCTGGAAGGTTTCCCAGAGAGTAATCAATTTTTCAGTAGCTGTTCCTTGAACTGTTGAGAGGTTGCATCTGGTGGCTTATATACAACCACGATGACTAGGTTTTGGTTCTCGATCTTTATTGTTAGAACTTCAACTACATCATTTGTGGTGTTCAATATCTCTGTGCAGATGAGCGACACTTTGACATACAGGCCATCCGAGCCTTGTTTCCTGTTCTTTCTGTCACATCTAAAAAGGTTTAACCCATTTATCCATATTTCTTTGTCAATGTGATCTTTTGTGTGGGTCTCTGTGAACGCTGCAAACATCGCATTTGATTCCTCTAGAAGTCCACTGATGAAAATTATTTTGTTGTTGGTGGATGGCTTAAGGATCTGTATATTAGCAAATATAAACGAGGACGTACTCTGTGTTTGTTGGTGGAATTTTGTTACTGGCATCAGTAGTTGTAGTTCATGAGGGCCATGGGGGGCCACTGGCTGTGCGTCCAGTCCAAGAAGGCTCCTAGGTGGTGGACTATTTTTATTTCCTTCCATTTTCTTTTCTCGTTTCCTGCCACTAAAAAATCACTTGAAGTGGGGTTGTCGTAACTACTATTGTTTGTCTTGTGAGGTCTGTACCTCCTGGTCCCTTTTAGATGGTATGCAGGGTAGGTGGTGTTATAGCACTATTTTTGGAGGACCCTGAGGCAAAGCTTGGTGTTACCCTGAGGCAGAGCATGGTGTTACCCTGAGGCAAAGCTTGGTGTTACCCTGAGGCAGAGCATGGTGTTACCCTGAGGCAAAGCTTGGTGTTACCCTGAGGCAGAGCATGGTGTTACCCTGAGGCAAAGCTTGGTGTTACCCTGAGGCAGAGCTTGGTGTTACCCTGAGGCTTGTGTTCCCTGAGGCAAAGCTTGGTGTTACCCTGAGGCAGAGCTTGGTGTTACCCTGAGGCAGAGCTTGGTGTTACCCTGAGGCAGAGCTTGGTGTTACCCTGGGGCAGAGCTTGGTGTTACCCTGGGGCAGAGCTTGGTGTTACCCTGGGGCAGAGCTTGGTGTTACCCTGGGGCAGAGCTTGGTGTTACCCTGGGGCAGAGCTTGGTGTTACCCTGGGGCAGAGCTTCCTTCTGACTCTCCATCTGTTGTGTTGGGTACTAACTCTACCTCATTCATTCCCTTCATTTTTTCAAGTTCCTCCCGAGGATGAACCTCTTCCTCAGAGACAATGGCCCGTCTCTCTCTTGTGCCTCGCCTGCTTCCAATACTTCCTTCATCTCTATGTGAAGATGGATGATTTTTTTTCCCTTATTCTTTACTCACCAATTTGCAGTTGCAGGGGGCGAGTTATAACTCCAGTCTCCTCTTAGCTAATAGGAGATCAACTCTCTCTCTTCTCCCTGTGTGGGTGTGTGTCACAAGATATATTTATTATGAAAGGAATTAAGACTGGCGGCGTCTGGTATTCTTCCGGTCACCCGCATTTTTTCATAATGAGGGGTATAAAGTGTAGCTCCACCACTACTTCTTCCTACCCACTCCCATTTCCCCTCCTCACTCCCTCTACCTCTCCCCCTCCTTTTTCTTTCAATACCCTCCCCCTGTTTCTTAACACTCAATCCCCTTCCCCGCACACCCGGGCCATCTCCACCTCTCACCCAGCTCCCCCCTCTACCAGGGCAACTATTTACTAAACCCTTCCCCCATGACATCTAGAAGATAATTACACACACACACACACACACACACAAACACACAAAACACACACACACACACACACACACAAACACACACACACACACACACAATCACATTAATCAGATAACTGCTGCAGCATACGGGCGGCTGGCAAACCTAAGAATAGCGTTCCAATACCTCACTAAGGAATCATTCAAGACTCTGTACACCATATACGTCAGGCCCATACTGGAGTATGCAGCACCAGTTTGGAACCCACACCTGGTCAAGCACGTCAAGAAATTAGAGAAAATGCAAAGGTTTCCAACAAGACTAGTCCCAGAGCTAAGGGATTGTCCTACGAAGAAAGGTTAAAAATCCCCGACGACACTAGAGGACAGGAGGGTTAGGGAGACATGATAACAATATAAAATACCCAGGAATAGATAATGGACAGAGACAAGATGTTTCCCGAGAGGGGGCACAGAAACAAGGGGTCACAATTGGGAAATTGAAGACTCCTATGAGTCAAAGGATGTTAGGAAGTATTTATTCAGTCATGGTTGTCAGGAAGTGGAATAGCTTAGAAAGGGCATAGTGGACAGGAACCATAATAGTTTTTAAGACTAGGTTTGATAAAGCCATGGAGCAGGGAGGAGGACCTAGTAGCAATCAGTGAAGAGCGGGGCCAGGAGCTATGAATCGACCCTGCAACCACAAATGGTGAGTACAAATAGGTGGTACCCCACACACACACACATGGTAGTACAGGGTTTTTTCAGAGAGGGAAAAAGAAACAAGGGGGCCCAAATGGAATGAAACCAGATGAGTCAAAGGGTGTCAGGAAAATT
>WNWK01002284.1:0-77500 GCA_009830355.1 Cherax destructor
AGCCTGGAGGTCGGTATATTACACCTACAATCAGTTTTTCTTGACCTTCTAGAAACTCTACCCAAACAGATTCTGTTAATGATCCATCTATTTTTATGCCTGTTTTTATGCAGCAATTTATATTTTCTCGTACATATAATGCAACTCCACCCCCTTTCCCATTATATCTATCTACATGGAACAACTTAAACCCTGAATATGACACTCAGCAATCATATCCCGACTCTTTATATTATACCATGTTTCAGTTATTGCAATGACATCAAAGTTCCCAGCACATGCTACCAAACGTAATTCGTTAATTTTATTTCTGGCGCTTCGACAGTTAGTGTAAAATACATTGAGATGTATCTTCTTGTGAACCTTTTTCATATTCAGCTTTTGTTTTACACAATTTCTGTTACTATTATTACCCTGTGTTACTTGATTACTGTTATTGTTAAGATTTATGATGTCAAAGCCTGAATCAATATTTTGACCCTCATTATTCACCATTCCTAAACCCATACCTCTAACTAATCCTAGTTTAAAGCCCTAACAACATCCTCAACTGAGCTAGAGAGAAATTCTACACCTGCCCTGGATAAGTGAACCCCATCCCTGGCATACATGTCATTTCGGCCATAGAAGTGGTCCCAGTTGTCAATGAATGGGACTGCATTATCCTTACAGTGTTTGTCCAGCCAGCAATTTATACCAATCGCTCTGGACAGCCATTCATTTCAACACCCCTTCTTGGCAAATGCCACATATAACAGGGCGCCCCCCCTTCTTCTTAATTATGTCTATTGCTGTCCTGTACCTTCTAACTAAATCCTCACTTCTACGCTTGCCTACATCATTGCCTCCAGCACTGAGGCAGATAATAGGATTGATCCCATTACCGTTCATGATGTTGTCAAGCCGGCTAACAATATCCTCCATCCCAGCCCCAGGAAAGCAAACCCTCTGTCTCCTACTCTTATCCTTCAAGCAGAAAGCCCTATCCATATACCTAACCTGGCTATCCCCAACAACAACAATGTTTTTACCTTCCTTTGTGTCGTTCGTCGTGACGTTCCCAGTAGTCGACTCACATTCATCGGGTAGCACGGAGAAGGCATTCGATGTTTCCACAGCAGACTCTTTCTTCTTCATCGTTTCTAACTCTCCATTCGTTTTCTTGATCTTCAACTTCGTTCCTTGAAGTCTGGCCACTGCCCAAGTTCCCTTCTTGACCTGAGGACTCACAACAGGAGGACTACTACGAATCCTCTTGTTTTCCTCCGTCAATCGCCGAATCTCAAGCTTCGCTACCCTCAATTCCTCCTTAAGCTGCTGGTAAAGTTGCTCAATGGACGGCATCTTGGTTCACTTCACAGAGCAAAAGTGGTTCAATCCACAGAGAACCCTAGACACGTCCTCTCCTAGGTTAGACAAATATTTATGTTGGAGGTTGGAATAGAGAAGACCTGTATCAGTGTTCCACCTCTGCGAAGTTCTTTGTGTAGTATTAGCAGGAGAGACTATGTGATGGCAGGGTTTACTGTTTTCAGGAGGATTCTTGCTAAGACTTCAGAGATGGTAAAGCTGCCTTTGTTTTGTTTAATTGTGTTAGAAACAGCGATAAGTGCTGATTCAAGGCACTTGCGTCTGCGGAAATTAGTTTCTTTGATTACTAATTGGGCGTCTCTGAATTTCATGAGATGATTGGTGGAATTTCGGTGTTGTACGCAGGCGTTGTTCAGGTTATCGTTCCACCATGCATTAATGTGTTCATTGAGGCGAGTTTCGAGGTTTCTTGCTGTTTCACCTACATAAATCCTGTAACGGCTTGACAAAACTCCTGGAGAGCGAAACGTTGCCACAATAAAATGTCACATTAGTTGCATTTGTGTCCTTTTACTTAACATATTGTCGGTAATTCTACCAATATTATTACACTTCTTGTGCCTCGGGGTAAACTGATAAATGCTTTAAAAAAGATTTCCGATGCACAAATCTATTCTGTGCCGCCAGAGAAGCAAAGAATTTTAATAGGATCAAGAAATTCCGGAATCTTTTTGTCAATTCCAGAGGGAACATCAGCTGCTCAAAGCAAGACGGGGGGAAACCAGGTCTTCGTGAAGACCCATGAAAGACTAGGTGATTGCAACAAAGCTGAAAGCTGATGTTTGCGTTCTTGAACAAACAAAAGCTGGAAGATTGAAAGCTCCGGGAGAAGCAACTCAAGTGTTTCAAATTGACACTTTCATACTCGATACTCGTGGCAGTGTTAAGTGTTACCGGATAAGATGGCACTTAACACCGACACTTCAAGTCAACACTGAAGGCAGCAACAAGTGTTACTTGCACCATACAATGATAGCACTTAACACTGACACTTCAGGTCAACACTGAAGGCAGCAACAAGTGTTACTGGCACCATACAATGATGACACTTAACACTAACACTTCAGGTCAACACTCAAGTTGCATCATACAATAGTGGGACTCCATTATTTCCCATCACAGAAGTATTTCACAATCCTGACCTCAGTTACAATGTTGTCGTGACCTTTCTTTCAACTACAATGGCGACACATTCATCGTAATATAGATTTTTGCCACCGAAGTGGCTAGTTTAATGCGCACCCCATATCCATCCTGTGGATGGTAGCGCAAGAGCATATGGATACACAAAATGCCTACGAACTAGGCCCCAAAATGGTTAACAGGAGTACACTTAGATTTATATCTACAATTTAGAAGCAAATTTAAGAAATTTGCTTAATATATCTGGTATCATATTTTCATTAAGAAGATATCTTGACATATCACATAGGTTATTATACTGTCTATCTCTATATTTCTCAATAAGCACATAGTGTCATAGCAGACTGTGGATAAAAATATATGAAATCCGACCTCGGTCAACATTGACGAACCTAGTCAGTATCAGTCTGCAACACACGAACCTAGTCATCATCAGTCTGCAACACACGAACCTAGTCATCATCAGTCTGCAACACACGAACCTAGTCATCATCAGTCTGCAACACACGAACCTAGTCTGCAACACACGAACCTAGTCTGCAACACACGAACCTAGTCATCATCAGTCTGCAACACACGAACCTAGTCTGCAACACACGAACCTAGTCATCATCAGTCTGCAACACAGACGTCCAATACTCCCAGAGAGTTGTTGTTGTTGTTGTTTCGTGACCACAGTTGTTTTTGAGGCGACTGTCTCACCACTGTCATGTAATAGTTCGTCTTGGGTAAATAGTAGGCTGGTCACGACACCAGCTCCTTCAGTACCTCCCGCTGGTATTAGAAGCGTATTTACATGGACAACGCTTGATTATCCTTTATTGTGGAGACGTTTCGCCCACCGGTGACTTTATCAATGTAATACCAAGAATAAATACTGGAGATGGTGGAAGACGTAGAGAAGCAATTTGAGATGTTCAGTCTCTCAGTCTTGGCAGATGTTCAGTCTCTCAGTCTTGTCAGATGTTCAGTCTCTCAGTCTTGGCAGATGTTCAGTCTCAGCCTTGACAGGTGTTCAGTCTCTCAGCCTTGGCAGATGTTCAGTCTCTCAGCCTTGACAGATGTTCAGTCTCTCAGCCTTGACAGATGTTCAGTCTCTCAGTCTTGGCAGATGTTCAGTCTCTCAGCCTTGACAGATGTTCAGTCTCAGCCTTGACAGGTGTTCAGTCTCTCAGCCTTGGCAGATGTTCAGTCTCTCAGCCTTGACAGATGTTCAGTCTCTCAGCCTTGACAGATGTTCAGTCTCTCAGCCTTGGCAGATGTTCAGTCTCTCAGCCTTGACAGATGTTCAGTCTCAGCCTTGACAGATGTTCAGTCTCAGCCTTGACAGATGTTCAGTCTCTCAGCCTTGGCAGATGTTCAGTCTCAGCCTTGACAGATGTTCAGTCTCAGCCTTGACAGATGTTCAGTCTCTCAGCCTTGACAGATGTTCAGTCTCTCAGCCTTGGCAGATGTTCAGTCTCTCAGCCTTGACAGATGTTCAGTCTCTCAGCCTTAACAGATGTTCAGTCTCTCAGCCTTGACAGATGTTCAGTCTCTCAGCCTTGGCAGATGTTCAGTCTCTCAGCCTTGACAGATGTTCAGTCTCAGCCTTGACAGATGTTCAGTCTCAGCCTTGACAGATGTTCAGTCTCAGCCTTGACAGATGTTCAGTCTCTCAGCCTTGGCAGATGTTCAGTCTCAGCCTTGACAGATGTTCAGTCTCAGCCTTGACAGATGTTCAGTCTCTCAGCCTTAGCAGATGTTCAGTCTCAGCCTTGACAGATGTTCAGTCTCAGCCTTGACAGATGTTCAGTCTCTCAGCCTTGACAGATGTTCAGTCTCTCAACCTTGACAGGTGTTCAGTCTCTCAGCCTTGGCAGATGTTCAGTCTCAGCCTTGACAGATGTTCAGTCTCTCAGCCTTGGCAGATGTTCAGTCTCAGCCTTGACAGATGTTCAGTCTCTCAGCCTTGACAGATGTTCAGTCTCTCAGCCTTGACAGATGTTCAGTCTCTCAGCCTTGACAGATGTTCAGTCTCTCAGCCTTGACAGATGTTCAGTCTCTCAGCCTTGACAGATGTTCAGTCTCTCAGCCTTGACAGATGTTCAGTCTCTCAGCCTTGACAGATGTTCAGTCTCTCAGCCTTGACAGATGTTCAGTCTCTCAGCCTTGACAGATGTTCAGTCTCTCAGCCTTGACAGATGTTCAGTCTCAGCCTTGACAGATGTTCAGTCTCTCAGCCTTGGCAGATGTTCAGTCTCAGCCTTGACAGATGTTCAGTCTCTCAGCCTTGGCAGATGTTCAGTCTCAGCCTTGACAGATGTTCAGTCTCTCAGTCTTGACAGATGTTCAGTCTCTCAGCCTTGACAGATGTTCAGTCTCAGCCTTGACAGATGTTCAGTCTCTCAGCCTTGGCAGATGTTCAGTCTCAGCCTTGGCAGATGTTCAGTCTCAGCCTTGACAGATGTTCAGTCTCTCAGCCTTGACAGATGTTCAGTCTCAGCCTTGACAGATGTTCAGTCTCTCAGCCTTGACAGATGTTCAGTCTGTCAGCCTTGACAGATGTTCAGTCTCAGCCTTGACAGATGTTCAGTCTCTCAGCCTTGACAGATGTTCAGTCTCTCAGCCTTGGCAGATGTTCAGTCTCTCAGCCTTGGCAGATGTTCAGTGTCTCAGCCTTGACAGATGTTCAGTCTCAGCCTTGACAGATGTTCAGTGTCTCAGCCTTGACAGATGTTCAGTCTCTCAGCCTTGGCAGATGTTCAGTCTCAGCCTTGACAGATGTTCGGTCTCAGCCTTGACAGATGTTCAGTCTCAGCCTTGACAGATGTTCAGTGTCTAAGCCTTGACAGATGTTCAGTCTCTCAGCCTTGACAGATGTTCAGTCTCAGCCTTGACAGATGTTCAGTCTCTCAGCCTTGGCAGATGTTCAGTCTCTCAGCCTTGACAGATGTTCAGTCTCTCAGCCTTGGCAGATGTTCAGTCTCAGCCTTGACAGATGTTCAGTCTCAGCCTTGACAGATGTTCAGTGTCTCAGCCTTGACAGATGTTCAGCCTCTCAGCCTTGACAGATGTTCAGTCTCTCAGCCTTGACAGATGTTCAGTCTCTCAACCTTGACAGATGTTCAGTCTCTCAGCCTTGACAGGTGTTCAGTCACCACACTAAAGACATGCAAGTGTTGCACATGTGTCTTGCTCATCCACATCGTCGGCTTTGTATACCATTAACATAATGACGCATTCAGAAACTTCACAGGTTTACAGTCGCTGGGTTCTTGTGAGTTGTAAGCGCCAGCCTGGCTGGCACGGCCTGGCTGGCACGGCCTGGTTGGCACGGCCTGGCTGGCACGGCCTGGCTGGCACTTGTCAGTTCTCTGAACCATCTATCCACAACTCTGAGACTGTTGCTCTTCCTTAGGATTCCCCTCCAGGGAGGTTCCTTGTTGCCACGGAGAGAATTTTGATGCAAGGAACTGAGCCTGTCTTCCATTTTCTTATTTATACTGGACTGATGAAGCCACTGTGGGGCGAAACGTTTCCTCAGTAAAGATTCTCAAATGTTGCACAAGTTTCTCATTCTTCAACATGTCTGTTTTCTAAACCATTTATCACACATGAAGGATTGACCTTTATGTTTGTTTGGTCAAGATCTGGGGCCGGGGAAACATGTCCTCCCTCCCTCCGACCCCCTCCCTCCCACCGACCCCCTCCCTCCCACCGACCCCCTCCCTCCCTCCGACCCCTCCCTCCCACCGACCCCCTCCATCCCTCCGACCCCTTCCCTCCCTCCGACCTCCTCCCTCCCTCCGACCCCCTCCCTCCCTCCGACCCCCTCCCTCCCTCCGACCCCCTCCCTCCGACCCCCTCCCTCCCTCCGACCCCTTGCTCTGGTTTATTTTTTGTGTGTACTCACTTTTATGTGGTTGCAGGGGTCGATTCACAGCTCCTGGCCCCGCCTCTTCCGCTGGTCGTTAATAGGTCCGCTTTTTCCCGGCTTCAAGAGCCTTATCGTACCTCTTCTTCAAGCTATGTATTGATCCTGCCTCTACCAGTTCATTCTTCACATAGTTCCACTACCTGAAAACTCTGAAGCTGAAGAAATACTTCCTGACATCAAAAATGACTCTTCTCAGTTTACAGCTTCCAGTTGTGTCCCCTTGTTTCAATGTCCCATCTTTAACACATTCTAGCCCTGTTCACCGTGTGCGTGTGTGTGTGTGTGTGTGTGTGTGTGTGTGTGTGTGTATGTGTGTGTGTGTGTGTGTGTGTGTGTGTGTGTGTGTGTGTGTGTGTGTATGGTGCGCGGGGAAGCAGAGGTGGGAGGCAGACTGAGGCATCAGTATACTCTGGTGAGCGCTAGTGTTTGGTCGTGGCTGACTCACTGCCTCAACACTCCCACGTCCTCTCATCACCCACGCGTATGTGTTAACTAGGCAACACCCCCGTCCCTCCCTTCCCCACCCAGTTCCTCCCAGCAAGACCTTTCCCCTCCTAGTAAGGGACTACCCTACCAACAAACGACTACCACCATACTAACAAGCGACCCTCTTTTTCTAGCAAGCTACCCCCCCCCCTTATTAAGAAGCAACCACTCCCAAAAAGTTACAAATTATCCTCTCCTAACAAGAGACACCCTTTTCCCTCTCCTGGTCCCTAGTGTTGATAATGTTGCTGTTGTAAAGTGTACAGTGTCCCTAGTGTTGGCAGAGTTTGCTTAAAGAGTACACTGTCAATGTTATTGTCAGTGTTCCTGTTTTAAGCAGTGTTCCTAGTGTTGGCAATGCAATATATGCACTCACGAAGTTGTATTTACCGATTTGTGCTAGCAAAGTCAAGTCTCGGCTCCTAGCCCGGTCCCTCAACCATCAAACGACTGACATTATTGCTTTCTCCCCTCTCGGGTCCCTCATACTACTGTGTGTTGCTCGCCTCTGGCACTCTGGCACCCAGCTCATTCAACATATTTTCCTTGACGAGACTAACGAACGTAAATGTACAAACGTCTCCGAGGAACAACTGTGCTTCTAAACTTCTATCTTTGTCCCGTCACCCTTGTCACATCCTTTCAATATCTTGTATATAATTCGAAGACAAAGGCGCAAGTTGCAGAATGGCGTTTTTATTTACAGAGAGCGAAACGTCTTTCATACTTGGCAGCAATACGCCGTTTTATCCAGCTTGTGCTGGTATCGCTTTTTTATGGGTTCTTAAATTTTCTAGAGTCATTAGGTTCAGTATCGCTAGTCTTCCCTCGTAGCTTGCTTCCCCCACCTGCCAAACAAGTATTGTTGGGAACCTTTCAACCTCCTAAGGTTGTTCGTCAGGAGAAATATAAACATTTTCCGCAGATGTGGCTGTTTGCCAGACTTTGTACATAATTATTCTTATTGACACGCGCATGCACGCGCACGCACGCACACACACACTGGCTCCTGGAATTCAACCCTACCAAGTGCAAAGTCATGAAGATTGAGGAAGGGCAAAGAAGACCACAGACGGAGTACAGTCTAGGGGGGCCAGAGACTACAAACCTCACTCAAGGAAAAGGATCTTGGGGTAAGTATAACACCAGGCACATCTCCTGAGGCGCTTGTTTGACTACAAGCTTACAAATCCATCCCGTCACTAGGTAAATATTACATTATAAAAAATACATAAGAAAGAGAGACACTTATGTACAGTCCAGGACATTTATTAAAGGAATCGTTTCGCCACGAGTAGCTTCATCAGTCTGGTGGCGAAACGTTCTATCAAGTAAATGTCCCGAACTGTACCCATTTTGTCGGTGTCACCTTACCACTTACAACCTCTCATACTTAAATTTCTTCACACCACGTAAAAAAACTTTTTTTTTTCGTATACTAAGATATTCGAATATTAACAAAATGCTATTAGATATAATGAGGACCTGGTCTGGGACCGGGCCGCGGGGGCGGTGATCCCCCGGAAGAACTCTTCATGCTTCATCTTCTGCTAGAAAAATGACAGGATGGATTATGAGAACCTTCAAAACTATGGATGCCAAGCCCATGATGACACTCTTCAGGTCGCTTGTTCTATCTAGGTTGGAATATTGCTGCACACTAACAGCACTTTTCAAGGCAGGTGAAATTGCTGACCTAGAAAATGTACAGAGAACCTTCAAGGCACACATAACTGCGATAAAACACCTTAATTACTGGGAACGCTTGAAGTTCCTAAACCTGTACTCCCTAGAATGCAGGCGGGAGAGAAACATGATTATATACACCTGGAAAATCCTAGAGGGATTAGTAGCAAACTTGCACACGAAAATCACTCCCTATAAAAGCAAAAGACTCGGCAGACGATGCAACATCCCCCCAATGAAAAGCAGGGGTGCCATTTGCACGATAAGAGACAACACAATAAGTGTCAGGGGCCAAGACTGTTGAACTGCCTCCCAGCATACATAAGGGGGATTACCAATAGACCCCTGGCTGTCTTCAAGCAGCCACTGGACAGGCACCTAAAGTCAGTACCTGACCAGCCGGGCTGTGGCTCGTACGTCGGTTTGCGTGCGGCCAACAGTAACAGCCTGGTTGATCAGAAACTGATCCACCATGAGGCCTGGTCCCAGACCGGGCAGCGGTGGCGTTGACCCCCGGAACCCTCTCCAGGTATACTCCAGGTAAGGCAGCCAGATGCGTGAACGTAGCACATGCTGCTGGTGTTATGGGGTTTATGTGAACGATGAGCAGTATGCTGTATCTATAATTGATCAAGCTGTGCCAACTACAAGTACAAATGCTCAGCAGATGTCTGTGTCACAGCTGAACAGCTGTGCTGTGATCAGCTGCGTCGTGTAGGGTTACATACATAGGTTGTGAATAACATCCTTGTTGTAGCAAGTGCTGTGCAGGGATGCACATGAATTCTGTAAACAAGAGATGTGCTGTACTGGAATATGCTGTACTGTACTGGGATATGCTGTGCTGTACTGGGATATGCTGTGCTGTACTGGGATATGCTGTGCTGTACTGGGATATGCTGTGCTGTACTGGGATATGCTGTGCTGTACTGGGATATGCTGTGCTGTACTGGGATATGCTGTGCTGTACTGGGATATGCTGTGCTGTACTGGGATATGCTGTGCTGTACTGGGATATGCTGTGCTGTACTGGGATATGCTGTGACTGATACGTGTATGGATATGCTGTGCTGTACTGGGATATGCTGTGCTGTACTGGGATATGCTGTGCTGTACTGGGATATGCTGTGCTGTACTGGGATATGCTGTGCTGTACTGGGATATGCTGTGCTGTACTGGGATATGCTGTGCTGTACTGGATAACATGAACACACCAGATAACAATATGCTGTGCTGTAGAAGATAACGTGAAGACACTAGTTAACAAATATGCGTGCTGTGATAGACGTGCTGCTGTGGGCTGCGTTACGCATGAATGCTGTAAATTTTCACGAATGTTGTCGTTGTTGTGAGAGCCAATGAACGCTGGTATGGAGCAGTAGAGCGGGGGGGGGCGAGGATCTGATCCCCTGAATTTATAATGCAATTCTAACCCATAGTGGCCCTGCAGGACGAAATATTACCCCAGTCCACGCTAATTGAACAAAGCGATCATTTTTGTTATGTATAGTGAAGAAGGGATACCTAGCTAAAAATTATGTATAGTGAAGTATGGATACCTCACTAAAAATTATGTTGAGAAGTAGGGATACCTCACTAATATTATGTTGTCATGTAGGGATACCTCACTAATATTATGTTGTCATGTAGGGATACCTCACTAAAATTATGTTGTCATGTAGGGATACCTCACTAAAATTATGTTGTCATGTAGGGATACCTCACTAAAATTAGTTGTCATGTAGTGATACCTCACTAAAATTATGTTGTCATGTAGGGATACCTCACTAAAATTATGTTGTCATGTAGGGATAACTCACTATCGAAACAGGACGACTACCGGATGTATGGAAGACAGCAAATGTAGTCCCAATTTTTAAAAAAGGAGACAGACACGAAGCACTAAACTACAGACCAGTGTCACTAACATATATAGTATGCAAGGTCATGGAGAAGATTATCAGAAGAAGAGTGGTGGAGCACCTAGAAAGGAATGAGCTTATCAACGACAGCCAGCATGGTTTCAGAGATGGGAAATCCTGCGTCACAAACCTACTGCAGTTCTATGACAGGGTGACGGCAGTAAGACAAGAGAGAGAGAGGGGTGGGTAGATTGCATTTTCTTGGACTGTAAGAAGGCGTTTGAAACAGTTCCACACAAGAGATTAGTGAAAAAGCTGGAGGACCAGGCAGGAATAACAGGGAAGGCACTACAATGGATCAGGGAATACCTGTCAGGAAGACAACAGCGAGTCATGGTACGTGGCGAGGTGTCAGAGTGGGCGCCTGTAACGACTGGGGTGGCACAGGGATCAGTCCTAGAACTGGTGCTGTTTCTGATATTTGTGAACGACATGACGGAAGGAATAGACTCCGAAGTGTCCCTGTTTGCAGATGATGTGAAGTTGATGAGAAGAATTCAAAAGGACGAGGACCAGGCAGAACTACAGAGGGATCTGGACAGGCTGCAGGCCTGGTCCAGCAACTGGCTCCTGGAATTCAACCCCACGAAGTGCAAAGTCATGAAGATTGGGGAAGGGCAAAGAAGACCACAGACGGAGTACAGTCTAGGGGGCCAGAGCCTACAATCCTCACTCAAGGTAAAGGATCTTGGGTTGAGTAAAATATCGGGCACATCTGAGGCGCACATCAACCAAATAACTGCTGCAGCATACGGACGTCTGGCAAACCTAAGAACAACATTCCGACATCTTAATAAGAAGTCATTCAGGACCCTGTACATTGTGTACGTTAGGCCCATACTGGAGTATGCAGCACCAGTTTGGAACCCACACCTAGCGAAGCATGTAAGGAAACTAGAGAAAGTGCAAAGGTTTGCAACAAGACTAGTCCCGGAGCTAAGGGGTATGTCCTACGAGGAGAGGTTACGGGAAATCGACCTGACGACACTGGAGGACAGGAGAGATAGATGGCATATGATAACGACTCATAAAATACTGAGAGGAATCGACAAGGTGGACAGAGACAGAATGTTCCAGAGATGGGACACAGCAACAAGGGGACACAGTTGGAAGTTGAAGACTCAGATGAACCACAGGAATGTTAAGAAGTATTTCTTAAGTCACAGAGTAGTCAGGAAGTGGAATAGTCTGGGAAGTGATGTAGTGGAGGCAGGATCCATACATAGCTTTAAGGAGAGGTATGATAAAGCTCATGGAGCGGGTAGAGTGACCGAGTAGCGGCCAGTGAAGAGGCGGGACCAGGAGCTGTGAATCGACCCCTGCAACCACAACTAGGTGAGTACAACTAGGTGAATACACACACACACACGCACACACACTCACTCTCACTATCACACTCACACACACACACCACGCCACGCCACACCGCACATACTCCACACCACACACAAACACACCACACACACACACACACACACACACACACACACACACCACACATACACACAAACACAAACACACCACACACACACACTACACACACACACACCACACACACTACACACACACACCACCACACACACTACACACACACACCACCACACACACACAAACACACACACACACACCACACACACACATACCACACACACACACACCACAAACACACACCACACACACACCTTGTAGGCTAGTTGGGTGTGGGTTGCAGTTAGGTTATGGACACTGGGGTGTGGGTTGCAGTTAGGTTATGGACACTGGGGTGTGGGTTGCAGTTAGGTTATGGACACTGGGGTGTGGGTTGCAGTTAGGTTATGGACACTGGGGTGTGGGTTTCAGGTAGGTTATGGACACTGGGGTGTGGGTTGCAGTTAGGTTATGGACACTGGGGTGTGGGTTTCAGGTAGGTTATGGACACTGGGGTGTGGGTTTCAGGTAGGTTATGGACACTGGGGTGTGGGTTGCAGGTAGGTTATGGACACTGGGGTGTGGGTTGCAGGTAGGTTATGGACACTGGGGTGTGGGTTGCAGGTAGGTTATGGACACTGGGGTGTGGGTTTCAGGTAGGTTATGGACACTGGGGTGTGGGTTGCAGGTAGGTTATGGACACTGGGGTGTGGGTTGCAGGTAGGTTATGGACACTGGGGTGTGGGTTGCAGGTAGGTTATGGACACTGGGGTGTGGGTTGCAGGTAGGTTATGGACACTGGGGTGTGGGTTGCAGGTAGGTTATGGATACTGGGGTGTGGGTTGCAGGTAGGTTATGGACACTGGGGTGTGGGTTGCAGGTAGGTTATGGACACTGGGGTGTGGGTTGCAGGTAGGTTATGGACACTGGGGTGTGGGTTGCAGGTAGGTTATGGACACTGGGGTGTGGGTTGCAGGTAGGTTATGGACACTGGGGTGTGGGTTGCAGGTAGGTTATGGACACTGGGGTTACTCGCACCATTGATTGTCTGATTCAAGGAAATATTATTGTAGAATTTTTTTTTTGCCTTGTGTTCTGTGTATGTAAAAATATGATGTTTTTATCTTCTACGTAAGAACATGATGTGTTTGTTCATGTCTATGTAAGAACATGATGTGTTTGTTTCATGTCTATGTAAGAACATGATGTGTTTGTTCATGTCTATGTAAGAACATGATGTGTTTGTTCATGTCTATGTAAGAACATAATGTGTTTGTTCATGTCTATGTAAGAACATAATGTGTTTGTTCATGTCTATGTAAGAACATAATGTGTTTGTTCATGTCTATGTAAGAACGTGATGTGTTTGTTCATGTATGTGTAAGAACCTGATGTGTTTGTTCATGTCTATGTAAGAACATGATGTGTTTGTTCATGTCTATGTAAGAACATGATGTGTTTGTTTCATGTCTATGTAAGAACATGATGTGTTTGTTCATGTCTATGTAAGAACATGATGTGTTTGTTCATGTCTATGTAAGAACATGATGTGTTTGTTCATGTCTATGTAAGAACATAATGTGTTTGTTCATGTCTATGTAAGAACGTGATGTGTTTGTTCATGTATGTGTAAGAACCTGATGTGTTTGTTCATGTCTATGTAAGAACATAATGTGTTTGTTCATGTCTATGTAAGAACGTGATGTGTTTGTTCATGTATGTGTAAGAACCTGATGTGTTTGTTCATGTCTATGTAAGAACATAATGTGTTTGTTCATGTCTATGTAAGAACATGATGTGTTTGTTCATGTCTATGTAAGAACATGATGTGTTTGTTCATGTCTATGTAAGAACATAATGTGTTTGTTCATGTCTATTAAGAACATGATGTGTTTGTTCATGTAGTGTAAGAACTGATGTGTTTGTTCATGTCTATGTAAGAACATGATGTGTTTGTTCATGTCTATGTAAGAACATGATGTGTTTGTTCATGTCTATGTAAGAACGTGATGTGTTTGTTCATGTCTATGTAAGAACAGGATGTGTTTGTTCATGTCTATGTAAGAACAGGATGTGTTTGTTCATGTCTATGTAAGAACATGATGTATTTGTTTTATGTCTATGTAAGAACATGGTGTGTTTGTTTCATGTATATGTAAGAACATGATGTGTTTGTTCATGTCTATGTAAGAACATGATGTATTTGTTTCATGTCTATGTAAGAACATGATGTGTTTGTTCATGTCTATGTAAGAACGTGATGTGTTTGTTCATGTCTATGTAAGAACATGATGTGTTTGTTCATGTCTATGTAAGAACATGATGTGTTTGTTCATGTCTATGTAAGAACGTGATGTGTTTGTTCATGTCTATGTAAGAACATGATGTGTTTGTTCATGTCTATGTAAGAACATAATGTGTTTGTTCATGTCTATGTAAGAACATGATGTGTTTGTTCATGTCTATGTAAGAACATGATGTGTTTATTCATGTCTATGTAAGAACATGATGTGTTTGTTCATGTCTATGTAAGAACATGATGTGTTTGTGGTACCTGTGTAAGCAGAGAGGTATCCCTGTCCTAAATGGTATGGTATACCATTAGGTCAATGGTGTACAATACCAACAGGTTGACAAGCAAGACAAACATGTGTTGCACATTTGTCTTCCTCATAAACCTCTTGCAATCAACAATGTGACGCAAAGGGAAGATTGGGAGGGGGTTGCAACCAGCCCCTGCAACGAGCAATTGTTATTAACCTGCTGCCTAGAGAAGCACTTGAAAGATATTGCAATACAATTCGTTGGTAACGGGGATCTCTTCTGTTGCAAGGGAATCATATATGCCAGGGCATCGATGGCCAGCAGAGTTGGGGCGACATACTTGGAATACTTGGTCATGGCTGGGATGTTGGAGGCATGGCTGGGATGTTGGAGGCATGAGTGGGATGTTGGAGGCATGGCTGGGATGCTGGAGGCATGGATGGGATGCTGGAGGCATGGCTGGGATGCTGGTGGCATGGCTGGGATGCTACAGGTATGGCTCTGATGCTAGAGGTGTGGCTGGGATGCTACAGGCATGGCTGGGATGCTACAGGCATGGCTGGGATGCTACAGGCATGGCTGGAATGCTACAGGCATGGCTGGAATGCTACAGGCATGGCTGGGATGCTACAGGCATGGCTGGGATGCTACAGGCATGGCTGGGATGATACAGGCATGGCTGTGATGCTACAGGCATAGCTGGGATGCTACAGGCATGGCTGGGATGCTACAGGCATGGCTATGATGGTACAGGCATGGCTGGGATGCTACAGGCATGGCTGGGATGCTACAGGCATGGCTGGGATGCTATAGGTATGGCTTCGGATCTTACATGTGTAACTATTGGTATCATTATACTCTTATACATAATCCTTTTTACCTCCACAGAAAATCTTTCCACAAGCGCCTCAACACACCTTTATCTATTCTATGGTTCACCTCATCTTTCACACACCCATCTGCTGACATGTCCATTCCCAAATATATAAACACATCTACTTCCTCCACACTCCCTCCAGTCTAATATTCACTCTATCATTGTCTAGACTTTTTGTTAACCTTCACCACCTTGCAATTTTCTACGTTCATTTTTAATTTCCTTTTACATACTCTCCAGAATTCATCTATCAACCTTCACTACTTATCTTCAGAATTTCCTAAAAGAATTGTGTAATCAGCAAAGCGCAACTGTGGTGACTCTCGCTTCGTATCAGATTCATCATCTTTTAATTCAATACCTCTTCCCAACACCCTAGCATGAACTTCTTTTACAACCCATCTATAAATGTGCTAAACAACCATGGTGGCATCATGCATCCCTGCTTCAGTCCTACTTTCACTGGGAAATACCTTCCCTCTCTCCTTCATACCCTAAACTGCGCTTCACTGTTTGTATAAAAAAAATTAACTGCTTTTAGTAACCTACATCCTATTCCATATAAGTGCTACGTGGCTCCCTTTATCTACCTTTTCATATGCCTTTTCTAAATCCATTAATGCAACAAACAGCTAAGTGCTGCTCACTTATATGCCTCAAATGTAAACACTTGGTCTACACATCCACTACCCTTAATAAATCATCCATGCTCCTCTGCAATGCTACTGTCTAACCCTTAATCCTTTCAATAACAATCTACTCTAAATTTACCTGGTATACTCAACAGGCTTATTCCCCTATAATTCTTACATTCTCTTTTGTCTCATTTTCCCTATTCAGAGAAATTGCATGCTCTCTGACAATCCTTTGGTACGTTCCCTTCCTTCTTGTATATACTGAACAACCACACTAATCTTTCCAACACTAGCAGCTTCTAACATTTATCTTAATCCCAACTGTCCTAGCTGCTTTACCCCTTTTCATTCTGCCAGTGTCCACTCCTTCTCACTCCTACAATGTTATCCCTCCCTGCCCTATGCATGGAAAAGCCGCCTTCCGTTCATCACTAACATTCAACAACAAATCTTTCCAGTATCTTCACCTCCCCATTTTACATCTCTTTTGTTTCATTCTTAAGTGCTAATTCCATTCGTTCTGCAGGCTTACGTACCCCAGCGCCTGACCAGTTGGGCTGTAGTTCGTACGTTGGATTGCATGCGGCCGACAGTAACAGCCTGGTTGATCAGGCCCTAATCCACTGTGAGGCCTGGTCATGGACCGGGCCGCGGGGGCGTTGATCCCCGGAACACCCTCCAGGTTGACCCTAGTGATCTACTCTGAATCAGATCTTATTCTTAGGAAGACTTGCTGATAAAGCTCGCATATTCTCTCTTTGGCTCTCCATTTGCACTCCCTCGCCACTTTTTAAGCCTCTCTCTTTCCATATAGTCTATCATTATTACTCAGCAAGAACCTCTTAAATGCTAATTTTCCTCCTTTACCTCATCATTCCACCAGTCATTCCTCTTCCTGCCTGCACCCACCCTCCTAGTCAGACAAACTTCTGCTGCACTCTAGCAATACATACTTTAGTTTACCTCTTACCTCCTCAACCACTTTCTCATTTCCTGTACTCTCTCCAGCGCATCTTTTCCCCAATAGTTGCTCATATCTTTTCGAAACTCTCTTCTTCCTTAATTCATTTATTTGCACTTCTCTTACCCAATGCTGCCCGTATCCTTGTATTCCATCTACCCCTCACTCCTGCTCTGGCTACCACTAAATAATGATCAGACATGTACAACCAGAAGTTTTCCCATTAACCTTCAGTATTATTATTATTATGATTATTATTATTATTATTATAAGGAGCGCTAAACTTTTGGAGAGGGATGGAAGGCTTTCAGGCCTTCCATCCCCCTTACACTTTTCTCACGTACACTTTTCTCCCATACTCACACCTTTCTCCTCTAGTCACACCTTCCTCACACACACTACATTTCTCCCACTCCATCTTCCCCACACATTTACATGTATCTGCCACAGGAATTCTTCAAAGTGTTGATGTTAGAGTTGTTGATGCATGCTGACATTCCCACCAACACTCAACACTGCACGAAGTCTGCCGCTGAATAATACATGGGAAGTTTAACATTCACTTTTTACACATTTTTCACTAATTCTTGCAAATACTAAAGTTATACTCTCAGCCATGTTGGTAGCACCAGCGGTGGGCACACTTCTCAGTGTGTGCTGAGTCAACTTGCTCTCAGATTCACTCAGCACTATCAATACAGTTTCCTTTATAAACTCTGCAGAGTACGCAATTTCTCCGTAATTTCAAAATTGGAGTCTATGTCCTTTATAGAAAAGAGAATTTGAGCCACATTTCGAATGTCGTTGCTCTGATCTAGTGCCTTGGATAAACGTCTTTAAATGTGCTGTCTTGTTAGTGATTTGCACAGTTCTTATAACATGGCTGGTGATTGTTAATGCACATCAACCCGCAGTGGCGATACAAGTGACCTTGTCAGGTACACTCCCTCCATTACTCTTCTCCCATGCACACTCCACAACCTTCCCATCAGAGACTGGTCTAACCTCCAAGACAATACATTATGCTACATGACAGCAACCATTGCACTGCAAATACATTTTCACAGCCAGGCCATTTAAAGACATTTTACTGTGATCTTATTTGCTCTTAGTTGCAACAATGAGTGATTCTCCGGAGGTGATTCACAGTGTCTCTTAACATTGCACTTCTATAAACTTGACGCACTTTCAATAAATTACAGATACAGGTTTATTTCAACATGACACAAAGTTTATACAGAAATGGGTCATGTTGAAAGGCCATGGTTATGCTGAGAATTCCGGGCAAACTTAAGACTAACTTAAGACTACGAGAGAATATCATTGTATATTATAAGAAAAAAATATTTTGGGTTATAATCTAGTGATTTTATAGGTATTATTTTTAACATAGATAACATTATACATATTATTTTTTTACATTAGATGACATTATATGTACTATTTTCTTACATTAGATGACATATATATATATATATATATATATATATATATATATATATATATATATATATATATATATATCAAACGAGTTAATAAAATTCTTCCGGACAACCTCAGTGACTCAGCAGGAATACAGGACCCTAGCTACGTCAGTGCCATCACTCAATGGGAGACTCTCGCTGCTCCAGCACCAAAACCTAGTGCAGCATTGGCCTACAGTCAAGTTGGGATGGTCCCATCGCTGTAAAGGTGCTTGCCGACATGTTTAGGGATGTAACATCAGACAGGGATACTGTCCGTCTCCAAACTGTGAGTGTACATCACTCTGGGGACTTCCTCCAAACAGTTCCCTTTTCGGCAATGGGAACATGCCTCGACCCTAAGACTCTCCGCCTCCGCCACCCTGACGGGATCACCATCTATATTTGGAAGAATGGCAAGCTCTTAACATAAGACTATACCTGTGTGTCGACGCTGGCTGACACCTACATCCATCACAGTGTCGGGCGACAGGGAGGAGCTGCTGACCACAGGGAGTACAAGATCGGCAAGTACAGAGACATAAGCCAACAGTATCAATTTGTCCCTGTGTGATCAGAGACCTTGGGATCGTGGGGGAAAAATGCCACACGCTTCCTTAAAGAACTGTAATGTATCATAGAATATATCTGGGTACAGGATAATGTGTAATACAGTGTGTCTGGTTGTATGGTAATACAGTTTACCCGGGTGTATAATGTACATCAGTGGATCTGCTAGTATGATCATTTATAATAGTCTGTCTGGTTATATAATAGTGCATAAGTGTATTTTATTCTTCGTTATTATATAATACAATATATCTGGTTGTATGATCATGTATAATAATACAATGTATATGGTTGCAAAATAAAATATTATCCTAGACCCCTGGCTGTCTTCAAGGTGCTGGACATTCACCTAAAGTCAGTACCTGACCAGCCGGGCTGTGGTTCGTACGTCGGTTTACGTGCGGCCAGCAGTAACAGCCTAGTTGATCAGACAATGATTCAGCACGAGGCCTGGTCTCAGACCGGGCTACGGGGAAGGTTGACCCCCGAAACAATCCCCAGGTATACAACAAGCAATGTGTTTAGTGTAGACTAGGTAATGCCGCTTCACTGATGGTGCGGCATAAAAGAATTTTAGGTAGATAATCCAATAGACTGTTCAAAGGAATCTCTTAAGTGTGACAGTGTACCATGTGTACAGTATTGATTGTATGCTGTGTACAGGTGGTGACAGTAGTCAATGTGTATGGCTGACTATTATCCTTATAGCGGCAACAACATAGGATGTATATAGTTGTGGCGTTCCACACACACACACACACACACACACACACACACACATATATATATATATATATATATATATATATATATATATATATATATATGGTGTATACTCGTTTTCTGACAGTAATGTCCTGGCCATGACCTCTCATGGTGTAGCGGGGGGATTACCGTGACACTTGCTCTGACCTTCCTTGCTGACTTCATTAAGCTCTACAGAGAGCGAAACGTTCTGCAACGTGGCAATTCTTTTTTCCTGTCGTATACAGTACGATATTTGAATCTGGTTCAACTATGGTGTTTATACCTGTAGCGACGCAGAATGTATATAGTTGCAACGATGATTTTCATAGTTGTAACAAAGGATGTATATGGTTGTAACTAGTTATGTTTATAGTTGCAACAAGGCAGGATGTATATGGTTGCATGAACAGGTCGACATGAAAGGTGTTTTACACGAGAGGAAATTACTAATATCTACGCTTAATGGAGTATGTAGTTTTATGTTGCCTGGTCAGGAAGACTGACGGCGGTTCGATAGTGTGTGCAGCGTGAAGCTTTGACGTGAGGTGAGCTGAACATGAGGTTAAGTGAGGTGAGGTGTGGTGAAATGAGGTGCGAGCGTGAAGTTTTTGGTGAGTTGAGGATATTATGTTACTCATACTACGCTACATCACAGTTGGAACAAAATCTATGTTAGCGTGCAGCTCTCCTACACTACACAGCGGGAACAAAAGCTATGTTAGCGTGCAGCTATCCTACGCTACATCACAGCTGGAACAAAAGCTATGTTAGCGTGAAGCTATACTACACTACATCACAGTTGGAACGAAATCTATGTTAGCGTGCAGCTATCCTACACTACATCACAGCGGGAACAAAAGCTATGTTAGCGTGCAGCTATACTACGCTACATCACAGCGGGAACAAAAGCTATGTTAGCGTGCAGCTATCCTACACTACATCACAGTTGGAACAAAAGCTATGTTAGCGTGCAGCTATCCTACACTACATCACAGTGGAACAAAAGCAATGTTAGTGTGCAGCTATCCTACACTACATCACAGTTGGAACAAAAGCTATGTTAGCGTGCAGCTATACTATGCTACATCACAGTTGGAACAAAAGCTATGTTAGCGTGCAGCTATCCTACACTACATCACAGTTGGAACAAAAGCTATGTTAGCGTGCAGCTATCCTACACTACATCACAGCGGGAACAAAAGCTATGTTAGCGTGCAGCTATACTATGCTACATCACAGTTGGAACAAAAGCTATGTTAGCGTGCAGCTATCCTACACTACATCACAGTTGGAACAAAAGCTATGTTAACGTGCAGCTCTCCTACACTACATCACAGCGGGAACAAAAGCAATGTTAGCGTGCAGCTATCCTACACTACATCACAGTTGGAACAAAAGCAATGTTAGCGTGCAGCTATCCTACACTACATCACAGTTGGAACAAAAGCAATGTTAGCGTGCAGCTCTCCTACACTACATCACAGTGGGAACAAAAGCAGTGTTGCCACTGTCATACTGCATCACACGTTAAAGGGTTGCATACATAAGTCAAGGTAACATGTCAGCCTGAACTGCGAGGCTTCAGTAACGTGGTGATAATATTCGCAAGTTATATACAGTAGGTTACATTAATACCAAATGGCTATAATCATAACCATGATTTTTAAAGAGGTGGACCGGTAAGCCAGCGGAAGTCCTCGGTCAGATGACCAAAAGCTCTGGATGCTGGTCATCATTTAACTAAGACTCGCGTCAGGAAACACTTTTTCTGTTTCCTGACAAACATACCAACCTACAGCAGGTCTTTGAATAACGTCGTTTCGTTATAACGTTGATGGGGAAAAAAGAATCAAATGAATACAATGAATACAAATTATTGTAAAATAATAATTCGTAAAGTACATAATACAAAAGCACAACAATAAACAAAGTGGTACGAAATCGCTCAGCGAGTCCGCCATATTTGTTATTGTCTGTTGCTGAACTGCATGGTGGTAGCAGGTGCTCCTTACAATTTTATACTTTGCAAACATTTATTCCTTGATTTAACCCTGTTGCAATGAGTGCTAAAGGTGCACTGTGCAACCCTAATGTCGTTGGCCACAAAAAAAACAAAACAGAAAAAGTGTGACATTAGAAACAAAACTAGAAGTTTTAAAGAGGTTTGACGATGGACAGCAAGGTGTCGTGTTTATATCAATTAGCCTATGGTATTATTGGTTTCGTTATACGTCGTGTCGCTTAAAGTCGCAGTTTCCAAGAACCTATTGACGACGTTAAGTGAGGATGTACTGTAAATATATGTCTATTCTAATGGTTAGAATTATAACCATAATTTTTAAAGGTGTTCGCCAGCGGAAGGCCTCGGCCATATTACCAAAAGCTCCAGCTGCGGGTCATCATATGACTAACACCCATGTCAGGAAGCACTTATCCTATTTCCTGACAAACCTTACCTAACATAACCTACATATATGATGATTAAGACACAGGTACACAAGTGTTGATTATGACACATTTTATACTATTTTCAACCTAACTATATAGTGCTAGTCACGGCATTATGCCGGGTGAGTGCACTGGCATAATGTCATGACGAAAATCAAGGCCTACCATACAGGGGGGTCTTTTTTCGTCAGTGCATTATGCCGGGTAGCAGCCGTTAGCATTACGTCACGGCCTGCCGTCACACTCCACAGTGACTCCTCAGTGCTCACGTGGCTGCTGTGGTGAGAGAAAGTGTTGCACTTTTGTCTCTCATCCACCCCATCTTTTGTCCGGTGTTCCCTTTGGTTTTGGGGCTATACATGTTTGATTATGGGTAAAAAGAAGTCTTTAACACCTGAAACTATAGCTCAAATCATAGGACTTCACAAAACTGGGCACCAGACGAAAGAAATAGTGGAGAATGTTGGTGTGTGTGAGCGTTCAGTGAGGAACTGGGTGCAGCCTTTCAAGGCTGATAGTGGTGTCGAGTTACCGTCTGCCAAACCTCGGCCTGGCCCCCTCGAAGATATCTGTTCATACCTCAACTGTGTTAAAGAAGCAGTTAGAGAGTACACCTAAGATAACTGCTAGAGAATTGAAAGAAAAGAACCCACATCTTCTCTCAGAGGTGTCTGTATGAACTGTTAACAGACGTGTGTCAGAACTGGGCTACAGTAGTCACCGCCAGGTTAAGAAATCAATCCTCTCCAAGCCACAGAAGAAACGTAGGCTGGATTATGCAAAGAAATATCTTCACTGGACTCCTTAACAGTGGTTTGAAGTACTTTGGAGTGATAAAGCAACCTTCACCGTCACCTGTAACCGTGGGGAACATGAGTACCGGCCCAGAGGTAGTGACCCTCTAGACCCACACTACACCTGTGGGACCACCAAACACCCAGACTCACTCATGGTTTGGGGGTGTTTCAGTGCTCAGAGTGTTGGTGAACTCATGGTGCTTCCCCAAAACCAGTATATGAACCAGTATAATTACCTGGAGTTATTGTGTAACAATTTACCTGAGGCGTTTGACAAGTGTGGGGCTACGGTTTTTATGCAGGACTGTGCACCGTGTCATACCACCAGTGGCTTAAGGATTATAAAGTGAGGTTCTTTAATGACTTGCCAGGCAATTCGCCAGACCTAAACCCTATTGAGAACCTCTGGTCAATAGTGAAACGAAGTTTACTGGGCAAGGATATCAGTTCCATCCCGCGGCTGGAGGCTGCTCTACATGAGGCATGGAATAATATACCTCCCCAAACCCTCAAGAATTTGTGAGAGTCTTCCTACACGGCTGAGGGACGTGATTAAGCGTAAAGGACGCAGCACCAAGTATTAAAACCTCTTTAAGTGTGCAAATATATTATAATCTTTCATGGTATGTGTTTGTGTTTTGGTACGTGGGGGGGAAGGGGCGGCATAATGCCGTGACTAGCACTGTATATGTCACGGACTGAGACACTTGTGCAACATTTGTAAATTTTTATCGATGAAACGTTTCGTCAGCCAGTGGCTTCTTCAGACTCAGACCAGGGAGCCAGGGAAGACTCAGACCAGGGAGCCAGGGAAGACTCAGACCAGGGAGCCAGGGAAGACTCAGACCAGGGAGCCAGGGAAGACTCAGACCAGGGAGCCAGGGAAGACTCAGACCAGGGAGCCAGGAAGACTCAGACCAGGGAGCCAGGAAGACTCAGACCAGGGAGCCAGGGAAGACTCAGACCAGGAGCCAGGAAGACTCAGACCAGGGAGCCAGGGAAGACTCAGACCAGGGAGCCAGGGAAGACTCAGACCAGGGAGCCAGGGAAGACTCAGACCAGGGAGCCAGGGAAGACTCAGACCAGGGAGCCAGGGAAGACTCAGACCAGGGAGCCAGGAAGACTCAGACCAGGGAGCCAGGGAAGACTCAGACCAGGGAGCCAGGGAAGACTCACAGACCAGGGAGCCAGGAAGACTCAGACCAGGGAGCCAGGGAAGACTCAGACCAGGGAGCCAGGGAAGACTCAGACCAGGGAGCCAGGGAAGACTCAGACCAGGGAGCCAGGGAAGACTCAGACCAGGGAGCCAGGGAAGACTCAGACCAGGGAGCCAGGAAGACTCAGACCAGGGAGCCAGGAAGACTCAGACCAGGGAGCCAGGGAAGACTCAGACCAGGGAGCCAGGGAAGACTCAAGACCAGGAGCCAGGAAGACTCACAGACCAGGGAGCACAGGGAAGACTCAGACGGAAGACTCAGACCAGGGAGCCAGGGAAGACTCAGACCAGGGAGCCAGGAAGACTCACAGACCAGGAGCCAGGAAGACTCACAGACCAGGGAGCCAGGGAAGACTCACAGACCAGGGAGCCAGGAAGACTCACAGACCAGGGAGCCAGGGAAGACTCACAGACCAGGAAGCCAAGACCAGGGCGAGACTCAGCAGGAGCCAGGAAGACTCACAGACCAGGGAGCCAGGGAAGACTCACAGACCAGGGAGCCAGGGAAGACTCACAGACCAGGGAGCCAGGGAAGACTCACAGACCAGGGAGCCAGGGAAGACTCACAGACCAGGGAGCCAGGGAAGACTCACAGACCAGGGAGCCAGGAAGACTCACAGACCAGGGAGCCAGGGAAGACTCACAGACCAGGAGCCAGGAAGACTCACAGGCCAGGAGCCAGGGAAGACTCACAGGCCAGGGAGCCAGGGAAGACTCACAGGCCAGGGAGCCAGGGAAGACTCACAGGCCAGGGAGCCAGGGAAGACTCACTGACCAGGAAGCCAGGAAAGACTCACTGGCTAGGGAGCCAGGGAAGACTTACAGGCCAGGGAGCGAGGGAAGACTCACAAGCCAGGGAGCCAGGTATGACACACTGACCAGGAAGCCAGGAAAGACTCACTGGCTAGGGAGCCAGGGAAGACTTACAGGCCAGGGAGCGAGGGAAGACTCACAAGCCAGGAGCCAGGTATGACACACTGACCAGGCCAGGAAGACTCACTGGTGGAGAGAGACTCACAGGCCAGGGCCAGGAAGACTCACAGGCCAGGACAGGAACTGCCAGGAGCCAGGAAGACTCCAGGCCAGGGAGCCAGAAGACTCAGGCGACCAGGAAGACTCACAGGCCAACGAGCCAGGGAAGACACAGTCCAGGGAGCCAGGGAAGACTCAGGTCATGGAAGACACACAGGCCAGGGAACCAGGGAAGACTCACAGACCAGGGAGATAGGGAAGAATCACAGGTCAGGGAAGACACACAGGCCAGGGAACCAGGGAAGACTCACAGACCAGGGAGATAGGGAAGAATCACAGGTCAGGAAGACACACAGGCCAGGGAACCAGGGAAGACTCACAGACCAGGGAGATAGGGAAGAATCACAGGTCAGGGAAGACACACAGGCCAGGTAAGAATCACAGGTCATGGAAGACACACAGGCCAGGGACAGAAACACAGGCCAGGTAAGAATCACAGGTCATGGAAGACACACAGGCCAGGGAGCCACTGAAGACTCACAGGCCAACGAGCCAGGGAAGACTCACAGGTCATGGAAGACACACAGGCCAGGCAGCCAGGGAAGAATCACAGGTCATGGAAGACACACAGGCCAGGCAGCCAGGGAATACTCACAGGTCATGGAAGACACACAGGCCAGGCAGCCAGGGAAGACTCACAGGTCATGGAAGACACACAGGCCAGGGAGCCAGGGAAGACTCACAGGTCATGGAAGACACACAGGCCAGGGAGCCAGGGAAGACTCACAGGTCATGGAAGACACACAGGCCAGGAGCCAGGGAAGACTCACAGGTCATGGAAGACACACAGGCCAGGGAGCCAGGGAAGACTCACAGGTCATGGAAGACACACAGGCCAGGCAGCCAGGGAAGACTCACAGGTCATGGAAGACACACAGGCCAGGGAGCCAGGAAATACTCACAGAGAAAAACGGTGAAAGATGAGGAGAATGAGATAATCCCTCAGCCTGGAGACGATGTGTTCAGTCCATCAATCTTGAGAAAAGTCCAACATATGCTCGGAGAAGTGACTTATATACCACAGTCAAGTGAGTAGAAGCAGGAGGCGGCGGAGTCACCATTGGACAAATCCACTAGTGTAAATAGGTCATGCCTGTAAATTAGGCAAGCCTAGAAAAATTTCCTGTATCAAGATCCCAAGATGTTGCAGTGTCTGACAGATTTCCAAATGTTGCAAGTGTAGCATTCTTACACTTGTCGGTTTTCTAAACCATTATTACATCACATATATGTCGTAACTAATAAGCCGAACTTGCCGAATAGGCCGAACTTCCGTAAAAATTATTTAAAAAAAAAAAAAAAAAAACTTATACAGAATGATAGAATTTTTTTCAATGACAACAATATAAAGAGCTTTATTTTTGGACCAACCCTAACTTAGGAACCTCACCTCACCTAACTTTCTGCTATGTATGGCATAGGTCAGTTTAAGGTTATTTAATATCACTTAAAATCAATGATACATATATTTTTCGTTATGTTCAGATCGATTTCTGATGATTTATGCCCCCCAAAAAATTTATATTGGTAATTCGGCATATAACTAGAAATATGCAGCTTCTTGCCAGTTATATGGTCTCTTGTGTGTGCGTCGAGGTGAATGTTGGAGGGTAAGGGAAGGTAAGGGTGAGGGAGACGAGGCGAGGTCTGGTTAACGGAGGGGGTTAAGGGACCGGGGGAGGGGGCGGGAAGGGGCTTCTTTCGCTCGAGATTTGAGGGTTTGTGATAAAAGGAGAAAAATAACTGGGTTCCAGCGGGAGGATTCTAGCAGGAGGGTTCAAGCAGATTGGTTCCAGGAGGGGGGTTCCAGCAGAGGTGGTTCCAGCAGAAGGGTTCCAGGAGGGGGGGTTTCATCAGAGAGGTTCCAGCGGGAGGGTTCCAGCAGAAGGGTTCTAACAAGAGGGTTCCAGCCACTCAGAGATGAGTCTAGGGGATTCTTGATTAAAGTTAGTCACGCGTGAAGCCTCAATTAAAACAGCTAATGAGATTTTTAATGGACAAAGAAGAGAGTCCACGTGACCAGGGTTCCGAAGAGTGACCAGTAGCTGGTTCATCATTCCTGGTTCACCATATTCTGATCCATCTGGTTCATCCTTCCCTGGTTCATCACCCCTGGTTAATGCTTCCCGGTCCATCCATCATCTCTGGTCCACCATCAGCGGCCCATTAGCCAAGAGAGACTATTTTCCTTCACCCTTGCTTTTGATGTATGCAAATTAACCCAGAAAACATCATCGTTACTCCACTTATAACGTATATTCCCCCTCCTGTAATTACATTCATACACGTAGTGGCGCTGAAACACTTTCCCTCACACGCTCAATTACATTTCAAGTCACACTGAAAAAAAGCTACATACGCTCGTTAAAGCCTAGAGCGAAAGGCTTTACGGGAGGTACTAAAGCATGTAAATACGACACGGTATGCGGTTTGTGTATCTGATAGAGATGTTTCGCCCATCAGGGACTTTATCAGTTCCCAATGATAGGGTCCCTGGTGCACGAAACGTCATTATAAAACGCCATACACTGTGTGTGTCTGGAGAAACATCAAGTCCGTAATGTTTCGACTTACCAGTTCCCATTGATAATGAATAGGGCGAATATTTTTGTTAGTGGGTTTGGGTTTGAGAAGGACCTGCCAAGTATGGGCTAGTAGGCCTGTTGCAAATGCTCCTCCTTTCTTATGTTCTTATATGCGCGTTGAAATTTCTACTCACATAAACAACTTATGTGATGAGTGGTGGCAGCCGCGACCAGACTCACAACACTAGCGCCGGGTCACAAAGTCGTCCCAAAATCTGTCATGGTGGCAGGAAAGCCTACGCTTCCTGTGGAAGCAGAGAGGAAGCATTTATTATTGAGAACCGTTCAGTTGTTGCCAGTCCGTCAAGATAAAAAAAAAAAGTTACCCCCGCATACAGGAAATGTTGAGTGAACGCAGCACTGGAATCCATGCATGGTAGTGATGGACGTTACCTTGCTCAAGCTGATCTGTGTGTACATTGGCCTGACGCTGTGACCCCCGGGGTTTATATTATTACTACTAACATCAATAATAATAATAATATTTATTATTCTTTATTATTATTATGAAATAATACATGCCACAAAAAAAATCTTTGGGCATGTTTTACCAGTGTGTTAATTAAGCTGCCAAGAGATTGCAACGCAGGTAATCAGAACATAAACAACAAGCTTGGTCCGGCTTTAACACATAATTAAGTGTCATCTGCAGTTGTAGTGTTTTGAGTGGACCAGACGAGAACAATACTGCAGATTTTATCATACACATTCCGTTGAGTCCTAATTAAACACCAGAATTATACACTGAAATTATATACTGAAATTCTAAAACACACACACACACACCTACACTCATGTTACCTCACCCACACATACGCCTACACACACACACACATACACACACCTACACTCATTTTACCTCACCCACACATACGCCTACACACACACACACACACACACACACACACACACACACACACACCCCGATGGCATGGTGGCTAGCGCTCTTGCTTCACGCACGGAGGGCCCGGGTTCAATTCCCGGCGGGGTCGAAACATTTCGAAGTGTTTCGTTACGCACACACACACATACATACAACAGGCCTAGTGTCTAATCGACATGTGCCTAGGACAAAATGGTAACTAACACACACACGCACCACACACACACACACACACACACACACACTATTCTGCAGCACCATCTACAAAAAAATACTACAGTAAGAGACCAGTTAATAAAATTGAATAAGGGGTGAGGAGAGGTGAGGGAAAACAGCAATTCTGTGAGGAGCTGAACAGATGAGCTATAAGGAGGTGTTTTCACTGGAAACAGAGACAACAACAGAGAATCAAGTAGAAACGGTACACCAACGGATCCTGGACGAAATACACTCAACAGGAAAGGTAAAGATAATCTTTTGCGTGCGTTGGATACATGAGACCTGACAAAGTTTTCACAGGGATCTTGCAAGAGGAAGCAGACGCACTGTCTGCACCACTACTAACACTACTAAAATCTACATCAAGTCACAGAATACAGGACAATTACCAGAGATCTGGAAGTGACTATAGTCTCAGTATATAAGACAGGAGACAGAAAGGAAGCGTTAAATTTCAGTCCAGTATCACTGGTCTGTAAGGTAATAGGGAAGATAATGGGAAGGAGAGTGGGGGAGGACTGGCAGAGTTATTTAATAAACAATAACTTACACACACCTGCTAGAGTTCTTTAACAAAATAATAATAGAGAGAGACTGATGGGTGGATTGCAGATTCCTGGACTGTAAGAAGGTATTTGATACTGAACTTCGCAAGATACGGAGACAAAACTTAAACAGCAGACAGGGATAACTGCGAATGCAGAGGAACATTTCAACCGCATAAACTCTGCAGCGACTGCTCATTTGGAAACTCTCGAGAGCAGTTTTCAGGACTCTTAAGGAGTCATTCACGGCCCTATATATAGATGTTAGGCTAATCTTTGAGTATGCAGAACCAGCATGGAATCCTTACCAAATAAAGCATGTCAGAAACTAGAGAAAGTATAGAGGTACACAACAAGGCAAGCTTCAGAACTTATGGAAATAAGCTAGCAATACGTTGTCTAAATAACGTGTGCAAACTGCGTACAAACTACATCCAATAATATTATTGATTACTTAGCTGAATTAAGGTTAACAATCACCTGTTGATGTTACAGAATTGATGACAAGACACCAGAAATTGAGTCCTGGAAATGTGAAGTACACTGCCTGCACTCTGAAGGAGAAGTGAGAATGTTGCGAATCAGAGGGTCATCTTACCTGTGATGTCAGGACGCTTGTGGCAAGACAATAAATGAATGAAAGCGTTTTCTCCTTTTCGGGTCACCCTGCCTCGGTGGCAGACGTCCGGTGTGTTAACAAAAATCACTGTATCCTCTATATACCTTAAAAATCAATGTACTGAATGGTTTATTGATTCTTCAAACTGCCCGTTCAGGTAGCGAAATGTTTTATCAGCGAAGAAGCAAATAAGGTCAGTGTGCAGCATCTAACATTTTTATGTGCCCCATCATGCCCGCGTAACATGGTTGCTTTTCACAGATTACTTTAGTGGCACTAGAAGCTGTCAACACCAGTGAAGACATCATAACAAGTGTATCTACAAGAGATCTATAAAACACCTGGTGATCGATGGCCTTGACTATGTGTGTGTGTGTGTGTACTCACCTAATTGTACTCACCTAATTGTGGTTGCAGGGGTCGAGACTCAGCTCCTCTGTGTGTGTGTGTGTGTGTGTGTGTGTACTCACCTAATTGTGGTTTCAGGGGTCGAGACTCAGCTCCTGGCCCCGCCTCTTCGCTGTCCGCTACTGGGTCTCTGATCTCCCTGCTCCATGAGCTTTATCATACCTCGTCTTAAAACTATGTATGGTTCCTGCCTCCACTATATCTTTCTCTAGACTATTCCACTTCCTGTGTGTGTGTGTGTGTGTGTGTGTGTGTGTGTGTGTGTGTGTGTGTGTGTGTGTGTGTGTGTGTGTGTGTGTGTCTGACGCGTCCTCTGATAGCAGTAGATATTCATCTAGGCCGTTGATCGTCAACTAAAATAGTGGAAACAGTCGATAAATTACTTTGTGTGTTATTTGATAAGGTCAATTGTTTAGTTGTAGCGACAAATCAACAGTGTGAGTGAGTTCAACACTACAATAAACAAACATTGGTTACAAACTAAATATGAATTGCAGTTTCTCTGGAGTTTGGGTATTAAGCACCTGATGATGACTTACATAAAGGTCAATTTCACCAGCCTCAAAACTGTGGTGACTCGTAGCTCATTGGTAACACCTCCATCTCACAAGCGAGAGACTGGGTTCAATCCCAGGCGAGAAGAGACGAATGGGCAAGTTAATTACACCTATTGTCCCTATTCACACAGCAGTAAACAGGTACCTGGGTGTTAGTTGATTATGTGCTGCAAAATGGGAGGGGATGGTATAGAATATATTAGGCCTGGGCTTTGAGTAGTATGAAACAAGTGGTGGTATAAGCCTGACATAGTGAGCGCCAGATGCCACCCATTACACAACCCGTAGTAGGATGATCATGTGCATGATCATGCACAACATGATCATGTGCATCATCATCAGACAAGACAAATGGTGGGATGCAAAATGCCAGATTTGAGTAACAGGTGTATTATGAAGACAGAGCTCAGATTAGTAATAACCAATGAAATATTCCTGGAGGGGTACAACATATTAAAAATAGGAGAAATAAACCTGAGGCTATATTAATTAGGAACCAATGGAGATTGAGGGAATAAGAAAAGCCTGAGCGGTGCAGACTTCGAAGAGTATTTAGTAGAACATTAAAATCATGGAAGCAAAAGGTAAAAATGGAAGAAATATATTGCCCGTCATCCAATAACAGGACACCTGGCCAAGCATACCAACGTGTTCACAATAAACGTCTTAAAGAAGACAACGCCAAAGAAAGCTAAAAATATACGAAAACTTCAGTCACAAAGGTGCTAGGAGCCGTAGGATCAATCTATATGGAAGACCTGCGACATGGAGAGCAAAAGTCATATAGGCAGCCAAGGGGCATTTCATGAACCAGCAAGTAAGAGAAACTACAATACTGAGAACTGGAGACAAGGCAGCCAGAGACGACTTGATATTCACCCTGAATGACAGACACAGGAGAAAGTAAGAGATGGGAAAACTGACTACAGTAGAGAAAACTATGATGATGTAAGCGCTTTCCTAATCAAAAAACAATATACAAGGGAAACAGATATCACAAAACCTAAGCTGTAATAAAATGGTTTATCAAGAAGTGATGTGAAACCACAAAAAAATAATACCCTCAGGAAGTTTGGCAATACAAAGAAGAAGGAAACGTCTTGCTGAATCAAAGCTGCATGAAACCCAAAGCATTAGTTAAAGAGCATGGCAGAAATACAGTGCAAGAATGACGACAACAGTCAGTGATTGTTAGATAAATGGACTGATCACATCAACTCCAGGCTGAGGGACTGATTACCTTAAACTCCTGATCTTCCACCATTCTTCTTTGTATGGAACTGTGGAAGCCACTGGCTGGCGAAACGTTTCCACAATAAAGATGCCCAAATGTTTCACAAATGTCTCATCAACAGTCTGTGAGATCAGCAGAAACCCCATGAAGAGCACTCGAGGTAACCAGAGTGGACATTTGAAAATGATATAACAGCAAGGGTAAAAATAGAATCGAAACCAATCCAGTCACACAAAAAAGAAAATAGTAAGACATTATGTAAATAAAAGGGAATATGGAAGAGAGGAACAAAAGTCAGTGACGGAGAGAATATATTAGACTGGACAAGAGTAACGACCGGGGTCCCTCAGAGACCCCGGTCAACATAACAATTAATATGGAATGACAGAGATAACCTACTGAGAGAGTTAGACAAACCGCAAGCGTGCTCCAGGAAGTGGCTACTCGAGTTTAACCTCAAAAAATGTTAGGCTACTAAATTAAAGAAAGGTAGAGAAGACCAGACAGAAAATCTCCAGACATCGAACATGCGAAAAAAGACTATCGTGGCGGCAATCTCGCCCAATGATCATACCAACTGGATAAGTTGGTATGTATTGTATTGTTACTGCATAAATTAAAGAAAATCAGGTCAGAATATTGTATATTACACTGGTCGACTAAGACAAAGAAACTGAACACCTTTGTCAAGACTTGAGGGTTTGATTACCTCATCTTCCACTGTTTTTCGTATGTAGTTCTGTATTTAATCGAAAGGAACACCGGAGGTGAAACGTCTTGAAAATAAGGACACCCAGGTGTTGCACATGTGTTTAATTTATCAACTTTAATCACACTGAATTGTCAAAAAAAAATTAACCTAAAACAGATTTTTTTTTTAAATTCTCGCTTTATTTTCTGGACGTTTTGTTTTTTAAAAGACAACCTCCAGTTGGAAGGACACTTGCTACATTGTTTTGTGTCGCTTGTCTCATTGAGAGTTATCAATAAAGGCACTGACGTAACAGAACTAAGACTGACCACAGTAGTCCTCCAGGTAACTCTACACAACATAAAGTAAACCTGGGAGAAGCTTCTACAGTTTTTCTTATTTTTATTCTTTCTTAAAATGCATTATATTCACCTCCATTAGTCTTTCCTTACACTGCATTACCCTCAGCTCCACTCCGGAAATTGCTTGCTTGCAAACCTCTTGACTTTCTGGAGCTTGTGTACATGACTGGCCAGTTGTGGTGACCATGCAGGTTGCGCACGTTGAGTGCATTCAACACCAGCATCAACCCCTCCCCTCCACAACACTACCAGCCACCCCAGCCATACACCTCCAGCAACCCCCTCCATCCTCGGCTAATCCGCCTTACACTCTGGCTACACCCCCGGCAACCTCCCCGGCAACCTCCCCAGCAACTCTAACAAACTTTCCTCCCAGCAACTCTCCCCTGGGCTACACCATTATCTATACTTAGTTCAGTAATTACCTTTTCTTCTTTCCCCGTCGCAGCTACGGCTTCTCATACAAGCATTTATTTCCTACACTCTACAACCTTCATTGATGACAAATAAACAATAAAAACCACCACTTTGTTCATTTAATTCTTGTTTTTATTTTCGTAATATGAGGTGTTTTATTAGTCTTTCTGAGATATATTATAATTGTTTAGTTAGTAAGAACTTTACACTGCTACAGTGGAACAACACTTGACACAGTGGAACACCGTACACAGTGGGACACTGTACACAGTAGAAGACCACTTTTCTATACCTGCCACTGTGGAGAGAGATAAGAAAGCATGGTGTGGTATCTCCCTGGCTCCTTGTGTTCCTTCCTCCCAGTGTAAACACACGCTCTGGCCGCTGCCAGTGTTTGCTTAATTTTATGTTGTGTGCGTGTGTGTATATGTGCGTGCGTGCGTGCGTGTGTGTGTGTGTATGTGTACTCCCCTAATTGTGGTTGTAGGGGTCGATTCACAGCTAATGACCCCGCCTCTTCACTGATCGCCACTAGGTCACTCTCCCTGTTCCATGAGCTTCATCATACCTCTTCTTAAAGCTATGTATGGTACCTGCCTCCACTTCCTCACTTTCTAGACTATTCAACTTCCTGACAACTCCATGGCTGAAGAAATACTTCCAAACATCCCTGTGACTCAACTGAGTCTTCAACTTCCAATTGTTGCTGTGCCCCATCTCTGGAACATCCTGTCTCTGTCCACCTTGTCGATTCCTCTCAGTATTTTATATGTCGTTATCATGTTGTCCCCTGTCTCTTGTCCTCCAGTGTCGTCATGTCGAATTCTCTTATCCTCTCCTCGTAGGACATGCCCCTTACCTCAGGAACTAGTCTCGTTGCAAACCTTTGCACTTTCTCTAGTTTCCTGACGTTCTTGGCCAGGTGAGGGTTCCAAACTGGAGTTGCATACTCTAATAAAGGCCAGAACGACTCCTTACTGAGGTGTCGGAATGCTATTCTTAGGTTCGTTAGGCGCCCATATGCTGCAGCAGTTATTTGGTTGATGTGCGCCTCAGAAGATGTGCCTGGTATTATACATGCTCCAAGATCCTTTTCCTTGAGTCAGGTTTGTAGTCTTCGGCCCTTCCCCGATCTTCATGACTTTGCACTTGGTGGGGTTGAACTCCAGGAGCCAGTTGCTGGACCAGGCCAGCAGCCTGTCCAGATCCCTGTGTAGTCCTGCCTTATCCTCCTCCGACTGAATTTTCCACATTAACTTACATCGTGTGCAAACAGGGACACTTCTGAGTCTATTCCTTCCGTCATGTCATTCATATATACCAAGAACAGTGTGTACTCACCTATTTGTACTCACCTATTTGTGGTTGCAGGGGTCGATTCATAGCTCCTGGCCCCGCCTCTTCACTGATTGCTACTAGGTCCTCTCTCTCCATGCTCCATGAGCTTTATCAAACCTAGTCTTAAAACTATGTATGGTTCCTGCCTCCACTATGTCGCTTTCTAAGCTATTCCACTTCCTGACAACTCTATGACTGAAGAAATACTTCCTAACATCCCTTTGACTCATAGGAGTCTTCAACTTCCAATTATGACCCCTTGTTTCTGTGTCCCCTCTCTGGAACATCTTGTCTCTGTCCACCTTATCTATTCCTCGCAGTATTTTATATGTCGTTATCATGTCTCCCCTAACCCTCCTGTCCTCTAGTGTCGTCAGGCCGATTTCCTTAACCTTTCTTCGTAGGACAATCCCCTTAGCTCTGGGACTAGTCTTGTTGCAAACCTTTGCACTTTCTCTAATTTCTTGACGTGCTTGACCAGGTGTGGGTTCCAAACCGGTGCTGCATACTCCAGTATGGGCCTGACGTATATGGTATACAGAGTCTTGAATGATTCCTTAGTGAGGTATTGGAACGCTATTCTTAGGTTTGCCAGCCGCCCGTATGCTGCAGCAGTTATCTGATTGATGTGTGCCTCAGGAGATGTGCTCGGTATTATACTCACCCCAAGATCTTTTCTTTGAGTGAGGCTTGCAGTCTTTGCCACCTAGACTATACCTGTCTGCGGTCTTCTTTGCCCTTCCCCGATATTCATGACTTTACATTTGGCAGGGTTAAATTCAAGGAGCCAGTTACTGGACCAGGCTTGCAGCCTGTCCAGGTCTCTTGTAGTCCTGCCTGATCCTCGACTGATTTTATTCTTCTCATTAACTTACATCATCTGCAAACAGGGACACTTCTGAGTCTATCCTTCCGTTATGTCATTCACATATACCAAAACAGTACAGGTCCTAGTACTGACCCTTGTGGAACTCCACTGTCACAGGTGCCCACTCTGACATCTCGTCACGTACCATGACTCGTTGTTGCCTCCTGTCAGTATTCTCTGATCCATTGCAGTGTTTTCCTGTTACGTGTGCCTGATCCTTTAGCTTTTGCATTAACCTCTTGTGAGGAACTGTCGAACGCCTTCTTGCAGTCAAAATGCAGTGTGTGTGTGTGTGTGTGTGTGTGTGTGTGTGGCGTTCATCACGTTATATATATGGGGAGGTGTTGACCCCTCACAGTGGTGAAGGTCCGTGTACTGAGAGACAGACGCTATCTAACCATAGCAATGTAGATGTATTTCAAGGAGCACCAACAGCCTCACAAATTAGATACTGTAACTAGGTCACGTAAGTGGTTATTTCTGCACTCTTTCAAAGTGGCTGGTTTGTATCTGGTCATGGCTTGGTGGTTACAGCGGTGGCTCTGCATTTTCACGTGCCACAGTTCAAATTTTATCTCCACCCCGCAAAAAAAAAAAAAAAAAAAAAAATGGCAACCTGGTACATGAGTATATTGCATTTTTCAGGGCAATTTTTGTCAGCTGTTCTTCTTGTAAATATTTTTTTTTCCAGTATGTCTATTACATTGTTTCTTATATATTTTAAAGTTATGTTCATTATCTCCCTATTACTGGCACCAATAATGCAACATATCCACTTGTTCTCACCATTACTGGCACTAGTAATGCAACATATCCACTTGTTCTCACCATTACTGGCACCAGTAATGCAACATATTCACTTGTTCTCACCATTACTGGCATCAGTAATGCAATATATCCACTTGTTCTCACCATTACTGGCACTAGTAATGCAACATATCCACTTGTTCTCACCATTACTGGCACCAGTAATGCAACATATCCACTTGTTCTCACATTACTGGCACCAGTAATGCAACATATCCACTTGTTCTCACCATTACTGGCACTAGTAATGCAACATATCCACTTGTTCTCACCATTACTGGCACCAGTAATGCAACATATCCACTTGTTCTCACAATTACTGGCACCAGTAATGCAACATATCCACTTGTTCTCACCATTACTGGCGATGCAACCAGTCCATACTGGCACAAATGAAATATCACTTGTTCTCACCATTACTGGCACCAGTAATGCAAAATATACACTTGTTTCATTCTGCACAGTTGCATCATTGTACTGGCACCAGTAATGCAACATATCCACTTGTTCTCACAATTACTGGCACTAGTAATGCAACATATCCACTTGTTCTCACCATTACTGGCACCAGTAATGCAACATATTCACTTGTTCTCACCATTACTGGCATCAGTAATGCAATATATCCACTTGTTCTCACCATTACTGGCAGTAGTAATGCAACATATCTACTTGTTCTCACCATTACTGGCACCAGTAATGCAAAATATACACTTGTTCTCACCATTACTGGCACCAGAAATGCAACATATCAACTTGTTCTCACAATTACTGGCACTAGTAATGCAACATATCCACTTGTTCTCACCATTACTGGCACCAGTAATGCAACATATTCACTTGTTCTCACCATTACTGGCATCAGTAATGCAATATATCCACTTGTTCTCACCATTACTGGCACTAGTAATGCAACATATCCACTTGTTCTCACCATTACTGGCACCAGTAATGCAACATATCCACTTGTTCTCACCATTACTGGCACCAGTAATGCAACATATCCACTTGTTCTCACCATTACTGGCACTAGTAATGCAACATATCCACTTGTTCTCACCATTACTGGCACTAGTAATGCAACATATCCACTTGTTCTCACAATTACTGGCACCAGTAATGCAACATATCCACTTGTTCTCACCATTACTGGCACCAGTAATGCAACATATCCACTTGTTCTCACAATTACTGGCACCAGTAATGCAACATATCCACTTGTTCTCACAATTACTGGCACCAGTAATGCAACATATCCACTTGTTCTCACCATTACTGGCACCAGTAATGCAACATATCCACTTGTTCTCACCATTGCTTCAAATTTGCCTCTCATATTACTACATATTGTGATAACAAAATGAGTTTTTTGTCAGAAACTCAAAACCTTCTTCTTAAATCTAAATAACAAATTTTCATCCATTTTTTTAATATATCTAAAAATACCATTTCAGCTTTATAGATAGTATAAAAAGAATTTAGCTCATCTAAAACCAAACAGATCATTTATCAGATCTATATATACCCTTCACATGTTTTATTCCCGTTTCTCTAATTATTTCCAACATAGCTGTATCCTTTACTCTTACTACTGAGATATATAATGCAGAACGGCTCCCAAATACATTTTTTTTCTCTGCCAAAATTGCTTACGTATAATTAAGCGTGAAAGTTAATTCAGAGCGGATACCAACATTCTTCTGAATATCGCGTTGAAAACCCAAGGTGGTACCTCATCTGGACCCAATACTTTATTTCTGTCAATGAATATTATATATATATATTATGCAAAAATCGCGAACAAGCTATACAAAATGTTAAACAACCACGGGAGGAGTTGAATTATAGCTCTAGGCCAGATCCAAGCAAATACGATCACAGGAAGCACCTTTGCTGGAATGAGGCTCATTCCAGCAAAGGTGCTTCCTTTGATCATATTTGCTTGGGTCTTATACTCCTCTTTTTTTGCAACAGTGCAAGCTCCTGATGTGTTGATTGCAACATCAAAGACCTAGAGCTATAATTCAAGTTCCCCCTTGGTTGTTTTGCATTTTGTATAGCTTGTTCGTGATTTTTGCATAATATATATATATATATATATATATATATATATATATATATATATATATATATATATATATATATATATATATATATATATATATATTCATCGGACTCTTTTTTATTTACCTGTTGTGTAGTTAATGTTGTTGCTTTAGTAAAAAAACAGTATTTTTTGTACAGTGTCTTACGTTATTACATTCCCTTCAACAAGTTTTATTGTTGATCCTAAATGGTTGTATTTTTATCTTTCGAGTTTAATCTACAATTTACAAAATATGAAGACTACACAGATGTACATTAATATAAATAGTACAAAGATGTGTATTAAGAATGTATTGTAAATAGTACACACATGTGCATTCGCCAACCAGAATATATATTCTTGATTCTCACATTATACTTTCTCTCTCTACAGATGCAAGAAAGTTGAAACACCAGGAATGAACTACGAGGTGGTGTGAGCAGTGAGTGGAAACACAAGGAATGAACTACGAGGTGGTGTGAGCAGTGAGTGGAAACACAAGGAATGAACTACGAGGTGGTGTGAGCAGTGAGTGGAAACACAAGGAATGAACTACGAGGTGGTGTGAGCAGTGAGTGCAAACACAAGGAATGAACTACGAGGTGGTGTGAGCAGTGAGTGCAAACACAAGGAATGAACTACGAGGTGGTGTGAGCAGTGAGTGCAAACACAAGGAATGAACTACGAGGTGGTGTGAGCAGCATAACATTCTACCAGGTCTCCAGTCAGTCTGTCACTCGGGTTTTCCTCTTATATAGGAGGAAATAACAGGTGGTGGTACAATGTGGGTGACTTAGTTCATGAACCATCCTTTACACAACACCTATCATGAATACAACTGTATTATCAGTGACGGTGTGAGTGTAGTGTGAGATACAGTAAGAGACAAACTACCAGTCCTACTACGACCACATGATGGAGGTGTGGTGAAAGATACAGGGAGACGATAAACTAACCATTCCAACACTACCATAACCACCACCTCCAAAACTATTATCACCGTATGATGAAGGTGCAGTGACACATACAGTGAGACGAGAGAGAGACCACTATCACCACTACTAGTACCATCACCATCACTCCATGATGGAGTTTGGATTAGACGCCACTACACTTCAGCTGTGTGCTCAGGCCAGGTAATTTCTCTCTTCATTCATATATCTTGTCTTTTCTTCAAAAATTAGTTGTCATGATTTATGAAATGACCCTCGTGTGTGTGTGTGTGTGTAAGGAACATGGAGACCAACACTGCTACAAGAAATATCTTTTATCACGACTTGTTTCGGAGTTAACTCACTCCATCATCAGACACCTTGCAAGATCAAATCAAATCAACTATAAGAATCAGACTTGAACTTATGCTAAACATCACATTAACATAAGTAAAAAAAAAATAAAAAAATGAAAAATAAAAAACAAAACTAGATACAAAGTAACTGTAGTGAGCATTTATTATTATACAGGGAAGACTTGCCACTAATAGTGTAGATAACTGTTGCCAGCTCAGTGGTGTAGATTACTGTTGCCAGCTCAGTGGTGTAGATAACTGTTGCCAGCTCAGTGGTGTAGATAACTGTTGCCAGCTCAGGTGTGTCGACTACTGTTGCCAGCTCAGTGGTGTAGATTACTGTTGCCAGCTCAGTGGTGTAGATAACTGTTGCCAGCTCAGTGGTGTAGATTACTGTTGCCAGCTCAGTGGTGTAGATAACTGTTGCCAGCTCAGGTGTGTCGACTACTGTTGCCAGCTCAGTGGTGTAGATAACTGTTGCCAGCTCAGGTGTGTCGACTACTGTTGCCAGCTTAGTGGTGTAGATTACTGTTGCCAGCTCAGGTGTGTCGACTACTGTTGCCAGCTCAGTGGTGTGATTACTGTTGCCAGCTCAGGTGTGTACGTCCACTGTTGCCAGCTAGTGGTGTAGATTACTGTTGCCAGCTTAGTGGTGTAGATTACTGTTGCCAGCTCAGTGGTGTAGATTACTGTTGCCAGCTCAGTGGTGTAGACTACTGTTGCCAGCTTAGTGGTGTAGATTACTGCTGCCAGCTCAGTGGTGTAGATTACTGTTGCCAGCTCAGTGGTGTAGATTACTGTTGCCAGCTCAGTGGTGTAGATTACTGTTGCCAGCTCAGTGGTGTAGATTACTGTTGCCAGCTCAGTGGTGTAGATTACTGTTGCCAGCTCAGTGGTGTAGATTACTGTTGCCAGCTCAGTGGTGTAGACTACTGTTGCCAGCTCAGTGGTGTAGATTACTGTTGCCAGCTCAGTGGTGTAGACTACTGTTGCCAGCTCAGGTGTGTCGACTACTGTTGCCAGCTCAGTGGTGTAGATTACTGTTGCCAGCTCAGTGGTGTAGACTACTGTTGCCAGCTCAGTGGTGTAGATTACTGTTGCCAGCTCAGTGGTGTAGATTACTGTTGCCAGATCAAGTGTGTCGACTACTGTTGCCAGCTCAGTGGTGTAGATTACTGTTGCCAGCTCAGTGGTGTAGACTACTGTTGCCAGCTCAGTGGTGTAGATTACTGTTGCCAGCTCAGTGGTGTAGACTACTGTTGCCAGCTCAGGTGTGTCGACTACTGTTGCCAGCTCAGTGGTGTAGATTACTGTTGCCAGCTTAGTGGTGTAGATTACTGTTGCCAGCTCAGTGGTGTAGATTACTGTTGCCAGCTCAGTGGTGTAGATTACTGTTGCCAGCTCAGTGGTGTAGATTACTGTTGCCAGCTTAGTGGTGTAGATTACTGTTGCCAGCTCAGTGGTGTAGATTACTGTTGCCAGCTCAGTGGTGTAGATTACTGTTGCCAGCTCAGTGGTGTAGATTACTGTTGCCAGCTCAGTGGTGTAGATTACTGTTGCCAGCTCTGTGGTGTAGATTACTGTTGCCAGCTCAGTGTAGATTACTGTTGCCAGCTCAGTGGTGTAGACTACTGTTGCCAGCTCGGTGGTGTTAGATCGACTGGACAACACAGTGAATGATTTCATGTCTATAGTGTGGTCTGTGGCTTCACTATGTTGACGTATCTCACTAAATGGAAGTTTACTTAAATGTTTATTTGTTCTATATAGAGCTCACAAGTGTTCAAAGCTACAAGTCTTCAGCTGGCGCTTAGTTTTACCAATATACATTGCAGCTATGACAATTATCCGTTGACTTACAGAGGAGTGTAATTCAACATATGCAGCATCCTTGAACATACACAGACGGTGTATAGTGTATATAGGCTTTAATATAACTAACCCTCGCCTGGGGATCAAATTCTTGGAACACAGCTTTGTTAGGTTATTTTTTTTTTCAAGAGAAGCTACGTTTATTTATGAAAGTTATTGTGAAATAAAGAACTGCTCTGTTAACAGTAATTTTTGGTTCGTGAGAATCTAATAAACGTGTGAAGGTGTTTACCACCCAGGGAAAACTTTTGTCGTGTAAATTCAAATTCAGAATGAACACTTAAATACTGTGAACATATATGAAAACCTCTGGAAGTTAATGTGGAAATAAAATTTCGTTTATACTGCATAGGAACAGACGAAGGGAATTATATATATATATATATATATATATATATATATATATATATATATATATATATATATATATATATATATATATATATATATATATATGCGTCGTCAGGAGCTATGCAATGTTGCAAGACTAGCAACAGATTGGAGGGGAAATTTAGTAGCTAAGTAAGCAAATGTTGGTTTACGATACACTGAAGTGTTAAAACTTATCACTCTGGCTCACAAGAATGTCAAGCAAAGACAATGTTCCGCTTGTCTATACTTCAGTTAAAAATTCAATATTGGAGTGCTTTGAATTTAGATTTTGCAAGAACAATGGTACCTGCTCGTGTGATTTAAATATTAAAAAGGTATCGTCAACACAACGTCTAAATAACAATAGTTTAAATTCAGCCGGAAACTTATTCAACCAGTCGACCTCATAATGAGAAAGGTATTCCCCATTGCAACCCCATCACTCTCTCTATACACCTTCCCAGTAAATACATGATAATAATCTGTTGCTGAGTGTCCACAAGGACACGTGAGTGAGGCAGTGTCCACAAGGACACGTGAGTGAGGCAGTGTCCACAAGGACACGTGAGTGAGGAAGTGTCCACAAGGACACGTGAGTGAGGCAGTGTCCACAAGGACACATAAGTGAGGCAGTGTCCACAAGGACACATAAGTGAGGCAGTGTCCACAAGGACACATAAGTGAGGCAGTGTCCACAAGGACACATAAGTGAGGCAGTGTCCACAAGGACACGTGAGTGAGGCAGTGTCCACAAGGACACGTGAGTGAGGCAGTGTCCACAAGGACACGAGTGAGGCAGTGTCCACAAGGACACATAAGTGAGGCAGTGCTCACAAGGACACATGAGTGAGGCAGTGTCCACAAGGACACATAAGTGAGGCAGTGTCCACAAGGACACATAAGTGAGGCAGTGTCCACAAGGACACGTGAGTGAGGAAGTGTCCACAAGGACACGTGAATGAGGCAGTGTCCACAAGGACACATGAGTGAGGCAGTGTCCACAAGGACACATGAGTGAGGCAGTGTCCACAAGGACACATAAGTGAGGCAGTGTTCACAAGGACACATGAGTGAGGCAGTGTCCACAAGGACACATAAGTGAGGCAGTGTCCACAAGGACACATAAGTGAGGCAGTGTCCACAAGGACACATGAGTGAGGAAGTGTCCACAAGGACACATAAGTGAGGCAGTGTCCACAAGGACACATAAGTGAGGCAGTGTCCACAAGGACACATAAGTGAGGCAGTGTCCGCTGCTCTCCGAGGAACGTATAAAAGCAACTTTAAAATATTCAGTGCGGGACACATCACTTCTCAGCTTCTTAAGTTCCTGTCAGCGGCGCTCCTCACATACCTTCCCTTACGTTCCCTCCTACCCGAAGACGTTCCCTCCTATTCGGATACGTTCCCTGATGTTCGTCCTTGCCCGGATACGTTCCCTGATGTTCCTTTCTACCTGGATACGTTCCCTGACGTTCGTCCCTGCCCTGATACGTTACCTGATGTTCCTTTCTACCTGGATACGTTCCCTGATGTTCCTCCCCAGATACGGTTCCTGACGTTCGCTCCTGCCGGATACATTCCCAGATGTTCCTCCCCAGATACGTTTCCCGACGTTCGCCCCTGCCCTTATACGTTCCCTGATGTTCCTCCCTACCCGGATACGATCCCTGATGTTCCCTCCTACCCGGATACGTTCCTGATGTTCCCTCCTACCCGGATACGTTCCCTGATGTTCCCTCCTACCCGGATACGTTCCATGATGCTCCTACCCGTATACGTCCCTTCCCAGCCGGATGCGTTCCCTGACGTTCGTCCCTGTCCGGATACATACCCCTGACGTTCCTCCCTACCTAGATACGTTCCCTGGCTTTCTCTCCTACCCAGATACGTTCCCTGACGTTTGCCCCTTCCCGGATACGTTTTCTGACGTTCACAGGGGAGAATCACACCGATATAAATTACATGTTGGGCAGAGTTTTGAAGCACACAGTCACACCCTGCCACCACTGATCCACTCAGGTGGGATGATGGATAACACTGATCCACTCAGGTGGGATGATGGATAACACCACTGATCCACTCGGTGGGATGATGGATAACACCACTGATCCACTCGGTGGGATGATGGATAACACCACTGATCCACTCGGTGGGATGATGGATAACACCACTGATCCACTCAGTGGGATGATGGATAACACTGATCCACTCAGTGGGATGATGGATAACACTGATCCACTCAGTGGGATGATGGATAACACTGATCCACTCAGTGGGATGATGGATAACACTGATCCACTCAGTGGGATGATGGATAACACTGATCCACTCAGTGGGGATGATGGATAAACTCTTACAAAACTGTACTCTGCAATATATATATATATATATATATATATATATATATATATATATATGTGTTGTGTGTGTGTGTGTGTGTGTTGTGTGTGTGTGTGTGTGTGTGTGTGTGTGTGTGTGTGTTAATCTGGGAATAATTCTTTTTGTACGTAGATAAAAACAGTAATTTAAAGTAATTAAATATTTTATCAAGAGCTGATGAGCCTCTCCTGATTAAGCTTTTTAATTCTGTGTGAAGATTAAAAGCGTTGGGTCCTTGACGTAATTGCTGTGATTAACACACTACACTTTTCAGTCTGTTTCTGGCACTGTTCAGAGTTATTTTGTTAATACTGATCTTTCAGGAATGTTCAGCACTTCAGGTCTGACCCCTGTGTGTTTTTATACTTTTGGGCACGTTTCTGAAGATAGCAAGAGGCCTAAAAGAAACACACGCGAATGCCTTCACTTACTGAAGACGTTTCGGTCCTTGGAGCTTGATCACTTCAGATACATGTATGTGAAGTGATGAAGGTCCAAGGGCCGAAACGTCTACGGTAAAGGTGTCCTGGATGAATGCATCCGTCTCCATTTCGCTCAAGTTATGATCAGTCGCTAGCCTTCTCGCCACGCAGCAAGAGAGTAATATTTTTTTATTATTAAATTTCATGTAAAGCGCTAAACCCATGTGGGTCATTCAACGCTCTGTACTGAAGAAGCCACTGTGGGGCGAAACGTTTCCAGAATAAAGACAGCCAAATGTTGCACATGTTTCTCATTTATCAATCTCTGATTTACCCTCCTATAAAAAAAATCAATGAAAATGTAAGCTCCCAGCAAAACATTAGTAAAAACAGACACAAATACAGTACGTATAATGCGATGTTGTATTGACAACGTTTCGCCCACACATTGGAACTTTATCAAGTCACAAACAGATGTGTTTTTCCACGGTGTCGGTGTTTTAAACCATTAGTAAAAACATTTCAGCGAAGTCGGTGTTTAATCTTGTTATTTTCCAAGACCACAGACACCACAACTTTACGAGACGAAGTTTCGCTCATGACGGGCGAGCGAAACTCTCCTCAAGACTGTTACATGAACAAAATAATATCAAAGTGAAAATAGGAAACAAAACCCGAGTGCTCTCATGTACTTGCACACAGGAAGAGCAACATGGGGAAGAGGCAAGAGAGGCACATTTTATGTGTTAAACACTGAGGTGACACCTCAGTGAAGGTGACAACATCTCTGTTCAACGATGGACCTAGCGTCACCTAGTCCCCTCAAGGAGCGACCAAACGTTGACTAGCCCATCCAAAAAGGGAGCCATCCTCACCTAGTCCATCCAAAGAGGGAGCCATCCTCACCTAGTCCATCCAATGAGGGAGCCATCCTCACCTAGTCCATCCAAAGAGGGAGCCATCCTCACCTAGTCCATCCAAAGAGGGAGCCATCCTCACCTAGTCCATCCAAAGAGGGAGCCATCCCCACCTAGTCCATCCAGAGAGGGAGCCATCCTCACCTAGTCCATCCAAAAAGGAAGCCATCCTCACCTAGTCCATCCAAAGAGGGAGCCATCCTCACCTAGTCCATCCAAAGAGGGAACCATCCTCACCTAGTCCATCCAAAGAGGGAGCCATCCTCACCTAGTCCATCCAAAGAGGGAGCCATCCTCACCTAGTCCATCCAGAGAGGGAGCCATCCTCACCTAGTCCATCCAGAGAGGGAGCCATCCTCACCTAGTCCATCCAAAAAGGAAGCCATCCTCACCTAGTCCATCCAAAGAGGGATCCATCCTCACCTAGTCCATCCAAAGAGGGAGCCATCCTCACCTAGTCCATCCAAAAAGGGAGCCATCCTCACCTAGTCCATCCAAAAAGGGAGCCATCCTCACCTAGTCCATCCAAAGAGGGAGCCATCCTCACCTAGTCCATCCAAAGAGGGAGCTAGTAAAAAGCTGTTAGATATACTAAAACTCCCAGTGTTCTACACAACTGCATTAATAAGACTATATTGATCCTATTTTAAGACGAGTCTGGCCTCCCTCCATTTCATTAACTGGTCGTGAGTATCCCTAGGTAGTACACATATCTCCCTATAATTTTTTTTTAATTATAACCTTATTTTTTAAAGGGGGTGGACGGGTAAACCATTGGAAGGCTTCGGTCAAATGACCAAAAGCTCCAGCTGCGGGTTATCATATGAATAAGACCCGCGTCAGGAAACACTTGTCCTGTTTCCTGACAAACCCTACCTAACCTAATATAGGACACAGACATTGTTGATATTATCAGTACGGCAGTCTGTACAAGCGTCAAAATCCCTGGCTGTTTCTCTCAAGTAAAGTGTATCACAACGTTGTCCCAGGTGGTATGACATACACCCCAGCCTAGGTATCAACAAGGCTTTTTGGTGTGTCAGTGAGACCTGTGAATGTGGTGCTGGTGGTAGAAGCCGCTCTCAACCTTCACTCATTATGTTGGTGTTTTGCAGAACTACAAATGTGACCCGGGGGACTTAGTGGTGTTGACAATCCACTGTGCACGTTGCATACACTCACCCATGAAATGCCACTTAGCGAAGATTTGGTGGACTAAGTAACACTCTTCAAGGTGTTGAAGGCTGCACACTCTCTAATCCCTAAAAGAGTTCCAATGCTCACTCCTCAATTTATTCTGCTGCAGTGGTCAATATGTATGTCAATTAGGGTCGCATAATCTAAAAAATATTTGTTTAATGATCGTTGCAAAATATATACTTAATTCTCTGAGATTAGATTTTGCCCCCGACTTGGCTAGTTTATTGTACATCCCATATCCATCCTGTGGAGGGTAGCACAAGAGCATATGGATACACAAAAAGCCTAGGAACTAGGCCGCAACAGGAGTACATCTGGATTTATATCTACGATTGACTTAATCTGTTACAAGGAAATTTAGGAAATTTGCGTAATATATCTGGTATCTTATTTTCATTAATAAGATACCTTGACATATCACATAGGTTATTACACTGTCTCTATATTCTTCAATAAGTGGATAATAAAGCAATAAGTGTTCAAGAAAGTGACCATAGGGCTGGCCAACGGCAAAAGGGGGAGCACTTTATTTATTTATGTAATCTGTTGGTCAGTGAAAGAACTGATCATGTATTGAGTGTCGGTTATCTGTAAAGGAACGTTACAAGAAAATGTCTTTGATCATTTCATACAGAAAATAGCTATCCGTCCATTTCCAATCTATAATTTTCTGCAAGGGACATGACCTTTCAACAGGTTCAAGGTCAGATAGGAAAAAAAACTTAGCTTTCCAAGGATTATGATATACAATATACAATATATATATATATATATATACATGTACATACAATCAACATTTCACTGGCAAGTTAATCACTATTATCAGGATTCATTTCTGAAATATAATTTAACAATATATAATTTACAATATATAAATTCTTAATTAAACTAGCAAATAAAGTACCTATATAGAATAAGGTAGTTACTCTCTGAGGAGAGTTACAATAAAGAACAAATCATAACACGTGATTATAAATAGAATAAAACAGCAGTAAATCATGATAAAAGTTGTAAATTGATGAGGGTTTACATGTCCTCTAGTACTCTGCTGTCTTCATATCTTAGTAATGGAAGACTAACTGAAATGTTCCGTACATTACTGTAACCCTCCTCAGATACTAACCACCGTGTTCAATACAGGACATCTGAACATCGTCCAAATCGGCTAGTTCAATTAAGCTTTGCCTATTGTTGTTGTTAAAATCACATTCCAAAAATGACTCCTGAAGATGGGATTGATCATTCACCGAAACATTGATCGTATATCAGTAAATATATCGAGATGTTGCAAGACTTTTCAACCTGCAATGACGTAGGTTTTTACATTATTCCAGCACCTGAGGCAAGACTAACTGCTTTATGTAACTATCCTTTCCTAGGTGAGATCATCTAGGGTATCTCACCTAGGTGAGATCATCTAGGGTATCCTCACCTAGGTGAGATCATCTAGGGTATCCTCACCTAGGTGAGATCATCTAGGTATCCTCACCTAGGTGAGATCATCTAGGGTATCCTCACCTAGGTGAGATCATCTAGGGTATCCTCACCTAGGTGAGATCATCTAGGGTATCCTCACCTAGGTGAGATCATCTAGGGTATCCTCACCTAGGTGAGATCATCTAGGGTATCCTCACCTAGGTGAGATCATCTAGGTATCCTCACCAGGTGAGATCATCTAGGTATCCTCACCTAGGTGAGACTCATCTAGGGTATCCTCACCTAGGTGAGATCATCTAGGGTATCCTCACCTAGGTGAGATCATCTAGGGTATCCTCACCTAGGTGAGATCATCTAGGGTATCCTCACCTAGGTGAGCTCATCTAGGGTATCCTCACCTAGGTGAGATCATCTAGGGTATCCTCACATAAGTGAGATCATCTAGGGTATCCTCACATAAGTAAGATCATCTAGGGTATCCTCACCTAGGTGAGATCATCTAAGGTATCCTCACCTAGGTGAGATCACCTAGGTTATCCTCACCTAGGTGAAAAAATCTAGGGTATCCTCACCTAGGTGAGATCACCTAAAGTATCCTCACCTAGGTGATATCTAGGATATCCCCATCTAGATATCTCAGAAGCAACACACCAAAGTGTTCTCTCGGAAGCAAGAGCACCAAGGAGTTTGGTCAGAAGCAAGAGCACCAAGGTGTTTTCTTACAAGCAACTCACTAAAGTGTTGTCTTAAAAGCAACACACCAAAGTGTTCTCTCAGAAGCAACACATCAAGTCACCTCCCTCCATCCTGAAGGAAGTGCCACCAGAAAATCTGCTGAAGACGGTATTTGACGACGAAATATGCAGATTGTGAAACACAGGAGAAAGTCTGTCTTTCATAATCCAGCTCAAGTTGTTTTAAACTTAAAAAACAATATTATTCTCAAAACGTCTATGTTATAACCTGCGCGAGTGTGTCAAGACTCGCTCTGTTCACTGTGTGTTGGTGTTGCAAAGTGTTTGCATTGAAATACAATTTGTTGACTACGTGCTGGTGTTGCAGAGTGTGTATATTAGGTTACGCTATGTTGACTGTGTACTGATGTTGCAGAGGGCGAGTTGCAGGCTGTCCGACCCATCTGACTGTGTCCAGCTACCGTGACCTTCTGCACCAGCTGCCTCACTCTGCCCAGCCTGAGCAGGCTCGAGGTACTGCCCTGTATGTCACGGTAAGTATCTACTTCCCTCTCTAGAGGTCATTCTCACTATATGTCTCTAGGTCACTGTTAGTACCTGTCTCTAGGTCACTGTTAGTACCTGTCTCTAGGTCACTGTCAGTACCTGTCTCTAGGTCACTGTTAGTACCTGTCTCTAGGTCACTGTCAGTACCTGTCTCTAGGTCACTGTCAGTACCTGTCTCTAGGTCACTGTTAGTACCTCCCTATAGGTCACTGGTCACTGTCAGTACCTCCCTCTAGGTCACTGTCAGTACCTCCCTCAGGTCACTGTCAGTACTTCTTTCTAGGCCACTGTCACTACCTCTTTCAGGTCACTGTCGGTACCTCCCTCTAGATCACTGTTAGTACCTCCCTATAGGTCACTGTCAGTACCTCCCTATAGGTCACTGTCATTACCTCCCTCTAGGTCACTGTCAGTACCTCCCTCTAGGTCACTGTCAGTACTTCCTTCTAGGTCACTGTTAGTGCCTCCGTCTAGGTCACTGTCAGTACCTCTCTCAGGTCACTGTCAGTACTTCCCTCTAGGTCACTGTCAGTACCTCCTTCTAGGTCACTGTCAGTACCTCCTTCTAGGTCACTGTCAGTATCTCCATCTATGTCACTGTCGCTACGATCCTCTCGGTCACTGTCACTACCTGTCTCTAGGTCACTGTCAGTACCTCCTTCTAGGTCACTGTCGCTACGACCCTCTAGGTCACTCAGTACCTCCCTCTAGGTCACTGTCACTACCTGTCTCTTGGTCACTGTCACTACGACCCTCTAGGTCACTGTCACTACGACCCTCTAGGTCACTGTCACTACGACCCTCTAGGTCACTGTCACTACGACCCTCTAGGTCACTGTCACTACGACCCTCTAGGTCACTGTCACTACGACCCTCTAGGTCACTGTCACTACGACCCTCTAGGTCACTGTCACTACGACCCTCTAGGTCACTGTCACTACGACCCTCTAGGTCACTGTCACTACGACCCTCTAGGTCACTGTCACTACGACCCTCTAGGTCACTGTCACTACGACCCTCTAGATCACTGTCAGTAAATCCCTTTAGTACACTTTTTTTTATCAAATTTCAAACGGCTTTGTCATATCTCTAATTTAAAACACTATTTTAAATAAAATTAATGCACTACAGTGGCGTACAGATAACGTTCAGGAATACACCAAACACTCATTTTGGAATTGTTATCGCTCACTGCTCCCATACACAAGCCACTGGACGAAATGGAAAGAAAAGTGACCAAAAGTCAGTGAGACTCAGATCTTGGCTGACCAGAGTAAAAATATTTGACCTGCTTTGTTTTCCTCTCGTTATGTGTTGTAAAACAAGTCAGCTGGACATAACACAAGCCAGTCAGTCAGCTGGACATAACATAAGCCAGTCAGTCAGCTGGACATAACACAAGCCAGTCAGTCAGCTGGACATAACACAAGCCAGTCAGTCAGCTGGACATAACACAAGCCAGTCAGTCAGCTGGACATAACACAAGCCAGTCAGTCAGCTGGACATAACACAAGCCAGTCAGTCAGCTTGACATAACACAAGCCAGTCAGTCAGCTGGACATAACACAAGCCAGTCAGTCAGCTGGACATAACACAAGCCAGTCAGTCAGCTGGACATACCACAAGCCAGTCAGTCAACTGGAACATAAGACAAGCCAATCAGTCAACTGGAACATAAGACAAGCCAGTCAGCCAACTGGAACACAAGACAAGCCAGTCAGTCAACTGGAACATAAGACAAGCCAGTCAGTCAACTGGAACATAACACAAGCCAGTCAGTCAGCTGGACATAAGACAAGCCAGTCAGCCAACTGAAACACAAGACAAGCCAGTCAGTCAGCGGGACATAAGACAAGCCAGTCAGTCAACTGGAACACAAGACAAGCCAGTCAGCCAACTGGAACACAAGACAAGCCAGTCAGTCAACTGGAACACAAGACAAGCCAGTCAGTCAACTGGAACATAAGACAAGCCAGTCAGTCAGCTGGACATAACACAAGCCAGTCAGTCAACTGGAACATAAGACAAGCCAGTCAGTCAACTGGAACATAAGACAAGCCAGTCAGTTGGAATATAGTGAAAACGTACCTAATCAAGTGATAACTGCTACACTAGAGACATTCAGTTAGGTGCACAAGGAGGAGGAAGTCGGTTAACCGACTGTGTTCGAGTGTTTGTGTTGTTATCTTGTGCTCTCATATGTGAGCAAGAGAACTATTAGTTCCATTATTTTGTATTGATTACAAAGTAGCTGGAATACAGAAACATAAGTTTCCACAATATATTGATAAGCACACAAGATAACTGCCGTTTAAAACACGTTGCCTTACATGACATGGACACCTGGCTAAACACCTGGTTAAACACCTGGTTAAACACCTGGTTAAACACAGGGAAACTAGGTAGAGAAAAAAATCGTGAAAGGCAATCCACAGCCTCGTCATCTGCTGCTGCAGAAGAGATCAACATAGCCATCATCTGCTGAAGAAGTGGCCAATATGACCATCATCTGCTGCTTCAGAAGTGGCCAATATGACCATCATCTGCTGCTTCAGAAGCGGTTAACATCGTCATCGACGCTAACAACGAAGAGAACAAAACAAGCGGAAGAGCAGAGAGAAGCAGAAAAACAGAGGGATATGAAGGAACAAAATGAAACGGAGAAACAAGCTGAATCGGAGGGACACGAAGGGACAGAGGGACACGGAGGAACAGAGAGACATGAGAGGAAGAGAGAGACATGGGAGAAAGAGAAGGACACGGAGGAACAGAGGGACACGTGAGGAAGGGAAGAACAGAGGGACATGGGAGGAACAGAGGGACTCGAAGGAAGAGAGAGGGATACGGGAGGAACAGGGACACGGGAGGAACGGAGGGACAGAGTAAAGATGAGCAACAACATCATGTACGAAGTGAATGTGTCATCACCGAGGAGAGTGAGAAGACAATTAGAACAGGCAAGTATAACGAAGGTTATATTGGTCTGGGTTATACATGGCACGTCTAGTTGGTAGTGTGAGGTTGTAGCTAACAGCTGTCTGAAGCCCTTATTTGCGTCGCCACCTACAAATTAAACATAAAACTTAAAAGATAAGCCAAATGAGTTTTACAATGCTAACTGGAAGAACTGCGAAAACTAGAATACTGGATTCACATTCAGACAATGTGTTTGGCAAGGATACACTACGAGCGTCACACCTTGTTACGTACACTCAAACTAAACAAAAGGGAATACTACACATGATGATCGAGTATTTACTATATGTTTGACATTTGCAAAAGACCTGGTGAACTACATGTTTGTGGAGGAAGAGGAAGCAAGAAAAGTTGAATACAATACCTGGCTCTAACAATGCAATAGCTCGCTCCACATAGAGAATGTCAGAAAACGTTCCCTGTCAACTAGCCAGTCGTATCAAAGACAGCGAGTTCTTTCTCAAAGTAGATTTGCGAGATCTCGAATGTTGCAAATCTGGCCAATCTTTTGGTTTATGTTCGTTACTTATTTGAAGTTACAATTTATGAGTTTTGTGTTTTGTTGGTCCCTTGTTACTTTTTTTTTTTTTTTTTTTATATTTTATTAAACATAAACTTACATACATTATTAACATACCTTGAACCAAATATAACAAACCAAACAAATTTACATAGTAAAATATGAACTCATTCAAAACGTAACTTTTCTTTAACAAATTTAAATAACATCATAAAACATAATATATTATCCAAACATTAAACAATAGCAAACATCAAAACGAGCATCAGACACCAAAAGTGTATTTATTTATGACAGTGCTATACATTCTTATTATCGACTTGCAACTAAACAATTTAACTCCAATCCACAAAATAGATGAAATCTGCTCAATAAACCTAAAAAGTACAACACATCCACCACACCTGGTTATTACACCCAAAAAAAAAATTGGCTTTAACCAACAACAAAATGTGACAACATACCCCACACCCAACCCGAGCCAAAAAAACATTATAAGCTCTCACAAAATAAAGGATCAACTGATCACTATCAGTCATACACAACATAGAAGCCGTACATTAAACCCTAAACATAAAGGCTTCCAAACAACATACAACAAACCATTCACTCTAATTGCTACAAAATATTTACCCATCCATAAAAACTTCCACTTCCCACACATTCCATCCTTTCACACTTGACAATACAACAAACCAAACATCTCATAACACTTCACCACACAGGGTAAAGTAAACAAAACCAAACCGAGACCTATACTACCTCAAACACCGTACCAAGATCTCAACACATAAGGCTTAAAACAGAACCTTATAAAAACATACCGTGATTCCTTGCATAACACCAAACACACATTCATGTCCACAGGAACACAGCCAAAACAGAAGGAAACCAAAACCCTCCCACCCCTAAGAACTACAGCTATACCCCCCCTCCCTACACCTACCACACATCACCAAACACCCCACCCACACTAATATAACCTCAATAACCCCTCCACTGTCAAAACTCTATACTCTGACGGAAAAAAACTCTCCCACCTCCCCCCAAATGGCGTCGGCTGGACGTGCTGTGGAAACATCTACTGATACAGTGATGTCAGTCACAAACAAACAAAGAATTGTGAACTCACATCAGAAAAATAGTTTTATCAGTGTCGTGGGTTCAGTATCGTGGGTTCAGTATCGTGGGTTCAGTATCGTGGGTTCAGTGTCGAGGGTTCAGTGTCGAGGGTTCAGTGTCGAGGGTTCAGTATCGTGGGTTCAGTGTCGTGGGTTTAGTATCGTGGGTTCAGTGTCGAGGGTTCAGTGTCGAGGGTTCAGTGTCGAGGGTTCAGTATCGTGGGTTCAGTGTCGAGGGTTCAGTATCGTGGTTCAGTGTCGAGGGTTCAGTATCGTGGGTTCAGTATCGTGGCTTCAGAATCGTGGGTTCACTGAAGAGTTCACATAGAGGCTCTTGCTGTTAAAACAATGCAAAATAAGGTTATGTCAGTGCTTAATGGTTCGGTAAAAAAAAAATAGTAGACGTCATCAAAGCTCGCCCCCTAAATTCAAGAAATTTTACAACTGTACAACAAAACGAGCAGCGAACATGACACACTTCTCCTGCACACTGAAGTGCGCTCTTGTCACCAGGCAAAGTCATGACACACTTCTCTTGCACACTGAAGTGCGCTCTTGTCACCAGGCAAAGTCATGACAAGGTTATTTTAACAGAGACGTAAAATTCAGCAATTATTTGCGGACACTCTGTTTTACATGTCTTCTTGCCTGATATTCACAGCACTGGTTACAAAATCTATCAGACCTAGAAAACATTTTTTTCGGCTATGAATAAACTGAAAGTCTAAAAGATGTCAGCGCCACAGCGTTTAATACACAAGTTAAAGTCGAACTAACGATAAAAAAAATAACTGACATTCCCGTCAAGCTGAATAAACGGGAATTCCCGTCAGTGCTCTCCAACAGTACAAGAATTCCTCGAAATAAATGAAATTGCGGTGGATGAGCATGTGTTAGTGGACAGGTGCAGCAAGTGAGTCAGCAGCCGGGCAGGTACTAGTGTTAGTGGACAGGTGCAGCAAGTGAGTCAGCAGCCGGGCAGGTACTAGTGTTAGTGGACAGGTGCAGCAAGTGAGTCAGTAGCCGGAGCAGGTACTGAGTTAGTTAGTGGACAGGTGCAGCAAGTGAGTCAGTAGCCGGGCAGGTACTAGTGTTAGTGGACAGGTGCAGCAAGTGAGTCAGTAGCCGGGCAGGTACTAGTGTTAGTGGACAGGTGCAGCAAGTGAGTCAGTAGCCGGGCAGGTACTAGTGTTAGTGGACAGGTGCAGCAAGTGAGTCAGTAGCCGGGCAGGTACTAGTGTTAGTGGACAGGTGCAGCAAGTGAGTCAGTAGCCGGGCAGGTACTAGTGTTAGTGGACAGGTGCAGCAAGTGAGTCAGCAGCCGGGCAGGTAGTAACCCCTAGGTACCAGTCTCACTTGGATATGCAATCCATTTGATGTTTCTGCCTCTGTCCCACACCTGTCGCTTCATAAACAGCACCAACTAATGGAGTTAGTGGTGTGATGGGAGACTGCAAATATAATTTAAACGACCACCACTGGTAGATTTATGGGCACAAGCCACGTAGTGTAGCTTCTTATTTTACATAGGAATCCATAGTTTACTTTTCAGGATGCGACAGTCGACCAGCTTTTAGCGTCAATTTACTACTAGGTGAAAAGTGTCAGCAGGTGATAGGAGAATTGCTCATATCTAGCCCATACCAGGATAGTACCCGGGTGGCTGTGTTGTGAGACGAGGGCGCTACCACTTTACAAGCATCAGTATAGCATCTATACTGCTAACATTTTGATGTGATGGAAGTGATAACCTGTTATACTTTGTTTTAGGACCCTTCACTGTCCCAGGAACTGCTTCTACTGTAGTTAGTGAGGCCAGACGTAGACGCAAGTCTACGTCTCGCAGTAGATGTAGCAGTAGATAGAAAGCAGTAGATAGATAATATAATAATAATATCTTTATTTACTACAAGTACATGTACAAGGTATACAGGCCTAGCTAACATCAATGACATACTACTATATAGAAAGACTCTCGTTATGCAGAGCATTTCGGGCAAATTAGGTCAGTTTTGTCCCAGGATGCGACCCACACCAGTCCACTAACACCCAGGTACCCATTTTATACTGATGGGTGAACATAGACAACCGGTGTAAGGAAACACGTCCGATGTTTCCACCCCTTCGCCGAGAATCGAACCCGGACCCTCACCGTGTGAAGTGAGAGCTTTTGCCACCAGGCCACGAGCCAGGAGCTAGTAGACTATTGTAGGTAGCATTATGCTAGTAGATGCTTATAGATTCCAACGGAAATAAAGCACAATGCTTGACTTTATTGGGGGTTAATAACCCGCTGACAGCGTTTCACCGTCATTCTGTCACCTCACACCTTTAAAGATGACTTACACTGACGCCACCAACAGAAGTGTGTCTTGCACGATCAACTTTGCTCCACACCAACAATGAACCAACTTCCGTAACGTCAAAGGTTCTCAGGTTATGAGAGAAAAAAAGTTATTTGATTAATATGGATGACATTAGTGTTGACAACCTTGGTTCTTGCTTATGTTATAGTTGTTGCTAGAGTTAGTCTTCTCTCAGAGTCTTTGGTCGAATTTAATTCGTTCCAGATGTCGATTCGACAACCAAAACGGACGGCAACCAAATTGTTAGCAACCGTAGGCCTACACATATATATCAAAGTTCCTGATTAGGCACTGTAAGACGGAAGTGGCGCAGTTTCCGCTTCAAAACTTCCTTCGGGCAAAATTTATTATATCTACAGCAAAATAACTGAATGAAATAGACAATAAGATAAATATAATTTAATTTGAAGGTTAAATTTAAAGCAGTGTGAGAATGTTCAGTATTGTTGAAAATCATAGGGAGGCTGACAAACTAATACCGGAGGACATCTGTGGGTACGCATGTATCATACACGTATTTTTGTATGTATCCTTCATGCAGGTACCTTTGTATGTGTGCATCATTTAGGTATCTTTGTACTTATGCTTCATGTAGGTATCTTTGTATGTATGCATAATTTAGGTATCTTTGTAATTATGCTTCATGTAGGTATCTTTGTATGTATGTATGCATCATGTAGGTATCATTGTGGGTATACATCATGTGGGTATACATCGTGTATGAATCATGTAGGTACCTTTGTATGTATGAATCATGTAGGTATCTTTATATGTATGTATCATGCAGGTATCTTTGTATGTATGAATCATGTAGGAACCTTTGTATGTATGAATCATGTAGGTACTTTTGTATGTATGAATCATGTAGGGATCTTTATATGTATCATGTAGGGATCTTTATATGTATCATGCAGGTATCTTTGTATGTATTCATCATGCAGGTATCTTTGTACATATGCAACATGCAGGTACGTATATATGTAACATGCAGGTATGTATGTATGTATAGTTCATATAGGTATCTATGTACGTATGTATGTATTAGTCTTTATTAATCCCAGGTTTATCGTCATTTCAGTAGCTCCACTGTATTAATCAAATAACTCTGTTGACATACGTTCAGCTCTTCTCTGCTACTACTACACTTAACTTTGTTGACCTGTGGCCAGACTTGGTATACCAGTACATTGCTGAGGTGGTCTTGAAAAAAGTATCAGTACTAACTCTCAGCACAGACTATGGTGTCGCCTTGTATTCACTGATGTCTGTTTATAATGGTGGGAGTTGTACCTTACAGCACACACTGTGCTGCTACGGCAATAACATTGAACCCATCTGTTCATTGTTTATAATTATCTACGTTCTAACTCAGCTCTTAAACTTTCATTTTCCAGTTTTTTTTTAAGAAAGACTTGTGTACGAAGCATTTTGTTGAAATTAAATTGTCCCTTAAATAAGTTAAACTTTGTCACTAATGAAATCAAGTTTAATTCGACAATATGTAATGTTATATATTTATAAGAAGCTATGGTGGAGCAGGATAATACTAAAGACATTACTGTTGTTGTTACAGGCAGTGGTGGTGTTCTATGTGGCACTGTTGCTGGTGCTAGTGGGCGGGGGACTGAGGAGGAGGGCCAACAGAGGCACCTCGACATCTGGTCGCCGTCATATCCTCACCTACTCACCCAACACTGGCATCGCTAAGCCAGCACTGGCCGACCACCACCCACAACCTGAGCCTTCAGCCACCCAGGTGTAGCACTTCTGTAAGCACTCAACCAGGAGTGCCAGCAACCAGGATACTAACACCTGTGTGTGACACATCACACGCAGGTGTAACAACAATGTAAACACTCAGCCAGGAGTGTCAGCAACCAAAATACTAACTAAGGATGTTAAAAGCTCCATACATAACCAGAAGACCATCGCTGGGGTGGACCACCATCACCAAGAGTATCCACAAACCACAACCAAAAATATTTCCAAGGACCACGAGTATCTATTCACTGCAACTTAAGTATCTCCGAGAACTATGAGTATCCATTAACCTCAACTTGAAGTATCTCTGAGGACCACGAGTATCTATTCACTGCAACTTAAGTATCTCCGAGAACTATGAGTATCCATTAACCTCAACTTGAAGTATCTCTGAGGACCACGAGTATCTATTCACTGCAACTTAAGTATCTCCGAGAACTATGAGTATCCATTAACCTCAACTTGAAGTATCTCTGAGGACCACGAGTATCTATTCACTGCAACTTAAGTATCTCCGAGAACCATGAGTATCCATTAACCTCAACTTAAGTATCTCCGAGAACCATGAGTATCCATTAACCTCAACTTAAGTATCTCTGAGGACCACGAGTATCTATTCACTGCAACTTAAGTATCTCCGAGAACCATGAGTATCCATTAACCTCAACTTGAAGTATCTCTGAGGACCACGAGTATCCATTAACTTCAACTTTAAGTATCTGTGTGTAGGTAAGTGCATATCAACGCACTCGTAGGTTAAGTAATTAACTTTTTGTAAGTGAATGTGCTTATATTTTGTAAGTACTTATATTTTATAAGTACAAGTACTTATATTTTGTAAGTGAAAGTACTTATATTTTGAGATTTCTAGTAGAAGTTATTCCATGGAGTCCCACATTTAGCTGTGAATGAACTTGATCCGAGGAGATGGAGGTGGGACGTACACAGCAAAATGTTTTAAATGCTCTGTTAACTAGCTGTGTTAAACTTGCTGTGTTAAACTATCTGTATTCTGTGTTATTGTATATCCAATGGAGGAGTATCAGAGGTAATCTTGATCCTGTTAGATATTACCAGAAGTAATCTTGATCCTGTTAGATAGTATTAGAAGTAATCTTGATCCTGTTAGATAGTATCAGAAGTAATCTTGATCCTGTTGGATAGTATTAGAAGTAATCTTGATCCTGTTAGATAGTATTAGAAGTAATCTTGATCCTGTTAGATAGTATCAGAAGTAATCTTGATCCTGTTAGATAGTATTAGAAGTAATATTGATCCTGTTAGATAGTATTAGAAGTAATCTTGATCCTGTTAGATAGAAGTAATCTTGATCCTGTTAGATAGTATTAGAAGTAATCTTGATCCTGTTAGATAGAAGTAATCTTGATCCTGTTAGATAGAAGTAATCTTGATCCTGTTAGATAGAAGTAATCTTGATCCTGTTAGATAGAAGAAATCTTGATCCTGTTAGATAGAAGTAATCTTGATCCTGTTAGATAGAAGTAATCTTGATCTGTTAGATAGAAGTAATCTTGATCCTGTTAGATAGTATCAGAAGTAATCTTGATCCTGTTAGATAGTATTAGAAGTAATATTGATTCTGTTAGATAGTATTAGAAGTAATCTTGATCCTGTTAGATAGAAGTAATCTTGATCCTGTTAGAGAGTATCAGAAGTAATCTTGATCCTGTTAGAGAGTATTAGAAGTAATCTTGATCCTGTTAGATAGTATTAGAAGTAATCTTGATCCTGTTAGATAGAAGTAATCTTGATCCTGTTAGATAGAAGTAATCTTGATCCTGTTAGATAGAAGTAATCTTGATCCTGTTAGAGAGTATCAGAAGTAATCTTGATCCTGTTAGAGAGTATTAGAAGTAATCTTGATCCTGTTAGATAGTATTAGAAGTAATCTTGATCCTGTTAGATAGAAGTAATCTTGATCCTGTTAGATAGAAGTAATCTTGATCCTGTTAGATAGAAGTAATCTTGATCCTGTTAGATAGAAGTAATCTTGATCCTGTTAGATAGAAGTAATCTTGATCCTGTTAGATAGTATTAGAAATTAGACACATATGCAACACTTGGATATCTTTATTGAGGAAACGTTTCGCCACACAGTTGCTTCATCTGTCCATACAAAGGAGATTGAGGGACTGACCACCTCATACTCCTCCTGTTCTTCACGATTCTCCTTTGTATGGACTGATGAAGCCACTGTGTGGCGAAACGTTTCCTCAATAAAGATATCCAAGTGTTGCATATGTGTCTAATTTACCAACTCGTCGGTTCTCTGAACCATTCATTTACATAGTATTAGAAGTAATCTTGATCCTGTTAGATAGAAGTAATCTTGATCCTGTTAGATAGAAGTAATCTTGATCCTTTTAGATAGAAGTAATCTTGATCCTGTTAGATAGTATTAAAAGTAATCTTGATCCTGTTAGATAGAAGTAATCTTGATCCTGTTAGATAGAAGTAATCTTGATTCTGTTAGATAGAAGTAATCTTGATCCTGTTAGATAGAAGTAATCTTGATCCTGTTAGATAGAAGTAATCTTGATCCTGTTAGATAGAAGTAATCTTGATCCTGTTAGATAATATCAGAAGTAATACTCACGGAATATCAAACACAAAGAACAGTGTTTGTAAAACTAACAAAATATCAAAGGACAAAGAGTAAGAAATGTGACGATTACACAATATAAAATAAACAAAGAATAAAAGGTCATGAATGAACCCACACACACACACACACACACGTTACCACACACACACACACACACACACACACACACGTTACCACACACACACACACACGTTACCACACACACACACACACACACACGTTACCACACACACACACACACACACACACACACACACACACACACACACACGTTACACACACACACACGTTACCACACACACACGTTACCACACACACACACACACGCACAGCTGCTAAATTATACAATTTATAAACAAAGATTTTCTTACAGCTGAGCAAATAATATGAACGAGTTTGGAATTGTGTAGAGACAAACACATTAAAGTTTGGAATTGTGTAGAGACAAAACATTTAGTTTGGAATTGTGTAGAGACAAACACATTTAGTTTGGAATTGTGTGGAGACCAGCAAAAAAATCCTTTACTATTTTGTATGTATAAAAATAAATCATATGGAAATAAAAATGATACTGTAATTGGTGAATATTTTAGTAACCTCAACATCAATGTGAACACCATAACATCAATGTGAACACCATCACATCAATGTGAACACCACATCAATGTGAACACCATAACATCAATGTGAACACCATCACATCAATGTGAACACCACATCAATGTGAACACCATCACATCAATGTGAAGACCATCACATCAATGTGAACACCATCACATCAATGTGAACACCATCACATCAATGTGAACACCATAATATCAATGTGAACACCATAATATCAATGTGAACACCACATCAATGTGAACACCATCACATCAATGTGAACACATCAATGTGAACACCATCACATCAATGTGAACACATCAATGTGAACACCATCACATCAATGTGAACACCATCACATCAATGTGAACACCATAATATCAATGTGAACACCAGCACATTACTATGAACGCCACATCAATGTCAACATCACAAGAAAAAGATTAAGCTGACTGGTCAAGCATAACTCATTAACAGTGTTGCTCTTAACAAGAGGTTATAAACATTTCAGCTTTACTACTGAGTCAGCTTTACTACTGAGTCAGCTTTACTACTGAGCCAGCTTTACTACTGAGTCAGCTTTACTACTGAGTCAGCTTTACTACTGAGTCAGCTTTACTACTGAGTCAGCTTTACTACTGAGCCAGCTTTACTACTGAGTCAGCTTTACTACTGAGCCAGCTTTACTACTGAGTCAGCTTTACTACTGAGCCAGCTTTACTACTGAGTCAGCTTTACTACTGAGCCAGCTTTGCAATAAAGATAAACTATTTCTTTCGTAGTTTCACGAAAAGTTAGGCGGTCACAATGTGACTTGAGTTAGTAAACACGAATATATTACACCAAGATTGTTCCAGAACCATAGTACGGAGTGTAATTAACCACCACCACTCCTGGTGATATTACCACCCTCTAGTGTCATCAACCACCACTCCTGGTGATATTACCACCCTCTAGTGTCATCAACCACCACTCCTGGTGATATTACCACCCTCTAGTGTCATCAACCACCACTCCTGGTGATATTACCACCCTCTAGTGTCATCAACCACCACTCCTGGTGATATTACCACCCTCTAGTGTCATCAACCACCACTCCTAGTGATATTACTTTACTCTAGTGTCATCAACCATCACTCCTAGTGATATTACCTTCCTCTAGTATCATCAACCACCACTCCTGGTGATATTACCTTCATCTAGTGTCATTAACCATCACTCCTTGGTGATATTACCACCCTCTAGTGTCATCAACCACCACTTCTGGTGATATTAGCTTCCTCTAGTGTCATCAACCACCATTCCTGGTGATATTACCACCCTCTAGTGTCATCAACCACCACTTCTGGTGATATTACCTTACTCTAGTGTCATCAACCATCACTCCTGGTGATATTACCTCCCTCTAGTGTCATCAACCACCACTCCTGGTGATATTAGCTTCCTCTAGTGTCATCAACCACCACTCCTGGTGATATTAGCTTCCTCTAGTGTCATCAACCACCACTCCTGGTGATATTAGCTTCCTCTAGTGTCATCAACCACCACTCCTGGTGATATTATCTTCCTCTAGTGTCATCAACCACCACTCCTGGTGATATTATCTTCCTCTAGTGTATCAACCACCACTCCTGGTGATATTATCTTCCTCTAGTGTCATCAACCACCACTCCTGGTGATATTATCTTCCTCTAGTGTCATCAACCACCACTCCTGGTGATATTATCTTCCTCTAGTATCATCAACCACCACTCCTGGTGATATTATCTTCCTCTAGTGTCATCAACCACCACTCCTGGTGATATTATCTTCCTCTAGTGTTATCAACCACCACTCCTGGTGATATTATCTTCCTCTAGTGTCATCAACCACCACTCCTGGTGATATTATCTTCCTCTAGTGTCATCAACCACCACTCCTAGTGATATTATCTTCCTCTAGTGTCATCAACCACCACTCCTAGTGATTATCTCCATGTTAACCACCTCAGTGATTATCTTCCTCTAGTGTCATCAACCACTACTCCTGGTGATATTATCTTCCTCTAGTGTCATCAACCACCACTCCTAGTGTTATTATCTTCCTCTAGTGTCATCAACCACCACTCCTAGTGTTATTATCTTCCTCTAGTGTCATCAACCACATTTCGTGAGAAGAAAGAAATATATTACATTATCTAGGGGTTTGCCAAATGATCGGTACCGTTATCAAAATATGCTAGTATCGTCTATTTTCATGGCATCGCTGAAAAGGTGGCCGATACCAGCCGATACTTTTTAAATATTAATATTACACATATACTTAAAAGTGATAAAATTAACTCACTACGTCGCGACTGTGAGAGTTACTCACACACACAGGAGCTGTGACTCGACCCCTGCAACCACAACTAGGTGAGTACACTAACGCAGTTCATACACTTGAACTGGTTATCCATGATTGTACTCTGGTGTCGAATAATAAAAGACACCATCGCAAATTGTAGGCAAATAGAGAGTCACTTCAGTTACTCTCTTCCAGCCTCCAGTTATCCAGACTCTTTAAAGAATAACTCAACTACAAAAACACAAGCTCATTTACGATGTACCCACCTGCAGGTGCAGCACTTGCTTAGTGCTAGATCGCATGTGTAAACAACAATGTTATTGCAAATGTATTGCTTAGATAAGACACATCTTCAATGTATAGGTTAGATAAGACACATCTTCAATGTACTGGTTAGATAAGAAACATCTTCAATGTATAGGTTAGATAAGACACATCTTCAATGTATTGGTTAGATAAGACACATCTTCATCACCCACCCACCCGACCGCAGGCCAGCCCATCACCCACCCACCAGACCGCAGGCTAGCCCATCATCAACCCTCCACCCACCAGACCTAAGCTACCCATCATCAACCCCCCACCCACCCGCCTACAGACTAACCCATCAACTGGTCAATTAACAAGAACTCACTTAAAATTAAGTCCTTTCTAAAATTTTATCTTATACGTTTAAACATATTTGTTTCATTTATGTTAATGTTAAAATTAATAATTTTGTACCAAAAGAACCTTAGAAAACTTACCTAACCTTATTATAACAAGCGCAATTTAATTTAGCCTAATCCAACTAAATATATTTTAGATAAGTTTACAATAATTTAATAATAAACAAACAATGAAATATATTTTTTTTCGTTAGGTTCAGAATGATTTTTGCGAAATTATTGCATACACAAATTTTCGCTTGCCTTATTCGGCAAGAAGAGCGTTGCTATTTAAGCCAAAATCTCAAGTTCTACCTTTTCGGCACGACACACACACACACACGACCCCTGCAACCACAATTAGGTGAGTACACACACACACACGCCCCGATGGCCTGGTGGCTAGCGCTCTTGCTTCACGCACGGAGGGCCCGGGTTCAATTCCCGGCGGGGCCGAAACATTTCGAAGTGTTTCCTTACACACACACACATATACAACAGGCCTAGTGTCTAATCGACATGTGCCTAGGACAAAATGGTAACTAACATATATTATATATATATATATATATATATATATATATATATATATATATATATATATATATATATATATATATATATATATATATATATATATGAGCACTGATAACTTCGTCACTGACTATAACAATCTTGGTGATCTAAGTCTCAACTTGCTAAGTGATCAACACCACTTAGCTCTTACCACAACTTACTGGTACTTTCTGAGGCTCAACTCTGTTTTAAATCAACCACCCAGGGAACTTTCTTTACCTCTAACAACATGGATGATTATGTTGCCCACCTTAAATACCCACCTATGTTGCCCACCTTAAATACCCACCTATGTTGCCCACCTTAAATACCCACCTATGTTGCCCACCTCTTCAGTTGTCACATCATGTCTTCCTGGAGGATATCCATATACCTTCACATGAGTGCTTGAAGGAAAACCTGAAACTGGTTGCTTGTCTGCTGCAGTGTAGTCTTGCATGCTGCAGTCTAGTCTTGCATGCTGCAGTCTAGTCTTGCCTGCTGCAGTCTAGTCTTGCCTGCTGCAGTCTAGTCTTGCCTGCTGCAGTCTAGTCTTGCATGCTGCAGTCTAGTCTTGTCTGCTGCAGTCTGGTCTTGCCTGCTGCAGTCTAGTCTTGTCTGCTGCAGTCTGGTCTTGCCTGCTGCAGTGTAGTCTTGCCTGCTGCAGTCTAGTCTTGCATGCTGCAGTCTAGTCTTGTCTGCTGCAGTCTGGTCTTGCATGCTGCAGTCTAGTCTTGTCTGCTGCAGTCTGGTCTTGTCTGCTGCACTGTAGTCTTGTCTGCTGCAGTCTAGTCTTGCATGCTGCAGTCTAGTCTTGCATGCTGCAGTCTAGTCTTGTCTGCTGCAGTCTGGTCTTGCATGCTGCAGTCTAGTCTTGTCTGCTGCAGTCTGGTCTTGTCTGCTGCAGTCTAGTCTTGTCTGCTGCAGTCTGGTCTTGTCTGCTGCAGTCTGGTCTTGTCTGCTGCAGTCTAGTCTTGCCTGCTGCAGTCTGGTCTTGCCTGCTGCAGTCTAGTCTTGTCTGCTGCAGTCTGGTCTTGTCTGCTGCAGTCTAGTCTTGCCTGCTGCAGTCTGGTCTTGCATGCTGCAGTCTAGTCTTGTCTGCTGCAGTCTGGTCTTGCATGCTGCAGTCTAGTCTTGTCTGCTGCAGTCTGGTCTTGCCTGCTGCAGTCTAGTCTTGCCTGCTGCAGTCTAGTCTTGCATGCTGCACTGTAGTCTTGTCTGCTGCAGTCTAGTCTTGCATGCTGCAGTCTAGTCTTGTCTGCTGCAGTCTGGTCTTGCCTGCTGCACTGTAGTCTTGTCTGCTGCAGTCTGGTCTTGCCTGCTGCAGTCTAGTCTTGTCTGCTGCAGTCTGGTCTTGCCTGCTGCAGTCTAGTCTTGCATGCTGCAGTCTGGTCTTGCATGCTGCAGTCTAGTCTTGCATGCTGCAGTCTAGTCTTGTCTGCTGCAGTCTGGTCTTGCCTGCTGCAGTCTGGTCTTGCCTGCTGCAGTCTAGTCTTGCATGCTGCAGTCTAGTCTTGCATGCTGCAGTCTAGTCTTGTCTGCTGCAGTCTAGTCTTGCATGCTGCAGTCTAGTCTTGCATGCTGCAGTCTAGTCTTGCATGCTGCAGTCTAGTCTTGCCTGCTGCAGTCTAGTCTTGCATGCTGCAGTCTGGTCTTGCCTGCTGCAGTCTAGTCTTGTCTGCTGCAGTCTGGTCTTGCCTGCTGCAGTCTAGTCTTGTCTGCTGCAGTCTGGTCTTGTCTGCTGCAGTCTGGTCTTGCCTGCTGCAGTCTAGTCTTGTCTGCTGCAGTCTGGTCTTGCCTGCTGCAGTCTAGTCTTGTCTGCTGCAGTCTGGTCTTGTCTGCTGCAGTCTAGTCTTGTCTGCTGCAGTCTGGTCTTGCCTGCTGCAGTCTAGTCTTGCATGCTGCAGTCTGGTCTTGTCTGCTGCAGTCTGGTCTTGTCTGCTGCAGTCTGGTCTTGCCTGCTGCAGTCTAGTCTTGTCTGCTGCAGTCTGGTCTTGTCTGCTGCAGTCTGGTCTTGCCTGCTGCAGTCTAGTCTTGTCTGCTGCAGTCTGGTCTTGTCTGCTGCAGTCTAGTCTTGTCTGCTGCAGTCTGGTCTTGTCTGCTGCAGTCTAGTCTTGTCTGCTGCAGTCTAGTCTTGTCTGCTGCAGTCTGGTCTTGTCTGCTGCACTGTAGTCTTGTCTGCTGCAGTCTGGTCTTGCCTGCTGCAGTCTAGTCTTGCTTGCTGCAGTCTGGTCTTGTCTGCTGCAGTCTGGTCTTGTCTGCTGCAGTGTAGTCTTGCCTGCTGCAGTGTAGTCTTGCTTGCTGCAGTGTAGTCTTGCTTGCTGCAGTGTAGTCTTGCTTGCTGCAGTGTAGTCTTGCTTGCTGCAGTGTAGTCTTGCTTGCTGCAGTGTAGTCTTGCTTGCTGCAGTGTAGTCTTGCTTGCTGCAGTGTAGTCTTGCTGCTGCAGTGTATCTTGCCTGATGCAGTGTAGTCTTGCCTGCTGCAGTGTAGTCTTGCATGCTGCAGTCTAGTCTTGTCTGCTGTAGTCTGGTCTTGTCTGCTGCAGTGTAGTCTTGCCTGCTGCAGTGTAGTCTTGCCTGCTGCAGTGTAGTCTTGCCTGCTGCAGTGTAGTCTTGCCTGCTGCAGTGTAGTCTTGCCTGCTGCAGTGTAGTCTTGCCTGCTGCAGTGTAGTCTTGCCTGCTGCAGTGTAGTCTTGCCTGCTGCAGTGTAGTCTTGCCTGCTGCAGTGTAATCTTGCCTGCAGCAGTGTAATCTTGCCTGCTGCAGTGTAATCTTGCTTGCTGCAGTGTAATCTTGCCTGCAACAGTGTAATCTTGCCTGCTACAGTGTAATCTTGCTTTTTGCAGCGCAATCTTGCTTGCTGCAGTGTAATCTTGCTTGCTGCAGTGTAATCTTGCCTGCAGCAGTGTAATCTTGCCTGCTGCAGTGTAATCTTGCCTGCTGCAGTGTAATCTTGCCTGCAGCAGTGTAATCTTGCCTGCTGCAGTGTAATCTTGCCTGCTGCATTGTAATCTTGCCTGCTGCAGTGTAATCTTGCCTGCTGCAGTGTAATCTTGCCTGCTGCAGTGTAATCTTGCTTGGTGCATCAGGCACGATCTAACTTTCCACAATATGTTTCTCATGGCGTCACTATATACAAGGCTGGTGCCAGCAATGGGAGACACTTTGTAAACATCCTGATGAGAATATCTCTCTCTCTCTCTTGACGTGTGCACACTGAGAGCACTAGTGCACGCACACCTGTCTCTCTTGACGTGTGTACACTGAGAGCACCAGTGCACGCACACCTGGCTCTCCTGATGCGTGTACAATGAGAGCATCAGTGCACGCACACCTGGCTCTCCTTACGTGTGCACACTGAGAGCACCAGTGCACTCACACCTGGCTCTTCTGACGTGTGTGCTCACTGAGAGCACCAGTGCACGAACACCTGTCTTGACGTGTGTGCTCACTGAGAGCACCAGTGCACGAACACCTGTCTTGACGTGTGCACACTGAGTGCACGAACACCTGGAGGAGTGGATATGAATCGGTGTTTACTTTAATTCTATAACAAATATATTTATTATTAAAATATTCTTGGCTGGAGGTGAACAGGTGACATGTAGCCTTAATGACCCTTGTATGTCAGTGAGAAGTGCCAGTCAGCAGGGAGGAAGTGCCAGTCAGCAGGGAGGAAGTGCCAATGAGAAGTGAGGAAGTGCCAGTCAGCAGTGAGGAAGTGCCAGTCAGCAATGAGGAAGTGCTAGTCAGCAGGGAGGAAGTGCCAGTGAGAAGTGGTCACAACCACCGACTGACTGACACTAAAACAGTCAACAAGAAGTAATCTCAGGTTAACTACTGAGATAATCCCCAACCAGTGTATCAACACCTGCTACCCAGCCAGGCGCGGAGATACCTCACCAGACATTAGCATTTACCTTATTAGCTTCACTTACCGCACTTTATTTCAAGGGTCACTGGGTGTGAGGGCAACACGTAGTCTGACTTTTCCTTTCTCTCTACAGTGCTACATCTGCGGAAACTTGTACAGGTGAACAGTTCTATTTGGCTCTACACAAATCAAAACCAGAGGGCACTCCTTGCACACAGAAGGTTACACTTAGTGTGTGATAAATGATTGATGGACTGATTACATTGACTCAAGGCTGAGGGACTGATTACCTCTAACTCCTCCTGTTCTTCACCATTCTCCTTTGTATGGACTGATGAAGCCACTGTGTGGCGAAACGTTTCTTCAATAAAGATTCCTATATGTTGCGTAAAAATGTCTCAATGTTACACTTAGTCTTTATATAATGTACCTTTATAACTTCGATGTATGTGGGTGAATAAGGTTTAATTGTACGTGGCAAAGGTTTCTATTATGTGATGACGGGTTCTTTGTTTACGTGTTGATTATATATTATGTAATTGCTTAGTTACGTTGTATGCCTGTTGGCGCTCTGTTTATTGTATATGTATTCCTAAAGTTTTTAAATAAAAATATATAAAAAAGTCTTTAAGAACTAGGACAGGCAGGACAAGTTCTGGGGACAGCTTACAAAGGAATATACCAAGGTTCTTCAGACACTTTACAAATGCGCGTAAAAGATTGTGGAGAAAGCTTACAAAGACATGCAAACAATTCTGGGAACAGCTTACAAAGGCTTGTACACCAGAGTGTAGGTCAGACTAAGGCGGCGGCCTGGGTTCAAGGGAAGAAACCTGAAACTGTCTACCAACCTTGTGGTGCGTGCAGCAAGGTGCGTCGTGTACACATAATAACTTAAGAAAGAAGGAACACTGCGGCAGGCCTACTGGCCCATGAGAGGCAGGCGCAATTCTCCTAACGGCTTAAGCCAATGCCCTAACCTAGTCAGGTCAGGTCACATTCACTTAAGGAAGGAGCACGGCATCTGACCTAGTAGCACAAGCTAGTCAGGTCCAACTCACCCCACCCACACCTATTTTTAAAACTACACAACGTTTTAGCTTCTATGACGGTACTCGGGAGTTTGTTCCACTCAACCACAACTCTATTACCAAACCAGTGCTTACCTATAGCCTTCCTGAATCTGAATTTTTCCAACTTAAATCCATTGCTGCAAGTCCTGTCTAGGCTAGATATTTTTAGCACGCTATTTACATCCCCTTTATTCATTCCTGGTTTGCATATACACCTCAATCATATCCCCCCCTAATTCTACACCTTTCTAGAGAGTGCACATTCAAGGCCCTCAGTCTATCCTCATAGGGAAGATTTCTGATACATGGGATCAACTTTGTCATCCTCCTTTGTACGTTTTCTGTAATATGGTGACCAGAACTGTGCAGCATAATCTAAATGAGGCCTAACCAAAGATATATAGAGGTGAAGAACAACCTGAGGACTTCTAGTATTTATACTTCTTGATATGAAGCCAAGGATTCTGTTAGCTTCATTGCGAACACTTATGCACTGTTGTCTTGGTTTCAGATTACTGCTAACCAGAACTCCTAAATCCTTTTCGCAATCAGTAAAATTAAGATCTACATTATTTAGTTTTTATGTGGCATGGTTATTTTCCTGTCCAACATTTAGTACTTTGGATTTGTCTGAATTAAACTGCATCTGCCACTTCTCCGACCACTGCATCAGTCTATTCAAATCATCCTGGAGTGCTCTAATGTCCTCATTAGAATGAATTGGACGGCCTATTTTGGTGTCATCAGCAAATTTGCTTATGTCGCTATTTATTCCCTCATCTATGTCCTTTATGTAAATTGTGAACAACAAGGGGCCCAACACTTACCCCTGAGGAACACCGCTTGTGACGTGCCCCCATTCTCATTTCTCCTCATTTATGCAAACTCTCTGCTGCCTATTTGTCAACCATGTCTCTACCCAGGAAAAAAATTCTCCTCCTATTCTGTGTGCCTTAAGTTTCCTCAATAGCCTCTGATGTGGAACTCTATCGAAAGCCTTACTGAAGTCCATATACACAATATCATATTCAATACCATGATCTACCTCCTCATATACCTTAGTGAAAAAAGTTAGTAAATTCATAAGACAGGAACGCCCCTTTGTAAAACCGTGCTGAGATTCATTAATCAATTTAGGCCTTTCAAGATGGCTATGAATTGCCTTGGCAATTATTGGTTCCATAAATTTTCCAACTATGGAGGTAAGGCTTATTGGTCGATAGTTTGAAGCTAAGGACCTGTCACCTGCTTTGTAAATAAATATTACATTTGCCATTTCCCACTTGTCTGGCACTATGCCAGTTTGTAGTGATATATTGAAAAGATTTACCTTAAGGTTTGCTAAGTTTCTCTTTACATTTTCTCTATTTAATTTCTCTATTTGTCTGAGAACCATGTCACTACTTCGCCACTCCACCACCCTTCCTGTTGACTCTATCAATGTGGAATAGTTTATAACCCTGTATTTTGCATTCAGAAGGCATTTCTCTATCTTTCAAGTTGAACCAGGTTTCCATTATAGCAATAATATCTATATTACTTGTACTTGCAAGTAATCTTAGCTCATCAATTTTATTTCTTAGACTCCTACTATTTGTATAGTAACCCTTAAGGGAGCTAGTCACTCATTGCCCTCTACTATTGTTTGTTGAACAGTTGCTTTGCCTTTACTAGCAACTTTATTTTGAATATTGTCTTTTAAACACATCCCTGAGGTATCCTGATAATATCTACTGTTGTCAACCCTAGTACTGCAGCCTGATTGTTTCCCACAAACACCCATACCTCTATAATCTATAGTCTGAATTATGACACAAGAATGAGCACCAGGGTGAGTCTGAATCATGACACAAGAATGAGCACCAGGGTAAGTCTGAATCATGACTCAAGAATGAGCACCAGGGTGAGTCTGAATCATGACTGAAGAATGAGCACCAGGGTGAGTCTGAATCATGACTGAAGAATGAGCACCAGGGTGAGTCTGAATCATGACTCAATAATGAGCACCAGGGTGAGTCTGAATCATGACTCAAGAATGAGCACCAGGATGAGTCTGAATCATGACTCAAGAATGAGCACCAGGGTAAGTCTGAATCATGACTCAAGAATGAGCACCAGGGTGAGTCTGAATCATGACTCAAGAATGAGCACCAGGGTGAGTCTGAATCATGACTGAAGAATGAGCACCAGGGTGAGTCTGAATCATGACTCAATAATGAGCACCAGGGTGAGTCTGAATCATGACTCAAGAATGAGCACCAGGATGAGTCTGAATCATGACTCAAGAATGAGCACCAGGGTGAGTCTGAATCATGACTCAAGAATGAGCACCAGGGTGAGTCTGAATCATGACTCAAGAATGAGCACCAGGGTGAGTCTGAATCATGACTCAAGAATGAGCACCAGGGTGAGTCTGAATCATGACTCAAGAATGAACTCCAGGGTGAGTCTGAATCATGACTCAAGAATGAGCACCAGGGAGAGTCTGAATATTGACTCAAGAATGAGCACCAGGGTGAGTCTGAATCATGACACAAGAATGAGCACCAGGGTGAGTCTGAATCATGACTCAAGAATGAACATCAGGGTGAGTCTGAATCATGACACAAGAATGAACACCAGGGTGAGTCTGAATCATGACTCAAGAATGAGCACCAGGGTGAGTCTGAATCATGACACAAGAATGAACACCAGGGTGAGTCTGAATCATGACTCAAGAATGAACATCAGGGTGAGTCTGAATCATGACTCAAGAATGAGCACCAGGGTGAGTCTGAATTATGACACAAGAATGAACACCAGGGTGAGTCTGAATCATGACTCAAGAATGAGCACCAGGGTGAGTCTGAATCATGACTCAAGAATGAGCACCAGGGTGAGTCTGAATCATGACTCAAGAATGAGCACCAGGATGAGTCTGAATCATGACTCAAGAATGAGCACCAGGGTGAGTCTGCATCATGACTCAAGAATGAACACCAGGGTGAGTCTGAATCATGACTCAAGAATGAGCACCAGGGTGAGTCTGAATCATGACTCAAGAATGAGCACCAGGGTGAGTCTGAATCATGATTCAAGAATGAACACCAGGGTAAGTCTGAATCATGACTCAAGAATGAGCACCAGGGTGAGTCTGAATCATGACTCAAGAATGAGCACCAGGGTGAGTCTGAATCATGACTCAAGAATGAGCACCAGGGTGAGTCTGAATCATGACACAAGAATGAGCACCAGGGTGAGTCTGAATCATGACACAAGAATGAGCACAAGGGTGAGTCTGAATCATGACTCAAGAATGAGCACCAGGGTGAGTCTGAATCATGACTCAAGAATGAGCACCAGTGTGTCTGAATCATGACTCAAGAATGAGCACCAGGGTGAGTCTGAATCATGACTCAAGAATGAACACCAGGGTGAGTCTGAATCATGACTCAAGAATGAGCACCAGGGTGAGTCTGAATCATGACTCAAGAATGAGCACCAGGGTGAGTCTGAATCATGACTCAAGAATGAACACCAGGGTGAGTCTGAATCATGACTCAATAATGAACACCAGGGTGAGTCTGAATCATGACTCAAGAATGAACACCAGGGTGAGTCTGAATCATGACACAAGAATGAGCACCAGGGTGAGTCTGAATCATGACTCATGAATGAACACCAGGGTGAGTCTGAATCATGACACAAGAATGAGCACCAGGGTGAGTCTGAATCATGACTCAAGAATGAACATCAAGGTGAGTCTGAATCATTACTCAAGAATGAACATCAGGGTGAGTCTGAATCATGACTCAAGAATGAGCACCAGGGTGAGTCTGAATCATGACTCAAGAATGAGCACCAGGATGAGTCTGAATCATGACTCAAGAATGAGCACCAGGGTGAGTCTGAATCATGACTCAAGAATGAACACCAGGGTGAGTCTAAATCATGACTCAAGAATGAACACCAGGGTGAGTCTGAATCATGACTCAAGAATGAACATCAAGGTGAGTCTGAATCATGACACAAGAATGAGCACCAGGATAAGTCTGAATCATGACTCAAGAATGAGCACCAGGGTGAGTCTGAATCATGACTCAAGAATGAGCACCAGTGTGTCTGAATCATGACTCAAGAATGAGCACCAGGGTGTCTGAATCATGACTCAAGAATGAGCACCAGGATGTGCACAACAAACAACATAACTTACTCCTAGTTACCTTCAGCTTAAAAGCTTCCGGCAGTTTTCCACTACACAAACCTACCATAAACAAGAATCACTGCCACAATACCCTGGCTTCAACAATTTACAACTAATCCACAAGCTGTGACTTGATGAGTGATCTAGGAAGGACCGAAACGTCGTCTTATGTCTAATGTGTGGGTTATTTGTGTATTGTTCTCTCTGTCCTGTGTCTCTATCAAGTATTGGTCTCTTAATTTATAGCTTTGTTATGAAGCTATTGTAAGATTCTTCATCGTTACTATCAATATCCACACAACTGTTCACCACAGAGCTACCTGACGTGTGTGTGTGTGTGTGTGTTTAGAGAGAGAGAGAGAGAGAGAGAGAGAGAGAGAGAGAGAGAGAGAGAGAGAGAGAGAGAGAGAGAGAGAGAGAGAGAGAGAGAGAGAGAGAGAGAGAACCACGGTACCACGGCAACACCGACCTTCGAAATATTCCAACAGACTTCATAAGCAGTTAAATGAGTGATAAAAAGTACGAAGCGATGCCGCAGGTCACGTCTCACACAACTCACAACAACAATCATGGTACACACACAACATGGTGCCAGGTAGAACACATCATATTACATTCCTCTTAAAGTGAAGTTTCTCACATATTTCAACTAACAACTGTGTGTCGATCACATGACTGGAACTGTGTTTAACCCTACACAGTGGAGATAAATGTATAAAAATAATCAAAGAAATATATATATTCCCAAATCAACAATATATATATATATATATATGTGTGTGTGTGTAGTGTGTGTGTGTGTATGTGTGTGTGTGTGTATGTGTGTGTGTGTGTGTCGTGCCGAATAGATAAAACTTGCTATTTTACCTTAAATAGAAATGCTCTTCTTGCCGAATAAGGCAAGCGAAAATTTGTGTATGCAATAATTAGTGAATGTTAAACAGAAAGTTAAAGTAAAACTAGAAACTCAAGTGAAAGTTGATGGGAAAGTAGAAGTGAAAGTTAAAGGTAAAGTTGAACTTAAAATTGAAGGGAAAGTCAAATAAAATTTAAAGTAAAGTTGAATGGAAAATTGAAGAGGAAAGTTGAAGAGAAAATTTAAGTGAAAACTGAAAGCAAAATTGAAGACTGAGTTGAAATGAGAGTTGAAGAGGAAAGTTGAAGGGAAATATGAAGTAAAAGTTGAAGGGAAAGGAAAAGTGAGAGTTGAAAGGGATGATGAAGTGAAAATTGAAGTGATGCAGTGTCATCAACACTGTACCACTATCATCAACACTGTACCACTGTCATCAACACCATTGTGAGCCATTGTGATCAACACTGTACCACTATTATCAACACTGCACCACTGTCATCAACACTGTACCACTATCATCAACACTGCACCACTGTCATCAACGCTGCACCACTGTCATCAACACTGTACCACTAACATCAACACTGCACCACTATAATCAACACTGCACCACTGTCTTCAACACTGCACCACTGTCTTCAACACTGTACCACTGTCTTCAACACTGCACCACTGTCATCAACACTGCACCACTGTCATCAACACTGCACCACTGTCATCAATACTGCACCACTGTCATCAACGCTGCACCACTGTCATCAACACTGCACCACTGTCTTCAACACTGCACAACTGTCATCAACACCTCACCAGTCATCAACATGCACCACTATAATCAACACTGCAACACTATCATCAATACTGCACCACTGTCATCAATACTGCACCACTGTCTTCAACACTGCAACACTATCATCAATACTGCACCACTGTCTTCAACACTGCAACACTATCATCAATACTGCACCACTGTCATCAATACTGCACCACTGTCATCAATATTGCACCACTGTATTCAACACTGCACAACTGTCATCAACACCTCACCAGTCATCAACATGCACCACTGTCTTCAACACTATCATCAATACTGCACCACTGTCATCAATACTGCACCACTGTCTTCAACACTGCAACACTATCATCAATACTGCACCACTGTCTTCAACACTGCAACACTATCATCAATACTGCACCACTGTCATCAATACTGCACCACTGTCATCAATATTGCACCACTGTATTCAACACTGCACAACTGTCATCAACACCTCACCAGTCATCAACATGCACCACTGTCTTCAACACTGCAACACTATCATCAATACTGCACCACTGTCATCAATACTGCACCACTGTCTTCAACACTGCAACACTATCATCAATACTGCACCACTGTCTTCAACACTGTAACACTATCATCAATACTGCACCACTATCATCAATACTGCACCATTGTCATCAATACTGCACCACTGTCTTCAATACTGCATCACTATCATCCATACTGCACCACTGTCTTCAACACTATCATCAATACTGCACCACTGTCGTCAATACTGCACCACTGTCTTCAACACTGCAACACTATCATCAATACTGCACCACTGTCTTCAACACTGCAACACTATCATCAATACTGCACCACTATCATCAATACTGCACCATTGTCATCAATACTGCACCACTGTCTTCAATACTGCAACACTATCATCCATACTGCACCACTGTCTTCAACACTATCATCAATACTGCACCACTGTCTTCAACACTATCATCAATACTGCACCACTGTCGTCAATACTGCACCACTGTCTTCAACAGTCCAGGGAGTGTGCTTCAGAGATAGCGACTAAGAAGAATCCCCAGATCAGTTTTGAAGAAAGACAATTCAAGGAACTCTGAGACTGTAAAATAAAAGTCTTCTTAAGTTGAAGCCAAATTTAAGAGAGATTCCCCATATATTTTCCGCCAGATCATCTTATTTTTTCACGTCGTGTGTAAGAGAAGCATGTTGGGAGTGAACACAGACAAGAGCAAT
>WNWK01002284.1:87500-217175 GCA_009830355.1 Cherax destructor
ACTTCTATCACTGTCTTCAGTTTAAAAATCACTGATATAATTGGCTGAAGAAACCTACTGCTACGAAGGCGAAACGTTTCATCAGTGAAGACAGCCGAGTGTTGAACAAGTGTCTTATTCATCAACTTGTTGGTATTGTGACCATTATTATAGTGATCAATATTGTAACTTTCTCTGTGACAGGTGATCAATATTGTAACTCTCTCTATGACAGGTGATCAATACTGTAACTTTATGACAGGTGATCAATACTGTAACTTTCTCTGTGACAGGTGATCAATATTGTAACTTTCTCTATGACAGGTGAACAATACTGTAACTTTATGACAGGTGATCAATACTGTAACTTTATGACAGGTGATCAATACTGTAACTTTCTCTATGACAGGTGATCAATACTGTAACTTTCTCTATGACAGGTGATCAATACTGTAACTTTCTCTGTGACAGGTGATCAATATTGTAACTTTCTCTATGACAGGTGATCAATACTGTAACTTTCTCTATGACAGGTGATCAATACTTTAACTTTCTCTATGACAGGTGATCAATACTGTAACTTTCTCTGTGACAGGTGATCAATATTGTAACTTTCTCTATGACAGGTGATCAATACTGTAACTTTCTCTATGACAGGTGATCAATACTTTAACTTTCTCTATGACAGGTGATCAATACTGTAACTTTCTCTATGACAGGTGATCAATACTGTAACTTTCTCTATGACAAGTGATCAATACTGTAACTTTCTCTATGACAGGTGATCAATACTGTAACTTTCTCTGTGACAGGTGATCAATATTGTAACTTTCTCTATGACAGGTGATCAATACTGTAACTTTCTCTATGACAGGTGATCAATACTTTAACTTTCTCTATGACAGGTGATCAATACTGTAACTTTCTCTATGACAGGTGAGCAATACTGTAACTTTCTCTATGACAGGTGATCAATACTGTAACTTTCTCTATGACAGGTGATCAATACTTTAACTTTCTCTGACAGGTAATCAATACTGTAACTTTCTCTATGACAGGTGATCAATACTGTAACTTTCTCTATGACAGGTGATCAATACTGTACCTTTCTCTGTGACAGGTGATCAATACTGTAACTTTCTCTATGACAAGTGATCAATACTGTAACTTTATGACAGGTGATCAATACTGTAACTTTCTCTGTGACAGGTGATCAATACTGTAACTTTCTCTATGACAGGTGATCAATACTGTAACTTTCTCTATGACAGGTGATCAATACTGTAACTTTATGACAGGTGATCAATACTGTAACTTTCTCTGTGACAGGTGATCAATACTGTAACTTTCTCTATGACAGGTGATCAATACTGTAACTTTCTCTATGACAGGTGATCAATACTGTAACTTTCTCTATGACAAGTGATCAATACTGTAACTTTCTCTATGACAAAAGATCAATACTGTAACTTTCTCTATGACAGGTGATCAATACTGTAACTTTCTCTGTGACAGGTGATCAATACTGTAACTTTCTCTATGACAAGTGATCAATACTGTAACTTTCTCTATAACAGGTGATCAATACTGTAACTTTCTCTATGACAAGTGATCAATACTGTAACTTTCTCTATGACAGGTGATCAATACTGTAACTTTCTCTGTGACAGGTGATCAATATTGTAACTTTCTCTATGACAAGTGATCAATACTGTAACTTTTTCTGACAGGTGATCAATATTGTAACTTTCTCTATGAAAAGTGATCAATACTGTAACTTTCTCTATGACAGGTGATCAATATTGTAACTTTCTCTATGACAAGTGATCAATACTGTAATTTTCTCTATGACAGGTGACACTGTCAGCCTCGGAAAAAATACGAGATCTCCCTGGACAGTGTTAGGTCACCCTGGACAGTGTCAAGTCTCCCTGGACAGTGCCAGGCCTCCCTGAACAGTGTCAGGTTTCACTGGACAGTGTCAGGTCTTCCTGGAGTGTTAAGTCTCCCTGAACAGTGTCAGGTCTCCCTGAACAGTGTCAGGTCTCCCTGGACAGTGTCAAGTCTCCCTAGACAGTGTCAAGTCTCCCTGGACAGTGTCTTGTCTCCCTGGACAGTTTCAGATTTCCCTGGACAGTGTCAGGTCTCTTTAGACAGTGTTTAAGGTCTCCCTGAACAGTGTCTGAGATCTCCCTGGACAGTGTCAGGTCTTCCTGGATGGTCTCAGGCCTCTTTCTCCAGTGTCAGGCCTAACTGGCCAGTGTCAGGATTCCCTTGGCAGTGTTAGGCCTTCCTGGACGGTGTCAGGCCTCTATGGCCAGTGTAAGGTTTTCATGGACGGTGTCAAGCCTCCCTGGCCAGTGTCACGCCTTCCTGGCCAGAGTCAGGCCTCCCTGGCCAGTGTCAGGCCTCCATGGCCAGTGTCAGGCCTCCATGGACGGTGTCAAGCCTCTCTGTCCAGTGTCAGGCCTCCCTGGCAAGTGTCAGGTCTCTTGTCAACATCCCAGGTCTCTCCGGCGAGCGTCAGGTGTTTTACTCCAAGACACTGTAGGATGCCGAGGGTGCCACCAGGGGTGTGAAGAGGAATGCCACCAGGGGTGCCACCACATGTTATATTCCCACACTGTAATTCAAGATTCTTGCAACATTTCTGAAAGACTTTCCCGGCAACTTTACACTGCTGCGGCCAGGTAACAGTGGTATATATATATATATATATATATATATATATATATATATATATATATATATATATATATATATATATATAATATACTACATACATTTGCATTGATTGGCTGAGCGGCAGCATATGCGATCATATTGTGTGTTGAGTTGTCAGTCAACATGTGTGGCCACGAGCGGTAATTGGCTGCAGTGATAGCTTCAAGCTCAGCAGTGACTCACTGGTAGTGTGGCAGTGGACTCATCTGTGGTAGTAAGGATAGTACACACACACACACTAGCATGGACAAACAAGAACTATAAAGTAAGTCACCAGATAAAGAGTTAAACTGCGCTGTGGTTGCTTCAACTTTTTACTCAGTTGAAATATAATGTTCACTGGTTTTTGTTATGTTGTGGTTCAGTATACAAATTAGCAGTATACCAGGCGGCACTCTATATCTTGGGAGGAGACAAACTGCCAAATGTTACACTGAACACAGTGTTATATTCGCGCGTATAGGACTGAAGAAGCCTGTTGGATAGGCGAAAGTTTAAGCAATAAAACTACCCACAATACCGACAAATTTACAAATAAGTCTTATTCGTAAATGTGACGGTATTGTGTACCATCAGTGACGTGCAATAATGAGCCGGCTTCTCCGTGACTGCCTTAATAACTAGGGAGACTATGAGAGGCTTGAGGGACTCACCCTCATGTATGCAACACTTGATGTTTGACACACACACACAGAAGACTTCACTCAACGTTGTAGTATGACTGAACGAACAGAAATGGCTGATGAACAGCTCTTGATTCATCTCTACTGGCTAAATTTGAAAGCGTTGATGATATTTAAGTTAATAAGAGGCTTCTGACTGGTTAGAGCAGCCATATATACACGTACAGTGCCATGCATTCACGTCCAGTATTAAGCCACACATTCACGTACAGTGTTGAGTAGCCATTCATTCACGTACAGTGTTGAAAAGTCATACATTCACGTACAGTGCTGAGCAGCCATACATCCACGTACAGTGTTGGGTGTTATTAGAGAATCCCCAAATCATTGTGACTGGATCCACATAGTGTAATGCCGGCAACAATCATGAGAACACACGCTGCACGACAAGCTTTCATTGGAACTGAGCTTCATTAGTTGTTCAGACATTGATAAAGCCTTACACAGCAATGTATCTCATCTTCACCCCAGCTGACTATTCTCACAGCAGCCCTGGCAACGAGGGCGCGGAGAGAGATGCCACCAGCCATGGACGGATTCCTCCTTCCTTCTTGCTCAGAACGAAGAAGGACGCGCAGGGAAAGAAAGTCTAATAACCTGTGGCATATAGCCAGCAGGGTAAACATTGACACATCTGGCAATTTCGGAAAGGAGGCGCTCCGCAACCTCTTGCAGTGTTGAGTTAAGCATTTGCATGATGCACTGAGGTTTTAATCCATCCTTTAACACTCAACGAATCCACTTCGGATTCGTTGAGTGTTAAAGGAAGTGTTTCAGTGGTTATATTTCGGTAGTCATTGCTCTTGAAGTAGTTTTGAGGTGGTCAGTCCCTAAGCCTCACCGCTTTATATAAGAATGTTTATCTGGTAGAGGACTCTACTCTGGCAGCAGCTACTTTCTTCTTAATTTATCCTCCAGATTATAGTGTTTCTGATTTATATATATATATATATATATATATATATATATATATATATATATATAATCTGCATATTTGTTAGTTGTAGTGACTGGCTTCCCTGATGGGTGGTTGGGAACCAAACTTCCTGAAGTAATTAGCGTTGGGAAAACAAAATGAGATGGGTGGCCAGACAGATACTGTGATGAAGGGAAGGTTGGAGGCTGAGACCAGTGTTGCCTTAGCTGCCTCCAGCTGCCTCACGCAGGAGGCTGAGACCGGTGTTGCTCTAGCTGCCTCCAGCTGCCTCACGCAGGAGGCTGAGACCAGTGTTGCTCTAGCTGCCTCCTGCTGCCTCACGCAGGAGGCTGAGACCAGTGTTGCTCTAGCTGCCTCCTGCTGCCTCACGCAGGAGGCTGAGACCAGTGTTGCTCTAGCTTCCTCCTGCTGCCTCACGCAGGAGGCTGAGACCAGTGTTGCTCTAGCTGCCTCCTGCTGCCTCACGCAGGAGGCTGAGACCAGTGTTGCTCTAGCTGCCTCCTGCTGCCTCACGCAGGAGGCTGATACCAGTGTTGCTCTAGCTGCCTCCTGCTGCCTCACGCAGGAGGCTGAGACCAGTGTTGCTCTAGCTGCCTCCTGCTGCCTCACGCAGGAGGCTGAGACCAGTGTTGCTCTAGCTGCCTCCAGCTGCCTCACGCAGGAGGCTGAGACCAGTGTTGCTCTAGCTGCCTCACGCAGGAGGCTGAGACCAGTGTTGCTCTAGCTGCTTCACGCAGGAGGCTGATACCAGTGTTGCTCTAGCTGCCTCACGCAGGAGGCTGATACCAGTGTTGCTCTAGCTGCCTCACGCAGGAGGCTGATACCAGTGTTGCTCTAGCTGCCTCACGCAGGAGGCTGAGACCAGTGTTGCTCTAGCTGCCTCACGCAGGAGGCTGAGACCAGTGTTGCTCTAGCTGCCTCACGCAGGAGGCTGAGACCAGTGTTGCTCTAGCTGCCTCACGCAGGAGGCTGATACCAGTGTTGCTCTAGCTGCCTCACGCAGGAGGCTGAGACCAGTGTTGCTCTAGCTGCCTCACGCAGGAGGCTGATACCAGTGTTGCTCTAACTGCCTCACGCAGGAGGCTGAGACCAGTGTTGCTCTAGCTGCCTCACGCAGGAGGCTGAGACCAGTGTTGCTCTAGCTGCCTCACGCAGGAGGCTGAGACCAGTGTTGCTCTAACTGCCTCCTGCTGCCTCACGCAGGAGGCTGAGACCAGTGTTGCTCTAGCTGCCTCCTGCTGCCTCACGCAGGAGGCTGAGACCAGTGTTGCTCTAGCTGCCTCACGCAGGAGGCTGATACCAGTGTTGCTCTAGCTGCCTCCTGCTGCCTCACGCAGGAGGCTGAGACCAGTGTTGCTCTAACTTCCTCACTATAATGAGTGTGCCTCCTAGAATGTGGTCACTATCATAACACTAGTTTTGTTTTACTTGCCAATTTATTTTCTGTCTTTATCTTTCTTCCCTCTCTCTCCCTCTCTGATGAATGTCTACATGTAATACAGGTGTACATGTGATGCAGGTGTACATGTGATAAAGGTGCACATGTGATGCAGGTATTACGAACACAGGTGTAGAATAGCCTGCACACCTTGTCGTAATGGGATAAATCATGGAGCAAAAAAAGACAACAGATGTTATATGACTTGTATTTCCTTCACCAAATAAGCAAGCTGGTATTTACAATATGTACAGTAATGTAAGAGCAGGTGTACAACACGGTGATCAAAGGAAGCAAGAAATGCAAGAGCCAGACAAAACACGGTGAAAGACCAACAGCCAAGACAAGTCTGCCAATTCGTGTCACAAGTGAACCACATTGCTTCACAGCTCTGGTGGGCTTGTCTGTGACTGACCGATGAACCGAGGTACTGATATAACGACGGGGCCCCTACTGTTAGTTAAACCCTTAGCACCTGGTTCACTGGTTGGGAGGCAGCCTGTATGGGAGTGTGACATATGCAGAATAAAATGTAACATACTCGCAGCATGCCACAGCAGGTGTACACGTGATGCAGGTGTACATGCTGTGCAGATGTACATGTGATGCAGGTGTACATGCTGTGCAGATGTACATGTGATGCAGGTGTACATGCTGTGCAGATGTACATGTGATGCAGGTGTACATGCTGTGCAGATGTACATGTGATGCAGGTGTACATGCTGTGCAGATGTACAAGTGATGCAGGTGTACATGTTATGTAGATGTACAAGTGATGCAGGTGTACATGCTGTGCAGATGTACACGTGATGCAGGTGTACATGCTGTGCAGATGTACACGTGATGCAGGTGTACATGTTATGCAGATGTACAAGTGATGCAGGTGTACACGTGATGCAGGTCTCCGTGTGATGCAGGTCTCCATGTGGTGCAGGTCTCCATGTGATGCAGGTCTCCATGTGATGCAGGTCTCCATGTGATGCAGGTCTCCATGTGATGCAGGTCTCCGTGTGATGCAGGTCTCCATGTGATGCAAGTCTCTGTGTGATGCAGGTCTCCATGTGATGCAAGTCTCTGTGTGATGCAGGTCTCCGTGTGACGCAGGTCTCCGTGTGATGCAGGTCTCCATGTGATGCAGGTCTCCATGTGATGCAGGTCTCCATGTGATGCAGGTCTCCATGTGATGCAGGTCTCCGTGTGATGCAGGTCTCCATGTGATGCAAGTCTCAGTGTGATGCAAGTCTCCGTGTGATGCAGGTCTCCGTGTGATGCAAGTCTCCGTGTGATGCAGGTCTCAGTGTGATGCAAGTCTCCGTGTGATGCAGGTCTCCGTGTGATGCAGGTCTCCGTGTGATGCAGGTCTCCGTGTGATGCAAGTCTCCGTGTGATGCAAGTCTCCGTGTGATGAAGGTCTCCGTGTGATGCAGGTCTCAGTGTGATGCAGGTCTCAGTGTGATGCAAGTCTCCGTGTGATGCAGGTCTCAGTGTGATGCAAGTCTCCGTGTGATGCAGGTCTCAGTGTGATGCAGGTCTCAGTGTGATGCAAGTCTCCGTGTGATGCAAGTCTCCGTGTGATGCAGGTCTCCGTGTGATGCAGGTCTCCGTGTGATGCAGGTCTCCGTGTGATGCAGGTCTCCGTGTGATGCAAGTCTCCGTGTGATGCAGGTCTCAGTGTGATGCAGGTCTCAGTGTGATGCAAGTCTCCGTGTGATGCAAGTCTCCGTGTGATGCAGGTCTCCGTGTGATGCAGGTCTCCATGTGATGCAAGTCTCTGTGTGATGCAGGTCTCCATGTGATGCAAGTCTCTGTGTGATGCAGGTCTCCGTGTGACGCAGGTCTCCGTGTGATGCAGGTCTCCGTGTGATGCAGGTCTCCATGTGATGCAAGTCTCTGTGTGATGCAGGTCTCCATGTGATGCAAGTCTCTGTGTGATGCAGGTATCCGTGTGATGCAGGTCTCCGTGTGATGCAAGTCTCCGTGTGATTCAGGTCTCCGTGTGATGCAGGTCTCCGTGTGATGCAGGTCTCCGTGTGATGCAAGTCTCCGTGTGATGCAGGTCTCCGTGTGATGCAGGTCTCCGTGTGATGCAGGTCTCCGTGTGATGCAGGTCTCCGTGTGATGCAAGTCTCCGTGTGATGCAGGTCTCCGTGTGATGCAGGTCTCCGTGTGATGCAGGTCTCCGTGTGATGCAAGTCTCCGTGTGATGCAAGTCTCCGTGTGATGCAGGTCTCCGTGTGATGCAGGTCTCCGTGTGATGCAAGTCTCCGTGTGATGCAGGTCTCCGTGTGATGCAGGTCTCCGTGTGATGCAGGTCTCCGTGTGATGCAAGTCTCCGTGTGATGCAAGTCTCCGTGTGATGAAGGTCTCCGTGTGATGCAGGTCTCAGTGTGATGCAGGTCTCAGTGTGATGCAAGTCTCCGTGTGATGCAGGTCTCCGTGTGATGCAAGTCTCCGTGTGATGCAGGTCTCAGTGTGATGCAAGTCTCCGTGTGATGCAGGTCTCCGTGTGATGCAGGTCTCCGTGTGATGCAGGTCTCCGTGTGATGCAAGTCTCCGTGTGATGCAAGTCTCCGTGTGATGAAGGTCTCCGTGTGATGCAGGTCTCAGTGTGATGCAGGTCTCAGTGTGATGCAAGTCTCCGTGTGATGCAGGTCTCAGTGTGATGCAAGTCTCCGTGTGATGCAGGTCTCAGTGTGATGCAGGTCTCAGTGTGATGCAAGTCTCCGTGTGATGCAAGTCTCCGTGTGATGCAGGTCTCCGTGTGATGCAGGTCTCCGTGTGATGCAGGTCTCCGTGTGATGCAGGTCTCCGTGTGATGCAAGTCTCCGTGTGATGCAGGTCTCAGTGTGATGCAGGTCTCAGTGTGATGCAAGTCTCCGTGTGATGCAAGTCTCCGTGTGATGCAGGTCTCCGTGTGATGCAGGTCTCCGTGTGATGCAAGTCTCCGTGTGATGCAGGTCTCAGTGTGATGCAGGTCTCAGTGTGATGCAAGTCTCCGTGTGATGCAGGTCTCCGTGTGATGCAGGTCTCCGTGTGATGCAGGTCTCCGTGTGATGCAGGTCTCCGTGTGATGCAAGTCTCCGTGTGATGCAAGTCTCCGTGTAATGTAGGTCAATATGTGAAAGTATAACATACTTATGTTCATTGTTAGTACTTCATGTTTGTTTACTGTAGCTAATAACTCATACTATATAATATAAATAAAGCGACATTAAAGTACTGAGGATATCGAATCAAGAAAGATCTCGCGATAACGGATTCAATTTAGAAAAATTTAGATTTAGAAAGGACGTAAAAAGGTCCTGGTTTTCAAACAGAGTTGTCGATGATTGGAACAATCTGCCAAGTAGGAGTCATAGAAGCTAAAACCTTGGGGAGCTTTAAGAATAGGCTAGACAAATATGAGTGAGAAGGGTTGGGTCTGACTAGGACCTAAGGTATTTAAGCTGTTCCTTTTGTAGCTCTTGGAATAGGCTGGCCATATATGTGGAAATGGTGGGTTTTGAGAGAGACTTGCCTAGTATGGGCCAGTAGACTAGCTGTAGTGTTCCTCCCTGGAGGTGTGGCTGATAGTGGTACCTTAATCATGGTTACAATGACTGGTGATAGCTTCTTCAACGTTTATGATGGTTGTAAATAAGAGAACGTTATCAACGGTATGATGATTCTCTTATTTACAATCATCATACCGTTATCAACGGTATGATGATTGTAAATAAGGGAATGTTATTAATGCTTATGATGGTTGTAAATAATGGAACGTTATCAACGTTTATACAAATATTTCTTAAACATATCGGGAGAATGAACACAAAGAGAATTTCTAGATGTCATATTACAAATCCCAAGATTACCAGGCAGCCATGGCCACATAGGTCAGGTTGTGGTGGCCACATAAGTAAGGTTGTGGTGGCCACATAGGTCAGGTTGTGGTGGCCACATAAGTAAGGTTGTGGTGGCCACATACGTCAGATTGTGGTGGCCACATAAGTTAGGTTGTGGTGGCCACATAGGTTAGGTTGTGGTGGCCACATAGGTCAGGTTGTGGTGGCCACATAGGTCAGGTTGTGGTGGGCACGCAGGTCAGGTTGTCATGGTCACATAGGTCAGGTTGTCATGGCTACATAGGTCAGGTTGTCGTGGCCACATAGGTCAGATTGTCGTGGCCACATAGGTCAGGTTGTGGCCACACAGATCAGGTTGTGGTATCCACACAGGTCAGGATGTGGTGGCCACGCAGGTCAGGCTGTGGTGGCCACACAGGTCAGGTTGTGGTGGCCACACAGGTCAGGATGTGGTGGCCACACAGGTCAGGTTGTGGTGGCTACACAGGTCATGATGTGGTGGCCACACAGGTCAGAATGTGGTGGCCACATAGGTCAGGCAGGTTGAGGTGTAAAATCATATCACAACCATCTAAGTGGCCAGGGGTGGTGAGCGTGGCCAGGGGTGGTGAGCGTGGCCAGGGGTGGTGAGCGTGGCCAGGGGTGGTGAACTTGGCCAGGGGTGGTGAACGTACGGGGTGCTGAGCGTGGCCAGGGGTGGTGAGCGTGGCCAGGGGTGGTGAGCGTGGCCAGGGGTAGTGAGCGTGGCCAGGGGTGGTGAGCGTGGCCAGGGGTGGTCAGCGTGGCCAGGGGTAGTGAGCGTGGCCAGGGTGGTGAACTGGCCAGGGGTGGTGAACGTGCCAGGGTGGTGAGCGTGGCCAGGGGTGGTGAGCGTGGCCAGGGTGGTGAGCGTGGCCAGGGGTGTGAACGTGGCCAGGGGTGGTGAACGTGGACAGGGGTGGTGAACGTGGCCAGGGGTGGTGAGCGTGGCCAGGGGTGGTGAGCGTGGCCAGGGGTGGTGAACGTGGCCAGGGGTGGTGAACGTGCGGGGTGGTGAACTTGGCCAAGGGTGGTGAACGTGCGGGGTGGTGAACTTGGCCAGGGGTGGTGAACGTGCGGGGTGGTGAGCGTGGCCAGGGGTGGTGAACGTACGGGGTGGTGAGCGTGGCCAGGGGTGGTGAACGTGCGGGGTGGTGAGCGTGGCCAGGGGTGGTGAACGTGCGGGATGGTGAGCGTGACCAAGGGGGTGAACGTGCGGGATGGTGAGCGTGGCCAGGGGTGGTGAACGTGCGGGGTGGTGAGCGTGGCCAGGGGTGGTGAACGTACGGGGTGGTGAGCGTGGCCAGGGGTGGTGAACGTGCGGGGTGGTGAGCGTGGCCAGGGGTGGTGAGCATGCGGGGTAGTGAGCGTGACCAAGGGGGGTGAACGTGCGAGATGGTGAGCGTGGCCAGGGGTGGTGAACGTGCGGGGTGGTGAGCGTGGCCAGGGGTGGTGAGCATGCGGGGTGGTGAGCGTGACCAAGGGGGGTGAACGTGAGGGATGGTGAGCGTGGCCAAGGGGGGTGAACGTGCGGGATGGTGAGCGTGGCCAGGGGTGGTGAACGTGCGGGGTGGTGAGCGTAGCCAAGAGGGGTGAACGTGCGGGGTGGTGAGCTTGGCCAGGGGTGGTGAGCGTGTCCCAGGGTGGTGAGCGTGGCCAGGGGTGGTGAGCGTGGTGAGCATGTCCAAGGGTGGTGAGCGTGGCCAGGGGTGGTGAGCGTGGTGAGCGTAGTGAGTGTGGTGAGCGTAGTGAGCGTGGTGAGCGTAGTGAGCGTGGTGAGCGTGAGCTGTGGTGAGCGTGGCAGGGGTGGTGAGTGGGTGTGAGCGTAGTGAGCGTAGTGAGCGTGGTGAGCGTGAGTAGGGTGGTGAGCGTGAGCGTGGTGAGCGTGGTGAGCGTGTGAGTGGCAGGGTAGTGAGCGTGGTGAGCGTAGTGAGCGTGGTGAGCGTAGTGAGCGTGGTGAGCGTAGTGAGCGTGGTGAGCGAGTGAGCATAGTGAGCGTTGTGAGCGTAGTGAGCATAGTGAGCGTGGTGAGCGTAGTGAGCGTAGTGAGCGTAGTGAGCGTAGTGAGCGTGGTGAGCGTAGTGAGCGTGGTGAGCGTGGTGAGCGTAGTGTTCATAGTGAGCGTGGTGAGCGTGGTGAGCGTGGTGAGCGTAGTGAGCGTGGTGAGCGTAGTGAGCGTGGTGAGCGTGGTGAGCGTAGTGTTCATAGTGAGCATAGTGAGCGTGGTGAGCGTAGTGAGCGTGGTGCCTCGTCACACTGCTGAAGATGGTAAACATGTTTAGAGTCTTCCTGAGTGCTACAATTTTACATAAAAGTGTCGCCTCCAAGACTTCTTATATATTTTTAATTTTTTGTTTACGTCTTTCTGTTTAAAACCCAATGATGCCAACCCACTCTATGAAATTATATTTATAAGCCTTCTTGTCATGTTTTCTATTGTAGTTCCTTGATAATGTGAGTAGTCACGAAAGCGCTTTGAATTCCTCTATTTTTTCATAGTGGTTGTCTTCTTGCATATATATATATATATATATATATATATATATATATATATATATATATATATATTTTTTTTTTTTTTTTTTTTTTTTTTTTTTTTTTTTTTCAACAAGTCGGCCGTCTCCCACCGAGGCAGGGTGACCCAAAAAGAAAGAAAATCCCCAAAAAGAAAAAACTTTCATCATCATTCAACACTTTCACCACACTCATACATAATCACTGTCTTTGCAGAGGAGCTCAGATACGACAGCTGAGAAAAGTCCCTCCCAGCTGTCACTATCTCAGACCCCTCCTTTAAAGTGCAGGCATTGTACTTCCCATTTCCAGGACTCAAGTCCAACTAAATCAATTAACTGGTTTCCCTGAATCCCTTCACACAATGTTACCCTGCTCACACTCCAACAGATCGTCATGTCCCAAAAACCATTCGTCTCCATTCACTCCTATCTAACACGCTCACACATGCTTGCTGGAAGTCCAAGCCCCTCGCCCACAAAACCTCCTTTACCCCTTCCCTCCAACCTTTTCTAGGACGACCCCTATATATATATATATATATATATATATATATATATATATATATATATATATATATATATTTTTTAAAATATGTCAATCATGCTTCGATCTGGGAGGAGGAGGAGGTGTTGATTCACCGGGAATTCTCCCGGCCCGGGTCTTTACCAGATGGCGACCCGGCTCCGGCTCCCTGTCGTGGGAGTATCAGAGACCTATGTCTCCCATGGGAGGAGGTACAAGTACCCCCTCATCGGTGGGACCAACTGTCCCCAGGCCTAGCCACATTCCCCACCCGCACAGGGCATGTAGGGAGAAGCTAGGCCCCTCTGGTCTGCCATCTTCCCTGACGGGAAGGGCAGGCTTATGAGCTGCAGATGGTAGCAAGCTCCAGCCTTGGCACCTACCCTGCCCTAGAAGGGCTGGGCATTGTGTCCCCCATCTGGGAGGTGATTTCTCTTCCTGTACCATGTGCCGCTAATTTCTTCAGGAGTCTCCTGCGTGCGACTATGTAAAAGGTCTTACTGAACGCCATATATACAGCATCGTATTATTTAACTTGTTCAATTACCTCAAATTACTTTTGGCCAAAAAGGCGAAAAATGCGGCTTTGTAAGATCGTGCTGAGATTCATTGTTTAGATGAATATTTTTCAAGGGAATTTCGAATTGCATCAGCAAATATTGATTCCATCAGTTTTCCCACAAATAAGGTAAGACTAATTGATCTATTATTTGAAGGTAAGAATGGTTGATCTGTAGTCTGAAGGTAAGACTTTTTAATCTATAATTTGAAGTTAAGGACATATATCATGCTTCATAACTGGGTATCTCCCTTGTCATTTCCCTCTTATCCGGTACAATATCCGTTTGTAGTGATTTGTTGAAGAATCGAGGTGAAGAGAATACCAGAAGACGGGTGAAGTGAGGTTCACGTCATGAATGTTGTGTCTAACTTGTCATGAATGTTGTGTCTAACTTGTCATGAATGTTGTGTCAAAGTGCTGGTTCAGCAAAGTGCTGGTTCAGCAAATGAAACATTCCAGCCAGGCATTGTGACTTGTTTTTATCTGATGAGAATATGTCAGTTCGTAATGGAGAAATGTTGAAACAATACTTTGTTTTTTAAGAACATTGTACTTGATTGAGCTGTCTGGCTGAATGACCTGATGTATATCATGTAGTATGAATGAACTTACCAGATTAAGTCTCTCCTTGTGTCCCCGTCTCTCATGGTGTCCGTCTCTCCTGCTGTCTTCGTCTCTCCTGGTGTCCTCGTCTCTCTTGGTGGCTTCGTCTCTCCTGGTGTCCGCGTCTCTCCTGGTGTCTTCGTCTCTCATGGTGTCCTCGTCTCTCTTGGTGTCTTCGTCTCTCCTGGTGTCCGCGTCTCTCCTGGTGTCTTCATCTATCCTGGTATCCTCGTCTCTTCTGGTGTCTTCATCTCTCCTGGTGTATTCATTTCTCCTGGTATCCTCGTCTCTTCTGGTGTCTTCATCTCTCCTGGTATCCTCGTCTCTTCTGGTGTCTTCATCTCTTCTGGTGTCTTCATCTCTCCTGGTGTCTTCATTTCTCCTGGTATCCTCGTCTCTTCTGGTGTCTTCATCTCTCCTGGTGTCTTCATTTCTCCTGGTATCCTCGTCTCTTCTGGTGTCTTCATCTCTCCTGGTGTCTTCATTTCTCCTGGTATCCTCGTCTCTTCTGGTGTCTTCATCTCTCCTGGTGTCTTCATTTCTCCTGGTATCCTCGTCTCTTCTAGTGTCTTCATCTCTCCTGGTTTCTTCATCTCTCCTGGTATCTTCGTCTCTCCTGGTATCTTCGTCTCTCCTGATGTCTTCGTCTATCCTCGTGTTCTTGTTTATCCTCGTGTCATTCTCTCTGCTCATATGTTTGTCTAGGTACCACGCTGTGTGACCAGATAATATCATCCTCACAGTGCCTCGTTGCACACGATGTATACACACAGAGGAATGTCTGTCTCTCAGATTATATACGCTGAGAGCTTACTTTAATCCCCGTTTTACGGATTAAAGTATTATAGACTGGTGGTGTACAGTGACATGCAACCTTACTGACCCTCGTGCAGTTGACAGGCTTGAAACCCCATTCACCAGCTACCCTCGCTGCTCACAGTACATGCAAAAGGTACAAACTTTTGCCAAGTGCTTTGCTATCCTGTTGCTGTCAAGGTTAAGTGCTCTTGCAGTCAAGGTCATTTACAGCATGGAAAATATACGACCTGTGAAAACATATTGTACATGTACTAATTACTTTGGCAATTAACACTGACAGATGCCTTGTGCTGGAACTATTGTCACGTTGCTCTTCCTAGAATGATGATACACAGCCCTTCCTAGAATCATTAGATTAAGGGTATAATACCAACAAGTTGATAAGACACGTGTGCAACACGCAGGTGTTGCACGTGTGTCTTATCACTTCTAAAATGTTGATCGATGGCCCTTGACAGAATGCAGATAGATGGTTCTGTCAGACCATCTTTCAGCAAGAACGCAGCTGAATCCCTTGATTTAGCTCAACTCAATTTTTCGTAAAGTGCTTACACGTTCACCATCGTGCGTTCACTATCACGGTAGATGTGCCTCACATAACACGTTCACTATCACACGTAGGCCTGCATCATACTTTCACTATCTGTACGACAAGCCTCTGCTCCCAAAGCAGTGATCGTTGTATTCAAACATCTCACAGTGATCGTTGTATTCAAACATCTCACAGTGATCGTTGTATTCAAACATCTCACATTGATCGTTGTATTCAAACATCTCACATTGATCGTTGTATTCAAACATCTCACAGTGATCGTTGTATTCAAACATCTCACATTGATCGTTGTAATCAAACATCTCACAGTGATCGTTGTATTCAAACATCTCACATTGATCGTTGTATTCAAACATCTCACAGTGATCGTTGTATTCAAACATCTCACATTGATCGTTGTAATCAAACATCTCACAGTGATCGTTGTATTCAAACATCTCACATTGATCGTTGTATTCAAACATCTCACATTGATCGTTGTATTCAAACATCTCACATTGATCGTTGTATTCAAACATCTCACAGTGATCGTTGTATTCAAACATCTCACATTGATCGTTGTATTCAAACATCTCACATTGATCGTTGTATTCAAACATCTCACAGTGATCGTTGTATTCAAACATCTCACAGTGATCGTTGTAATCAAACATCTCACAGTGATCGTTGTATTCAAACATCTCACATTGATCGTTGTATTCAAACATCTCACATTGATCGTTGTATTCAAACATCTCACATTGATCGTTGTATTCAAACATCTCACATTGATCGTTGTATTCAAACATCTCACATTGATCGTTGTATTCAAACATCTCACAGTGATCGTTGTATTCAAACATCTCACATTGATCGTTGTATTCAAACATCTCACATTGATCGTTGTATTCAAACATCTCACATTGATCGTTGTATTCAAACATCTCACATTGATCGTTGTATTCAAACATCTCACATTGATCGTTGTATTCAAACATCTCACATTGATCGTTGTATTCAAACATCTCACAGTGATCGTTGTATTCAAACATCTCACAGTGATCGTTGTATTCAAACATCTCACATTGATCGTTGTATTCAAACATCTCACATTAATAGTTGTATTCAAACATCTCACAGTGATCGTTGTATTCAAACATCTCACAGTGTAAAATGATCCAACTCAAAATTCAAACTAAGGTCTTGGAAACAAAATTAACTATAGTAAAACTAAATACATGTAATATATTTTTTCGTAACTTGAAAGAATCTCTTCACCGAGATGTGGGAAGAAAACCAAAACACACTTGTCGTCTACACGGATTTTGCGAAGTCACTGGACGAATGTAAACATGGAGTGATAGACCATAAAATGAGGTCAGTAAGTATAACAGGAAAATCAGGGAAATGAATATTGAAATTTCTAACAAATAGAACACAAAGAGTGGCAGTAAACAAAGTTCAATGTAATAACACACTACAACTCCGCAAACTCATACAAATGAAAATATGCTACACGTTTATATAAGTCAAAAAACAAAGAGAAACTCTTGTATGGTTAACCCTAATTGAAGAATCAATGGAAACTGTCCAAGTTCACACATAACTTAGCTGATGGGTAACTAAACAGAAGAAAAAACTAAAGGTAAAGTCGCATCAGGACTCAACCATCAAAATACTAAGTGCCACAATGTGCGAGTCCCTAAACCAGAACACAGTAAGTTCACACACACATGACAAGGTGCAGTCACTTAACTCCAAGAAAACAATTTAAGATGAATGTTTGTGAAGGTGCAAGATGTTTGTGAAGGTGCAAGATGTTTGTGAAGGTGCAAGATGTTTGTGAAGGTGCAAGATGTTTGCAGGAGCTGCTGAGAAGTAAGCCGACCCTTGCTTTAAAGGGACTAAACATTCCACACAGTTTTACACTCAAAATGGACAGATCTGCTACACCTACATATCTGAGTTTCATTCTCCGCCATCGTCAATTTTTTTTGGCAGATTTTTTTTAATGTTGGAAGCTACGAAAATGAGGGTTTAGTTTGAAAGGTGTCTCTAAGAAGGCTAACCTTCTGCTCTAAGTTCACAATGTAGCAAAAAGGCCACACTGGACACAACTGCCAGGAACTATAAACATTTTCGGTGCGTGTCACAAAGCCAGACAAAGCTTGTACGTGTCACAAAGCCAGACAAAGCTTGTGCGTGTCATCAAGCCAGACAAAGGTTGTGCGTGTCATCAAGCCAGACAGAGCTTATACGTGTCACCAAGGTAAATACAGCTTGTATGTTTACAATTTTATTTATCTTGCAATATATGATCAGGTTAATTGGTTTTTTCATGTTCCATTGTCGGTCCAAACAGTGCGTGAAATTTGTCACATAAATGTTTTTCACAAGAGTAAAATAAATTATAACAAATCAGCAGTGTGTATACATGTATACACACTCTTCTCATACGTACATATACTTACACTGATCTCACACATTCATACTCAACTTACTAATTATAATATATTGTTGCCTCTGATCAACAACAGTGTTATGGGTGTCTCATGATAACCTCCCTATGGTTTATAGTAATATACCTAGTCAGATTTATCTTATTAGAGCCAGCTGGCCCAGTAGTTAACGCACTCACCTGTGACCTTTAGGACTCACCTCCCATGGGTTTAAACCCCACCGTTCTGTGATTTGTGTAGTGGGTATAGTATAGATTAGAAGAAAGAATTGATTGTAAAAGTTATGAATGAAAAAAAGCTGGAAGTCTTAGATCTAAGCAAAACAAAACTAAATGGGGTAGAATAATTTAAATGGGAAGGATTAAATGGGGTTACAGCAGGTGTATCTGAGACAGCTTGAGAAGGGGCAGCAGTAATATTAAATTATCAACAATCTATGGGTATAGGTATGTAAATTCAATAATTATGTGGATTTTTATAAGGATGGGATATGAGAAGTGGGTTATAGTAAGTGTTTATGCACCTGAGAAAATAATTGTTGTGAGGACGTACAGTACAGCGGGAGAAACAGTTATAGAGGGTGTAGCACCTATGTCTGGAGTGCCAAGAGTAAATGATAATGGGCGTAATGACAGCAGTTTGTTGGACTATGTATTAATAGATAAAAGACTGATGGATAGACTTTTGGATGTGCATGTTTGTAGAGGGGCAACAGATATATCAGATCATTATTAAATTGCAGCTACAGCGAAAGAGAGGTAGAAGAGGTACAAGGATATTGTCATCAGTGGGTAAGAGAAAAGTGAAAGTTAATGAATTAAAAGAGGAGATAATTAGGGCAATATATAAGCAGTTATTGGGAGAAAGATGCGCTAGAGAAAGCATGGATAATGAAAAGAAGATTGAGGAGGTATGGGGTACATCTAAGCATGCAATGTCAGTGTGTGTAGCAGAAGTTTGTGGATACAGAAGGTGCGGGAGGGAAGAGGAGCGACTGGTGGAATGATCAAGTCTAAAGAGGCTGGTAAGGGAGAAAAAGTTGGAATGAGAGGTGTTTACAATGTAGACGTGGTATATGGAGAGTGGAGTATATGGAGAGTAAAATAAAGGTTTAAAGAGTGGTGAAGGGGTGTAAGAGGAGAGACAGTGAGAGAGTGGCTGATGTCTGATGTCTTATCAGTAAATTTTGCTGAGAATATGAAAAAAATTGGAGCTCAATAAGTTTAGAAAGCGGAGGGAACAAATGGATTTAACAGTTAAAAGCAAAAGAGGGAAGTTAACAGATTGGTAGATAAAGGTACTGAGAAAATGGAGGGAATATTCTGAGGAGTTAATAAAGAGAGGCATTGATTTTATACAATGGGCAGAGAGGTATAACGTTTGGTAAGAATAACAAAGAGCCAGATATGAGTGAGGATGGGGGGATGCTTGAGGCAGGGGGAATGAAAGGAATAAAGAAGCTGGGACAGATGGTATTAAGACAAATGTTTAAAGCAGGTGGGGATATAGTTTTGGAGTGGTTAGTACTTTTGTTCAATATATGCATGAAAGGAAGGGAACGGTACCTAGGAATTGGCAGAGTTCGTGTATATAAGGTAAAAAGGAATAAAAGAGTGTAAGAATTATAAGGGAATAAGCGTGTTGAGCATACCAGATAAAGTGTTTTGTACAGTTATTATTAAATGAATTACGGATAATACAAAGAGTATGATTACAGATGAACAAGGAGGTTTTAGGAAAAATAGGGGGTGTGTAGATCAAGTGTTTACACTGAAGCTTATACGTTAACAATATTTAGATACAAGTAAGGATACTTTTGTTGCATTTATGGATTTAGAAAAGGCGCATAAGAGGGCGGATAGGAGAGCAATGTGACAAATGTATGGAATAAATGGTATGCTATAAAGAACAGTGAACAGTTTGTAAGTCGATAACGAGGCTCAGGTTAAGCAATGAAGGAGGGAAGGGAGGATTATTTTCCAGTAAAAGTAGACTATAGACAGGAATGAGTGATGTCACCATGGTTGTTTAACACACATACACACACACATACACACACACACACACACACACACACACACACACACACACATACACACACACACACACACACACAACACACACACACACACACACACACACACACACACACACACACACACACACACACACACACACACACACACACACACACACACACACACACACACACACACACACGCACACACCTCGGTTTTACTGGGTAAATTGTAAAGAGGAACTTGCTAGGTGAGCTTTTGTTTGTCGTCCCACTGCGATAATGAGAGCAGCTGCCAATTTCAAACATGAAAGAACGCGTCCTATCACCCTATTACGCGCTATTTCGTCCTGACAATTCATAACTGGGGTCGAATACCTGACGAGCCTAAATGAAGTCCTCTGTACAGTTATATGACAATGGACGGGGGAAAAAAAATATGCGCCGCTGGTTACCGACTGTGTTTTACACCGAGTCGTTGTAACTATTAAACTGTATCGAAATTTTACAGTGTGTGTAGAGGCGCCATTTTCAGTAACACGAGAGTGGTGTGTCAGGGACTGCCATGAAGTGCGGTAGTTGAACCCTCGTTGAACACTAGTTGAACGCTCGTTGAACACTAGTTGAACGCTCGTTGAACACTAGTTGAACCCTCGTTGAACACTAGTTGAACCCTCGTTGAATACTAGTTGAACCCTCGTTGAACACTAGTTGAACGCTCGTTGAACACTAGTTGAACCCTCGTTGAACACTAGTTGAACCCTCGTTGAATACTAGTTGAACCCTCGTTGAACACTAGTTGAACCCTCGTTGAACACTAGTTGAACCCTCGTTGAACACTAGTTGAACCCTCGTTGAACACTAGTTGAACCCTCGTTGAACACTAGTTGAACCCTCGTTGAATACTAGTTGAACCCTCGTTGAATACTAGTTAAACCCTCGTTGAACACTAGTTGAACCCTCGTTGAACCCTCGTTGAACACTAGTTGAACTCCTCGTTGAACACTAGTTGAATCCTCGTTGAACACTCCCTACTGGACCAACCTTTCACACAGGTTTCGCTCCGTGTCATGTTTTTCTGTATAGAGATTTATCAAGTCACGTTTCGCTCTGTGTAGAGCTTTCTCAAATGATGTTTTGCTTTGTAAAGGGTTTTTTCAAGTGATGTTTCGCTCTAAGTAAAGCTTTTCATCAAGTCAGTTTCGCTCCGTGTGGAGCTTTATCAAGTGATGTTTCTTTTTGTGTAAAGCTTTATCAAGTGATGTTTCGCTCTGAGTACAGCTTTCTGAAGGCACGTTTCGCCGTGATCTCGTTGGAAAGAAAAAATAACGCTATGGTAACAAAAAAGACACAGCAAAACAAGACTTTATTACGCAACGTTTCGAACAAAAGCGAGCTACTTCACGAGCGAAACGTTGTGTAATAGTCTTACTCTGTTATAACCCTGCAGGACGGAAGCTACCCAAGACTGATAATTGTGAGCAATGAAGAGGGTGGAGAAGTATGTGTACATGGACGTGTGTGTGTGTGTGTGTGTGTGTGTGTGTGTGTGTGTGTGTGTGTGTGCGTGTGTGTGTGTCAACAAACATATTTTTTGTGCCACTGATAGCTCTAAAATTTATTAAATGTGGCAGAGCTTAATTTGCATATTATAGAGTAATTTGCATAATTACGATGTTCACTAAATCCGCACGTGGAATGAGGGAGGACAGAGGGAGGGGGAGTGGGAGGGAGGGAGGGACAGAGGGAGGGGGAGTGGGAGGGAGGGAGGGGCGAGGGACATATTCATTTTCAGTTTGTTAATAAAAACTGTCATATAAAAAATATACAGTAGACACCAGCTAGTTCATATAGGATAGCAGGTATACTGTACAGTGTAGGATAGCGGGTATTCAGTTCAGTGTAGGTTATCAGACATAGTGAAGACAGTGTAGGATAGCAGGAATACTGTACAAAGTGAAGGATAGCAGGTAGTGTTTACACAGTAAAATATAGCAGGTATACTGGACACAGTGTAGGATAGCAGGTATACTGGACACAGTGTAGGATAGCAGGTATACTGGACACAGTGTAGGATAGCAGGTATACTGGACACTGTGTAGGATTGCAGGAATACTACACAGTGTAGGATAGCAGTAATACTGTACACAGCGAAGGATAGCAGGTATACTGGACACAGTGTAGGAGAGCAGGTACACTGGACACTGTGTAGGATTGCAGGAATACTACACAGTGTAGGATAGCAGTAATACTGTACACAGCGAAGGATAGCAGGTATACTGGACACAGTGTAGGATAGCAGGTATACTGGACAGTGTAGGATTGCAGGTATACTGAAGACAGTGTAGGATAACAGGTATACTGGACACTGAAAAATAACAGGTATAGCAGATAAAGTGTAGGATAACAGGTAATCTGCTCCAGTATTTCCCAGTACCCGGCTTACCCACCAGTCTTCCTAACACCTCGAACATTACTCACATCAATGTTCTTTACATCACATCAATGTTCTTTAAATCACATCAATGTTCTTTAAATCACATCAATGTTCTTTACATCACATCAATGTTCTTTAAATCACATCAATGTTCTTTAAATCACATCAATGTTCTTCACATTACATCAATGTTCTTTACATCACATCAATGTTCTTCACATCACATTAATGTTCTTTACATCACATCAATGTTCTTCACATCACATTAATGTTCTTCACATCATATTAATGTTCTTCACATTACATCAATGTTCTTCATATTACATCAATGTTCTTTACATTACATCAATGTTCTTTACATCATATCAATGTTCTTTACATCACATCAATGTTCTTCACATCACATCAATGTTCTTCACATTACATCTATGTTCTTTACATTACATCAATGTTCTTTACATCACATCAATGTTCTTTAAATCACATCAATGTTCTCCACATCACATCAATGCTCTTTACATCACATCAATGTTCTTTACATCACATCAATGTTCGTCACATCACATTAATGTTCTTCACATTACATCAATGTTCTTCACATTACATCAATGTTCTTTACATCACATCAATGTTCTTTACATTACATCAATGTTCTTTACATCACATCAATGTTCTTCACATCACATCAATGTTATTCACATTACATCAATGATCTTTACATCACATCAATGTTCTTCACATTACATCAATGTTCTTCACATCACATCAATGTTCTTCACATCACATCAATGTTCTTCACATTACATCAATGTTCTTTACATCACATCAATGTTCTTCACATTACATCAATGTTCTTCACATCACATCAATTTTCTTCACATCACATCAATGTTCTTCACATTACATCAATGTTCTTTACATCACATCAATGTTCTTTACATCACATCAATGTTCACATCACATAAATGTTCTTCACATTACATCAATGTTCTTCACATCACATCAATTTTCTTCACATTACATCAATGTTCTTTACATCACATTAATGTTCTTCACATCACATCAATGTTCTTCACATCACATCAGTGTTCTTCACATTACATCACTGTTCTTTACATTACATCAATGTTCTTCACATCACATCAATGTTCTTTACATCACATTAATGTTCTTCACATTACATCAATGTTCTTCACATTACATCAATGTTCTTTACGTCACATCACATTAATGTTCTTCACATTACATCAATGTTCTTCACATTACATCAATGTTCTTTACATCACATCAATGTTCTTTACATCACATTAATGTTCTTCACATTACATCAATGTTCTTCACATTACATTAATGTTCTTCACATCACATCAATGTTCTTCACATCACATCAATGTTCTTCAAATTACATCAATGTTCTTCACATTACATCAATGTTCTTTACATCACATCAATGTTCTTCACATCACATCAATGTTCTTCACATTACATCAATGTTCTTCACATCACATCAATTTTCTTCACATCACATCAATGTTCTTCACATTACATCAATGTTCTTTACATCACATCAATGTTCACATCACATCAATGTTCTTCACATTACATCAATGTTCTTCACATCACATCAATTTTCTTCACATTACATCAATGTTCTTTACATCACATTAATGTTCTTCACATCACATCAATGTTCTTCACATCACATCAGTGTTCTTCACATTACATCACTGTTCTTTACATTACATCAATGTTCTTCACATCACATCAATGTTCTTTACATCACATCAATGTTCTTCACATCACATCAGTGTAGGATAACAGTATACCTGCTATCCTACATTATACACATTTTACATTTTCGTCTTAATTTATTTTGTATATATATGGTAATATTTCATTGTGTTTGAGAAGCGCTAAACCCGTGTGTGCCACTTAGCAGAGTGGAGGTTCGATCCTCCGTCAACCAGTCTCGAACAAGTGGCACGATACCTGTGTTCTTGTGGAAACACTACACAGGTGTCATGGTCACAGTTACCACTACACAGTGTCATGGTCACTGTCACCACTACACAGGTGTCATGGTCACTGTCACCACTACACAGTGTCATGGTCACAGTTACCACTACACATGTGTCATGGTCACTGTCACCACTACACAGGTGTCATGGTCACTGTCACCACTACACAGGTGTCATGGTCACTGTTACCAGTACACAGGTGTCATGGTCACTGTTACCAGTACACAGGTGTCATGGTCACTGTCACCACTACACAGGTGTCATGGTCACTGTCACCATTACACAGGTGTCATGGTCACTGTTACCACTACACAGGTGTCATGGTCACTGTTACCACTACACAGGTGTCATGGTCACAGTTACCACTACACAGGTGTCATGGTCACTGTTACAACTACACAGGTGTCATGGTCACAGTTACCACTACACAGGTGATACAGGTGATAAGGCTGAGGAGGGAAGATGGGGAACTCACAAGTAATGATCAAGAGGTATGTGAGGAGCTCAACTCGAGGTTTAGGGAAGTATTCACAGTGGAGGAAGGAAGGCAGTTGGGTAGACAGAACGGGTGCGTCACCAACAAGGGATGTATCGAGTGCTGGAGGAATACACACATCTAAGGGGAGGTGAAGCAGTTACTCAGTGACCTTGATACCTCAAAGGCAATGGGTCCGGACAATATCTCACCATGGGTCCTTCGGGAAGGAGCTGAGGTTCTGAGTGTGCCACTTACCAAAATTTTCAACACATGCCTTGAAACTGGGCAGCTACCTGAGATATGGAAAAAGGCCAACGTAGTCCCCATCTTTAAAAAAAGGAGACAGAAAAGAGGCACTAAACTACAGACCAGTGTCACTTACGTGTATAGTGTGCAAAGTCTTGGATAAAATCATCAGAGCATCTGGAGCAGAACAGGTTAATCAACGCCAGACAGCACGGATTCAGGGAAGGCAAATCCTGTGTAACAAACCTCCTGGAGTTCTATGATAAAGTAACAGAGGTAAGGCAAGAGAGAGAAGGGTGGGTTGACTGCATTTTCTTGGACTGCAGGAAGGCCTTTGACACAGTTCCTCACATGAGGTTAGTAAAGAAGATGGAAGACCAAGCGTGTATAACAGAAAGGGCACTGGAATAGATCAGGAAATACCTCACAGGGAGACAACAACGGGTCATGGTGCGTGATGAGGTATCACAGTGGGCGCCTGTGACGAGCGGTGTACCGCAGGGGTCAGTCCTAGGACCAGTGTTATTCTTGCTATATGTGAATGACATGACGGATGGGATAGACTCAGAAGTGTCTCTTTTCGCAGATGATGTGAAATTAATGAGGAGAATCACATCGGATGAAGACCAAGCAGGACTTCAAAGTGACCTGTACAAGCTTGACATCTGGTCTAGCAACTGGCTTCTCGAATTTAACCCCACCAAATGCAAAGTCATGAAGATCGGAGAAGGGCAAAGAAGACCGCTGACAGAGTACAGGCTAGGTGGACAAAGGCTACAAACCTCATCAAAGGAGAAAGACCTTTGGGTGAGTATAACACCAAGCACGTCTCCTAAGCACACATCAACCAGATAACCGCGGCAGCATATGGGCGACTGGCAAACCTAAGATTAGCGTTCCGTTACCTTAACAAGGAATCGTTCAAGACACTGTATACCGTATACGTCAGGCCCATACTAGAGTATGCAGCACCAGTCTGGAACCCACACCTGGTCAAGCACGTCAAGAAATTAGAGAAAGTGCAAAGGTTTGCGACAAGGCTAGTTCCACAACTCAGGGGACTGCCTTATGAAGAAAGGTTGAGGAAATAGGACTAACAACACTGGAGGACAGAAGGGTTAGAGGAGACATGATAACGACATACAAAATACTGCGGGGAATCGACAAGGTAGATAGTGACAGGATGTTCCAGAGAGGAAACACAGAAACAAGGGGACACAACTGGAAGCTGAAGACTCAGATGAGTCAGAGGGATGTTAGGAAGCAATTCTTCAGCCATAGAGTAGTTAGAAGTGGAATAGTTTAGCGAACGATATAGTGGAGGCGGGAACCATACATAGTTTTAAGACAAGGTATGATAAAGCTCACGGAGCAGGGAGAGCAGAGACCCAGTAGCGGACAGTGCAGAGGCGGGGCCAGGAGCTGAGTTTCGACCCCTGCAACCACAATTAGGTGAGTACAATTAGGTGAGTACAGGTATCATGGTCACAGTTACCACTACAGTGACATGGTCATTGTCACCACTACACAGTGACATGGTCACTGTCACCACTACACAGGTGTCATGGTCACAGTTACCACCACACAGGTGTCATGGTCACAGTCACCACTACACAGGTGTCATGGTCACAGTTACCACTACACAGGTGTCATGGTCACTGTCACCACTACACAGGTGTCATGGTCACTGTCACCACTACACAGGTGTCATGGTCACTGTCACCACTACACAGGTGTCATGGTCACTGTCACCACTACACAGGTGTCATGGTCACTGTCACCACTACACAGGTGTCATGGTCACAGTTACCACCACACAGGTGTCATGGTCACAGTTACCACCACACAGGTGTCATGGTCACTGTCACCACTACACAGGTGTCATGGTCACAGTTAACACTACACAGGTGTCATGGTCACAGTTACCACTACACAGTGTCATGGTCACTGTCACCACTACACAGGTGTCATGGTCACAGTTACCACCACACAGGTGTCATGGTCACTGTCACCACTAGACAGGTGTCATGGTCACAGTTACCACTACACATGTGTCATGGTCAGTTACCACTACACGGTGTCATGGTCACAGTTACCACTACACAGGTGTCATGGTCAGTTACCACTACACAGGTGTCATGGTCACAGTTACCACTACACAGGTGTCATGGTCAGTTACCACTACACAGGTGTCATGGTCAGTTACCACTACACAGGTGTCATGGTCACAGTTACCACTACACAGGTGTCATGGTCACAGTTACCACTACACAGGTGTCATGGTCACAGTTACCACTACACAGGTGTCATGGTCACAGTTACCACTACACAGGTGTCATGGTCACAGTTACCACTACACAGTGTCATGGTCACAGTTACCACTACACATGTGTCATGGTCAGTTACCACTACACAGTGACATGGTCACTGTTACCACTACACAGTTGTCATGGTCACAGTTACCTCTACACAGGTGTCATGGTCAGTTACCACTACACAGGTGTCATGGTACAGTTACCACTACACAGGTGTCATGGTCACAGTTACCACTACACAGGTGTCATGGGCATTACCACTACCAGGTGTCATGGTTCACAGTGCACCTACACAGGTGTCATGGTAACAGTTACCACTACACAGGTGTCATGGTCAGTTACCACTACACAGGTGTCATGGTCACAGTTAACACGACACAGGAACTGTGAATCGACCCCCTTAAGTCACTAGCAGGTGAGCACAGTAGTGAAGTAATGAAAAATAAATTTCTTCGGTTTTATTAACCAATTATTTGAAATTCAGCATTTACTTCACTCTTGAGAACAGTAATTGTCTTAATGTTGGTAGAATTACCGACTATATCTTAGGTAAAAGGACACAAGGGCAACTAATTGGACGTTATATTGTGGCAACGTTTCGCTCTCCAGGAGCTTTGTGTTTGAGGATGCCGCCGCCAGGGACACGCTACAGTTACGTAAACCAATTGTTTTTCTCACCTATTTCTGGAAGCGCAGCCTATCGTAGTTGGTCCTCGTCTCCCTCGTCCCTCATTCCTCATTCTTGTCTTGAACTCTATTTTTAACTATCGGAAAGAGTGTGTTTGAGAAGCAGACCGCAAATAAACATGTTCCTTATTTTTGGTGTGGGTTGACGCCGGCCCCCGCCTGGATATTAACGCCCCATCTTAAGGGGGCTAAAACCCCCTCCAGGTTATGAACCGCTGGTCTAGAAATTACTGCTTCAAGAATGTAGGAAAGTATAGAAGTCTGTAGATAATGACAAGCGAGAGAGAGAGAGAGAGAGAGAGTGTTGAACTCCAGATAAATAATTTGTTCTCCTAAATATAGTGTGTAACAGTGAAGCAGTGTTGTATAAAATAAGATTAAATAAGCTTTATTAATCATATAATCTACAAATTATTTCACTCAATAGAATAAATTTTACAAAAAAGAATCAATTTTGCACAGTAGAATAAATATCAAACAGCAGAATAAATTTTATACAATACTCCTGAAGGCACAAAGATAATGCATTCTTACATTATTGATAAATGAAATAAAGTTGACCTAATTAAATGTGACTTACTAAAGTTAACCCTGGATTGTGAATTAAATCGTGTTATAATGGAGCCTAGCTGCTGAAATGTGAAATTAACCTTGTCAACCTTCATTTCACGCTCTATACATCCCCAGTGGCTTCTCGTTCCATTATTAGAGCAGCTGTTGCCTGGTTTTTTTGAAAGAGCGTGTATATGTGCGCCTTTCATCCCGCCCACACCCAGCCTGTGCAACGGTATATATATACATACTCATATAAGTATATATTATGGTGTCATTGTGGTCTTGTGCTAGGCTCGGGAGAGACCGCTAAAGCCTCATGGATTGCAATCTGTAAACACATGATCACACGCAACCTACCTTGAAATAACTTCACTCATAGTTGATTATACTTTTATTTAAGGTGCTAGTGGGTATTTGTGTTTATTTTACGGAGGGATTAAGATTTGGTTATTTCTGCTACGCTTATAATTCAACATAATTCAGTGGTGCAAGGATTTATGCAACACAATTCACTGCTACCAGTCTATGCTACTCAGTTCAGTGCTCCAGCTATGCTACACCATTATGCTACCACTTCCAACAATTCGATGCACCAGTCATCATTCGTGCACAGTCTATACCACACAATTCAGTGCTACCAGTCTATACACACAATTCAGCACCAGTCTATACCACACATTCGTCTACCAGTCTATTACCACACAATTCGATGTCTACCAGTCTAACCAGTCACACATTCAGTGCTACCAGTCTATACCACACAGTTCAGTGCTACCAGTCTATGCTACACAATTCATGCTACCAGTCTATACCACACAATTCGATGCCACCAGTCTATACCACACAATTCGATGCCACCAGTCTATACCACACAATTCAGTGCTACCAGTCTATACCACACAATTCAGTGCTACCAGTCTATACCACACAATTCAGTGCTACCAGTCTATACCACACAATTCAGTGCTACCAGTCTATACCACACAATTCAGTGCTACCAGTCTATACCACACAATTCAGTGCTACCAGTCTATACCACACAATTCAGTGCTACCAGTCTATACCACACAATTCAGTGCTACCAGTCTATACCACACAATTCAGTGCTACCAGTCTATACCACACAATTCAGTGCTACCAGTCTATACCACACAATTCAGTGCTACCAGTCTATACCACACAATTCAGTGCTACCAGTCTATACACACATTCAGTGCTACCAGTCTATACCACACAATTCAGTGCTACCAGTCTATACCACACATTCAGTGCTACCAGTCTATACCACACAATTCAGTGCTACCAGTCTATACCACACAATTCAGTGCTACCAGTCTATACCACACAATTCAGTGCTACCAGTCTATACCACACAATTCAGTGCTACCAGTCTATACAATACAATTCAGTGCTACCAGTCTATACCACACAATTCAGTGCTACCAGTCTATACTACACAATTCAGTGCTACCAGTCTATACTACACAGTTCAGTGCTACCAGTCTTTATGCTACAAATTCAGGGCTGCTAGTCTTACACAATTCAGTGCTACCAGTCTTATCCACACAATTCAGTGCTTACAGTCTACTACATTCAGTGTACATCCTATACCACACAATTCAGTGCTTAAGTCTCATATCCGAGCACAATTGTCACAGAACACACAATTGTTCGCTCTACACAGAACGAAACATTGTGCCAATAAAAAAAATATTCTACAACTTTTGCCATTTCACTCTGGGTAGTAACATTTTAGTTTAAAACAGAACCTCATATACATTTCTTATGTTCTTAATTAACAATAGAATAAAGGAAGACCGAACTGTTTCAGAAAGCAGTCCAGCTCTAATTCTAGAAATTTGCTAAGTCTTTTAGGTTAGATTTAGGTAAGATTTGTCAGGAAACAAGACAAGTGTTTCCTGACGCGGGTCTTAGTCCTATGATGGCCCGCCGCTGGAGCTTCTGGTCATCTGACCGAGGCCTTCCGCTGGCTTACAGGTCCACCCCTTTCAAAATTAATGGTTATTATTATAACCATTTTATACTAAAGACTTTTAGATTACCTGTCAAACTGTTCCAATCATTTTGGCTAAAATAACCTCACAAAAAAAGTATATTTTCGTTTCTAGGTGCCTTAATTTCGTCCCGCTGAAGTTTACAATGGTTACTATTTAGGCTTGGATGTCTGATTAGCTGTTCATGTCCTTCGAAAATAAGTAGAAAAAAAAAAAATTCTGTGTCTGTCCCTTCCGGCTTTATATAGTCTGATGCAATTGTTTAAATTTTCCCCTAACATACATAGCAACTCCACCACCTTTCCTGTTGACTCTTACCAGTGTAGAATAATTTATACCCCTGTAAGCGGCATTCAGGAGGCAGGTCTCTATTTTTTAAAAGTGAACCAGGACTTAGTTATTGCAATGCTATATTTCTCGCACGCGCACTAGTTTTAGTTCGACTATTTTATTTCTTGCACTCCGGCTATTTGTATGTTAGACGCTAAAAGAAGTTTTTTCCTTGCTTCTCTTCTTCGTTTATATTCGAAGACTAATTCCTCTATTTTAACCAGTAACTATTTTGTGACTCCTGATTTCTGAGCGTTTACCTAATATTTCTCAGTAATTTTTGCCCTCTGTATCCCTAGTACTGCAACCCCCACCACACACCTCTATCTTCTAACAGTTTTAAAAAAATAACACAATTTAGTAGGCGGTCCTTCGACTGGACATCCATACTATATTTACCATAGAAATTATCCCAGTTGTCAATGAATGGTATTTCAAGTTTTCTGCAGTACTTGTCTAGTCCGCAATTTACACCAATTTATATCTATATTTTTTTTTTCTGGAATAAACGAGAGATGTAGTGGGTATCTTTGTTAAGTACGATGTTTCGTCCACACAGGGCGAAACCGTTGACATCAATAAAGGAATCCATTGCATCTTTCGTTCGCTCCAACTTGTTGATATTTACAGTCTACTGCAAGGCTCTGAAGGGACTCCGGCAAGCACTGAATGCTCGTTCAGATATGGACAAGTATCGTGCTCAGTCACATTCTCTCAGTTCTACCTACGATTTTATCTTGTTGAATCCTGGTTAATCTCTTCCTGTCTGGAAATTGCAGTCAGCTGCTGTAACAAAATGTCTTTCTTGTCTGCTTTACTGGAGAAGCCAGATATAGATACTAAAATATCCGGGAAAAAGAATTAATAAACAGTTGTTATGGATTCTATCACACATTGGATTACTCCTTCATGATAAAAATTAGCCCAAAATAAGTACCCTGAAGGAAAATATAGAATATAACTTTGGTGTGTCTGTGTCTAGCATTAGGAATAAAATTGGAAGAGAAGTAAATAATGACACTGAATGTTACAGGAATGCAGTTAGCAGCCTGAGTAGATCTATAACTCACTATGGTAATATAAACGAATATAGATATGCTTATGGAGCAACTTTCAATGTGAATAGACTGGCTGATGTTGTCGCCAGGCTTAGGCTTGGTTACAAGTACTTCTGGCAGTTTGGCAGACACACAGATGATCTAACCGAAGGCAAAGTATGTGGCCAGACCAATGGTCACTATCTTAAACGCTATATGCTAAATTATTCACCTACTGAAAAATATAGAGATAGACAGTATAATAATCTGTGAGACATGTCAAGATATCTTATTAATGTAAATAAGATACCAGATATATTAAGCAAATTTCCTAAATTTCCTTGCAAAAGATAAGTGAACTGTAGATATAAATCCAGATGTGCTCCTGTAGAACCTTTTGGGGCCTAGTTCCTAGGCCTCTTGTGTATCCATATGCTCTTATGCTACCCTCTACAGGATGGATATGGGATGTACAATAAACTAGCCACTTCGGAAGAAAAATCTAAATCAAAACTACAGACATACAGCTGTCATTAAAAAAATCTTTCGGAATGTATTATAATAGGCTGTGTGTGTGTGTGAGGTTACCATTTTGTCCTAGGCACATGTCGATTAGACACTAGATCTATTGTATATGCCTGCGTGTGTGTGTATATGGGTGTGTGCATATGTGTGTGTGTATGTGTGTGTATGTGTGTGTGTGTGTGTGGTTTCTTGTGAACTCCCCACCTTCCTTCCTCAGCCTGATTACCTGGTCCTTGACTGTTGTTTTCCTCCTGATGTGGCTGTACAACAGCTTTGGGTCAGACTTGACTTTTGATGCTATATCATTTTCGTATTGTCGCTGAGCCTCCCTTTCTTACCTGTGCATATTCGTGTGTGTGCGCTTACCTATTTGTTGTGTGCCGTTGCTGTGCGAGTATTTATGCATATGTTGTGTATGTGTGTTTCTCTGTGTGAGGCACAACCACTCATTTTTGTTGCAACAATCACTCATCTTTCCTGCCATATTTTTCTAGCCACAATACAGTGTTTTCCTTGTTCTACATAACACGGTATTTTCCTTGTTATACATAACACGGTATTTTCCTTGTTCTACATAACACGCTATTTTCCTTGTTCTACATAACACGGCATTTTCCTTGTTCTACATAACACGGTATTTTCCTTGTTCTACATAACACTGTATTTTCCTTGTTCTACATAACACGGCAGTTTTCTTGTTCTAAATAACACGGTATTTTCCTTTTTACATAACACGGCATTTTCCTTGTTCTACATAACACGGCATTTTCCTTGTTCTACATAACACGGTGTTTTCCTTGTTCTACATAACACGGTGTTTTCCTAGCTGCCCTACATAAACCTAGTATGTTAATGTCCGTTTCCGCTCTGGATATGCTGCACAGAAATTGTTTTCCCTGTTATCAGAACACCAGCCAGAATACAGCAACCAACCTCTTTTATTTTTTCGGATAAAAAAAAAAAAGGAATTAATTGGCTGTGATGACCGGTAAAACCATTGGCAGCTGTGAAAGGAATCGTTAAGGCTGAAAAATGTGTTTATATTGGCGTGAGTGGAGCTTTCAAAAGGGAATAAATTGAATTCGTCCCACGCTGGTATTTAATTTGCTGAGGCATCAGCTTACCTTGCTTTTAATTACCAAAAGTCGAATAAAGCTGTTTTGCAGTTAGTAATGGTGGTCAACTTGGCGTTTGTTGATGTTTGTAGTGACTTGGAGCACCCATGACGGGATCGATCCCTGCACGGGTGAAACACTGGGTATGTTTCCTCACACCTGTCGCTCTTGTTCACCTAGCAGTAAGTAGGTGCCTAGGAGTTAGCCGGCTGTTGTGGGTAGCATCCTGGGGGACAAGATTAACGTAAGCTGATAGAAATGCTCTGTATAACCAGGAGCTAGAGGAACGCAATTTAGGATCTTGTAAATAGACACAAACAGGAAAAAACTGGGAGAGCAACACGTAATAAAGCTCACCTCGATTATCCGTGAAGCCTCGAATATTCCGCTGTAAGTCATGATTTGCGAATAGAAGTATGTATACATACAGCATACAGCAGCTTTCTGTATGGTGTGCCAGTGATGTCAGCAACGTCTGTATCATCTGTGTCTTGTACTCTGTAGAAATAAAGAATTTATTTATTTTATTTATTTACTGTGCATGGAGGTCAATTAATGGTCTAGCTAGCATAATCAACAATGCTGCCTCCGTAACATCAAGAGTTTCAATATTTTTAAAACATTGTTATACCGTATATATACGTGATAAGTACTTGTAACTGTCATTTAAGTGTTAGTGGAAGAAATATTAATCAGTTCCCCTGTTTTCTAATGTTATTTTCCCCCTATAAACTACCTTGTCCATAATTATTACTATCGCATTTGCCTTGTCTGCTTTCGTAAGGTGAAGTCCAGGATCTTTTCTTAATTCATGATATAACTTAACAAATCTTTGATGACAATTGTTCTCAAAGATTTGTTAAGTTATACCATGAATTAAGGAAAGATCCTAAATTTCCCCTTACAAAAGCAGACAAAGCAATAGTAATTATGGACAAGGTAGATTATAGGGGGAAAATAAGCATGATATTAGGAGACAGGGGAACTCACGCGCGTCTTAATTAACACTGCAAAGTTATTGTTGTTCAACAAACATTATTCCAGAGCTGTCACTTTGTTAAACTTGTATATTCTTTAAAATGTTCAACGCAAGGTGAGTGTAACCGGTCTGAAGATGAGTCAAGTTAGTTGATTCCTCATTGATTTGATGATACTTGTCTGACACGCAATATTTACTGAGTCATGATACGTGTCTGACACACAATCCTCACTGAGTCATGATACGTGTCTGACACACAATCCTCACTGAGTCATGATACGTGTCTGACACGCCAATCCTCACTGAGTCATGATACGTGTCTGACACAATCTTCACGCAATATATTTGTTGGATACACAATCTTCATTAATCTGATGACACTTGTCTGACACGCAATCCTCAGTGACCTACTGATACATGTCTGACACAGCAGCAGCACCATTATGGAATCCTGGCACAAGAGATATCTTCTACAACTCCTTTGTTAAAGCTTTTGCTCACCTTCTGGGCCTGAATTACTTCTACTAGTAGGCTCCGCCCACATGTGGCCACATCTTCAACTGCTGCATCTCTCCACATCATCTACAACTCCACTGCTAAATTTACAGCCCAGTTTTTGGGCCTGACATACACTAGTGGGCCCCGCTCATCATTGACGATGTTTTCAACTGCTGGATCTTTCAACTTCTTCCAGTATAAAAGTTTCCATCCTCAAGCTTGTATGAGAATGATAAAGCCTACTGTGTGGGCGAAACGTCTCTCAATAAGGACATCCAGGTGTTCCAACTGTAGGAGGAGTGTTACTTTAGCACCATGACAGACGGATTCGTGTTACTTTAACGCCATGACAAGAGTGGTGTTACTTTAACACCATGGCTGGAGGAGTGGAGTTACTTTAACACCATGACTGGAGGAGTGGTGTTACTTTAACACCATGGCTGGAGGAGTGGTGTTACTTTAACACCATGGCTGGAGGAGGAGTGGTGTTACTTTAACACCATAACTGGAGGAGGAGTGGTGTTACTTTAACACCATGACAAAAGTGGTGTTACTTTAACACCATGACTAGAGGAGTGTTGTTACTTTAACACCATGGCTGGAGGAGGAGTGGTGTTACTTTAACACCATGACTGGAGGAGTGGTGTTACTTTAACACCATGACAAGAGTGGTGTTACTTTAACACCATGGCTGGAGGAGTGGTGTTATTTAACACCATGAATGGAGAAGTGGTGTTACTTTAACACCATGACTGGAGGAGTGGTGTTACTTTAACACCATGACTGGAGGAGTGGTGTTACTTTAACACCATGACTGGAGGAGGAGTGGTGTTACTTTAACACCATGACTGGAGGAGGAGTGGTGTTACTTTAACACAATGACTGGAGGAGTGGTGTTACTTTAACACCATGGCTGGAGGAGTGGTGTTACTTTAACACCATGACTGGAGGAGGAGTGGTATTACTTTAATACCATGACTGGAGGAGGAGTGGTGTTACTTTAATACCATGACTGGAGGAGGAGTGGTGTTACTTTAACACCATGACTGGAGGAGTGGTGTTACTTTAATACCATGACTGGAGGAGGAGTGGTGTTACTTTAACACCATGACTGGAGGAGTGGTGTTACTTTAATACCATGACTGGAGGAGGAGTGGTGTTACTTTAACACCATGGTTGGAGGAGTGGTGTTACTTTAATACCATGACTGGAGTAGGAGTGGTGTTACTTTAACACCATGGTTGGAGGAGTGGTGTTGGAGTGACGGGTGAAGTCATGGTCTGGCTCTGGTAAATTAATAGTCAGGATCGTTGTGTTAATTAAGATAATTAGGTTAATGAAGCGAGAAGGAACTTATTAAAAAAATCTACACTGTTATGACGAGCCTCACCAGAGGTCATGTTGATGTGAAGCTTCTTATGTTGATGTGAAGCTTCTTATGTTGATGTGAAGCTTTTTTATGTTGTAAAGTTTTTTATGTTGTTGTGAAGCTTTTCATGTTGATGTGAAGCTGCTCATATTGATGTGAAGCTTTTCATGTTGATGTGAAGCTTTTCATGTTGATGTGAAGCTGCTCATGTTGATGTGAAGCTTTTCATGTTGAGGTGAAGCTTTTCATGTTGATGTGAAGCTTTTCATGTTGATGTGAAGCTTTTCATGTTGATGTGAAGCTTTTCATGTTGATGTGAAGCTGCTCATGTTGATGTGAAGCTTTTCATGTTGATGTGAAGCTTTTCATGTTGATGTGAAGCTTTTCATGTTGTGAAGCTGCTCATGTTGATGTGAAGTTTTTCATGTTGATGTGAAGCTACCTGGCCACGGTGTCCCGTGGCCAGGTAGGCAACCCTCTAGCCTCACACACAATGTGCGTGGTTCAATCCCCGGCCGGGTGGAAATATTATGCGTGTTTCCTTACACCTCCTGTCCCTGTTCACCTAGCAAGCAAGTAGGTAACTGAGTGTTAGTCGACTGGTGTGGGTCGCATCCTGGGGGACAAGATTTAAAGACCCCAATGGAAATCAGACAGACAGTCCCTCGATGACACATTGACTTTCTCGGGTTACCCCGGATGGCTAACCCACCAGGGTTAAAAATCCGAACAAAATCTTATGTTGTTGACATAACTTGAGACACAAGTTGATACATATGTATATTATTTCAAAACTTTTGAATTATATTCTTATACATATGGTAATTGTATGGTTCATTATATAAGCAAAAGAACAGACGGGGACTCGAACCGTGGTCCTGACTGGTACCACTGAACTAAGATACTTTCAAATAGGATGATTTCAGAGACAGCACGTGTGTAACATGTCAACTGGTGCCGCTGACGCAGTCATGTCACTGAACTACTGTCTCTGAAATCTTATCTAACAGCTTCGTAGCTTAGTGTGAAGCGCTGGCCCCCTTACATGCAAGGACCACGGTTCGAGTCCCCATACATTCTTCTGTATATTCTTTGCCAGTTGTTCATTTCAACTTAACTTGTGTTACATCAAATATGTACAGTAATGTGCAGAATGATTGAGACAGGAGTAAATTTTGTGATTTTCTCAAAATATATCTTAGTTTCCCGCTCAATTAATGTAGTTTGGATTCTTTTCTTTTCAGACGAGTTTGCTACTGACTGGCAGCCATCCAGCTGTGGTGTTACCCTGCGACTCTCGTCAGTGCTACAACAGCTGTTATTCTGTAAGGCTATTCCTGCAAGCGTGCTTCGTGAGTGAATGTGATTTCGCCAAATTCTTCCCTTCAGTTCATGATTATTGTTGAAACTCATGATGGATATTGAACCCAGGAAGCGTGCAAGTATTGTCGCTCTTTGAAAACATACTGATCTGAATATCAGACAGATCGCCGAAAATTTAAGCCCAGCAAAGTCAACTGTTGGTCGGATTCTGAAGAGAGCTGACGACACTGGTGATTGTTAAGCACTGCGTCGAGGAAGATGTGGAAGAAAACGCAAGACACATCACGATGACAAGGTTATCATAAGAAATAGTGTGAATGATCCCAAGAAAGGCAGCAAAGATCTACAAAGAGATTTGGCTCCTTAAAGTTGGCAGAAGTGCCAGAAAGCCGATAAAAAGAAACAATTATTGACGGCTGCTATGAAGAAAAAACGGCTGCGGTGGGCACTCCATCATAGTGGATGGACGACAGGTGAATGAAGAGAAGTTACATTTTCAGATGAGGCGCATTTTGAAGTACATGGGTACAGATCAGTGGTAGTGAAGTACATGGGTACAGATCAGTGGTAGTGAAGTACATGGGTACAGATCAGTGGTAGTGAAGTACATGGGTACAGATCAGTGGTAGTGAAGTACATGGGTACAGATCAGTGGTAGTGAAGTACATGGGTACAGATCAGTGGTAGTGAAGTACATGGGTACAGATCAGTGGTAGTGAAGTACATGGGTACAGATCAGTGGTAGTGAAGTACATGGGTACAGATCAGTGGTAGTGAGACGGAGCATAAGCGAACCTCTTCGGAATGGACATATTCAACAAGCGCCAAAACATCCACTTAAGAAGATGTTTTACAGCTAAGGGTCCTGGACGGCTTGTTATTGTTGAGGGAACAATGAACAGTGACAAATACAAGGCAATCCTGACAACTCATTTGCTTCCCATTGTCGATAGAGACTTTCCTGATAGAGAATACATTTTCCAGTAGGATCTTGTTCCATGCCACACTTCAAGAAAAATGTTGATATTCTTCTCTTGCTCCATGCCACAATTCCAGAAAAGTGCTGACATTCTTCGAAGAGAGTGGGCAAAGCGTTCTACATTGGCCTGGAAACTCTCCTGAGACCTCAACCCAACTGAGAATCGATGGGCAATAACCAAACACAGGATCGCGAAACAGGACTATTCAAATGTGGAGAAGCTAATTGTTGCTGTTGTTAGGACCTGGTACCACGAAGAACTTGCCAAAATGTGTTCAACATTGGTTCATTCTATGTCAAAGCTTGAAGCAATGTATATAAAAGCAAAGGGTAGTCATATCTCTTATTAAATCAATTATCCGTGTATTTTTCAAATAAATATTAATTTTCCAAATAAATGTTTTATTTCATCACTGTACAAATTAATATACACACTACTGTACACACACACACACACACACACACACACACACACACACACACACACACACACACACACACACACATATATATATATATATATATATATATATATATATATATATATATATATATATATATATATACACGTGTGTGTGATGAAAGACGATAGTGTGGTAGACAGTTGTGCAACAGAAACTTTCAACATCAAGTGAAAAAAAGACTCCACATTACAACCAATATAAATATTCTCACTAAGCATAACTTTAATGTAAAAGTTTTTTTTTCGATATTTTTAATTTAACTAGAGAGAGTAATTAAGTGAAGCGTTGCGGGTTGAGTGCATGTTAAACGAGCCGTAGCCTCTGCTTGTGCAAACACACCTGCATCATCCGTGCAACATGATCCTAACACACCTGCATCATCCTTGCAACATGATCCTACCTCAGCCAACAGCCTGCTGGACCTGCAACACAACCTCTGTAACATCGCCAGTGCGCATTATTTAACCAACTACAATTTGTTTAATTCTGTGCGTTGGAAATTTCCCAGGAACTTTCAGTATTTGTCACAGACGATTACATTAAGCTACTTTAACGTATACTAACCTATATTTACTTAATAAACACTGGCATTAAAAAATAACAAGAGGTGTCTTACGTACAGCAGCGGGTGAGGTGTGTTAACATGTGATAGTGTACGTGTTGTGGTGGTGTTAACATGTGATAGTGTACGTGTTGTGGTGGTGTTAACATGTGATAGTGTACGTGTTGTGGTGGTGTTAACATGTGATAGTGTACGTGTTGTGGTGGTGTTAACATGTGATAGTGTACGTGTTGTGGTGGTGTTAACATGTGATAGTGTACGTGTTGTGGTGGTGTTAACATGTGATAGTGTACGTGTTGTGGTGGTGTTAACATGTGATAGTGTACGTGTTGTGGTGGTGTTAACATGTGTTAGTGTAAGTAAGTAAGTAAGTAAGTAAGTAAGTTTATTCAGGTATACACAAATACATTTACATACATTATCATACATAGCAGCATATGTGTAGAGAACCTAGGATAACCCAAAAAAGTCAGACAGAGTGACTTATTTCCATTGGGGTCCTTTTTATACTTAATTTTTACATTGTAGGATATATGTCATTATATTATAAAGGATATATGCATACACTAGGAATAAGGTAAAAAGAGTTATTTACATATACATGTGTGTTAACTAAAAAAATAAAAAATCATTCTCCTCCCTTTCTGTCGCTACATTCATTAGGTACTTTTTGGTTCTCTTCTTGAACTGGCTTATGCTGTGACTGGCTTTGACATGTGCAGGCAGTCTGTTCCATTCCTTTATTGCTGTACAATAAAAGGTGTTTGAAGCCTGGCCACTGACTGTGGGAACTACAAAGTTGTGCTCTCTCCCCCTAGTACTATGATTGCTTTGGTTCCCAGCCTTGACAAAATTGGCAGCAAGATATTCTGGACACTGTTTGTGAGCAATTTTATAAACTTGATTTAATTTAAGCTGTTTTACTCTGTCTTCAATATTCAGCATATCCAATTGTTGTAATTCATCCTGGCCTACATGCTCTCTTGGACCCAGGTCCAGGATGAATCTTACCATTTTGTTCTGGGTGATTTGCAGCTTATCTTTCAGTTTTTTTGTCAAGGCAGAGTACCATGAAGAGCAAGCATAGTCCATATGACATTGTATAAGGGCTAGACATAGGGTCCTGCGAGCCTCAGTAGGTAGACACTGTGCTTGTCTGTAGAGGAACTTCAGTCTGGCATTCGCTTTCTTTACTACACTGTTCCCTATCAATTCTCCTGACATGCATGGGTCAAAGGGGATTCCCAGATATTTTACTGAGGAAACTGAAGTGATGATTTCCCATTACACCGGATATTAAAATTATTTACCCTGCTCAGTTTATATTTCGTGCCAAAGAGTATGGCTTCTGTTTTCCCGAGATGTAACGATAGTTTGTTGTCTACTAACCATTTGCTGCAGGACTCCAGTTCCAGTGTTAATACATTAGATATATCTTGTGGGTCTTTACCTGACACTAACAGAGCACTGTCATCCGCATACAGTAGGAGTTTGCACTTGACACTGATGGGCATATCATTTACATAACACAGGAATAATAAAGGACCCAGAATACTACCTTGGGGAACTCCACATGCTATCGGCAGTGGTTCTGATTCCGTTTTGTTGATTTTGACAATTTGTTTCCTGTTGCTAAGATAGGACTTAAACCAGTCTGTGGAACCTATGCCGATAGCTTGAAGTTTCTTACATAAAATATTGTGGTTGACAGTATCAAAGGCCTTTTGCAAGTCTAAAGTTACCATTCCTATGAGGTTCCCTATAGACATTTCAGTTCTCATGTAATCCATCAGATTAATTAGGGAGGTGTCGGTTGAGTAAGATCTCCTAAAGCCTGATTGGTAACTATGAAGAATGTTGTTGTCACTAAGATACTTAACTACTTGACAGTACACCGCCCTCTCTAGAATTTTGGATATTACACTGAGTATACTAACAGGCCTATAGTTGCTGACATCAGACCTACTATTTTTCTTGAAGATAGGAGTAACTCTGGCCTCCTTGAACCCATCTGGCACTGTATTAGTGGTGATGGACAGATTTATTATGTGAGCAATGGGGATTGCCAGTTCAGATGCACCATCTTTTAGGAATTTAGACGGGATGTTATCTGGGCCGGTGCTCTTAATTGGGTTTAACCTGCTTAGTTCTTTTTGCACGTAGTCATGGGATACACTTACTAGTTGACAACTGTTTGGAGTTACTCCTTTATTGGTATAGTATGTTTTAAATTTATCAGAGTCTGTGTTAAAGGTATTTGATGCAGCTGGTAGTTTACTTACTAGTGTTGATGCGACAGTTGTGTAGTAAGAATTAAAACAATTTGCCACTTTAGTTGTTTCGTGGCATACCTCGTTATCGACATTTAGAACTATGTTAGATCTATCTACGGGTTTATGGCTATACCCCAACTGTTTGAGTTGTTGCCAGAGCTTTCTAGGGATATTCTTGTACTCTTCGATCTTTGAGCAATAGTGTACGTGTTGTGATTGAGGTGTGTTAGCATGTGTTAATGTACGTCTTGTGATGGAGGTGTGTTAACATGTGGTAGTGTATGTGTTGTGAGGGAGGTGTGTTAACATGTGTTAGTGTACGTGTTGTGATGGAGGTGTGTTAACATGTGTTAATGTACGTCTTGTGATGGAGGTGTGTTAACATGTGGTAGTGTATGTGTTGTGAGGGAGGTGTGTTAACAAGTGATACACACCTGCTAGATACTGTGACACACACCTAAAAGATACTGTGTCATACGAATAATAGATACTGTGTCACACATCTACTGGATACTGTCTCACACGCCTACTGGATACTGTGACACACCTACTTAATACTTTGACACACACCTGCTAGATACTGTGACACACACCTGCTGGATACTGTGACACACACCTGCTAGATACTGTGACACACACCTACTTAATACTGACACACATCTGCTACTGTGACACACACCTGCTAGATACTGTGACACACACCTGATGGATACTGTGACACACACCTACTTAATACTTTGACACACACCTGCTAGATACTGTATCACACACCTGCTGGATACTGTGACACACACCTGCTGAATACTGTGACACACACCTACTTAATACTTTGACACACACCTGCTAGATACTGTGACACACCTGCTGGATACTGTGACACACACCTGCTGGATACTGTGACACATACCTACTGGATACTGTGCCACCTGCTGGATACTGTGCCACATGCTGGATACTGTGACACACACCTACTTAATACTTTGACACACACCTAGATACTGTGACACACACCTGCTGGATACTGCGACACACACCTGCTGGATACTGCGACACACACCTGCTGGATACTGTGACACACCCGCTAAATACTGTGACACACATATGCTGGATACTGCGACACACACCTGCTGGATACTGTGACACACACCCGCTAAATACTGTGACACACACCTGCTGGATACTGCGACACACACCTACTTAATACTTTGACACACACCCGCTAAATACTGTGACACACATATGCTGGATACTGTGACGCACACCTGCTGGATACTGTGACACATACCTACTGGATACTGTCACACCTGCTGGATACTGTGTCACACACCTGCTGGATACTGTGACACACACCTGCTGGATACTGTGTCACACACCTGCTGGATACTGTGACACACACCTGCTGGATACTGTGACACCTGCTGGATACTGTGTCTCACACCTGCTGGATACTGCGACACACACCTGCTGGATACTGTGACACACACCTGCTGGATACTGTGACACACCTGCTGGATACTGTGACACACACCTGCTGGATACTGTGACACACACCTGCTGGATACTGTGACACACACCTGCTGGATACTGTGTCACACACCTGCTGGATACTGTGTCACACACCTGCTGGATACTGTGACACACACCTGCTGGATACTGTGACACACCTGCTGGATACTGTGACACACACCTGCTGGATACTGTGACACACACCTGCTGGATACTGTGACACACACCTGCTGGATACTGTGTCACACACCTGCTGGATACTGTGTCACACACCTGCTGGATACTGTGACACACACCTGCTGGATACTGTGTCACACACCTGCTGGATACTGTGACACACACCTGCTGGATACTGTGACACCTGCTGGATACTGTGTCACACACCTGCTGGATACTGTGACACACACCTGCTGGATACTGTGACACCTGCTGGATACTGTGTCACACACCTGCTGGATACTGTGACACACACCTGCTGGATACTGTGACACCTGTTGGATACTGTGTCTCACACCTGCTGGATACTGCGACACACACCTGCTGGATACTGTGACACACACCTGCTGGATACTGTGACACACCTGCTGGATACTGTGACACACACCTGCTGGATACTGTGACACACACCTGCTGGATACTGTGACACACACCTGCTGGATACTGTGTCACACACCTGCTGGATACTGTGTCACACACCTGCTGGATACTGTGACACACACCTGCTGGATACTGTGTCACACACCTGCTGGATACTGTGACACACACCTGCTGGATACTGTGACACCTGCTGGATACTGTGTCACACACCTGCTGGATACTGTGACACACACCTGCTGGATACTGTGACACCTGCTGGATACTGTGTCACACACCTGCTGGATACTGTGACACACACCTGCTGGATACTGTGACACCTGCTGGATATACTCGTGAACACAGACAAGGATCAGAGACATATTCCCAATAATAAAAATATGCTCATCGGGAAATATTTTATGCTAAAATGTTCAAACATGTTCAATGCAACGGCAAACCTTACGTCACAACCTTTAAAAAAAAGTAAATAAAACTATAAAAAATATTCAGTACTGACAAACAGAATCTTGATTCAAGGTCGTTCTGTTCAAAAGGAAATTATTGGATATACAGCCAATATGGAGCGAGATTTTTTTTTTTTTTTTTTTTTGGGGGGAATGTTGAGGTGAGGGCTATATTTTTAACGTAGATGTGAAAAGAATTTCCTTCCTGGAATCGATATTCGTCTTTTTCTTTTCTTTTGAAGTGACATTATTTTTTTATATTTTCTCTGGTAAAGCAGTGTCTACATTTTTAATGTGGGTGTGTAAATGTGTTGAACTCCCATCAGTTAGCTGTTGAAGTTAGTTGCAGCAGCAGCGACAGCAGCGACAGCAGCGACAGCAGCGACAGCAGCGACAGCAGCAGCTACAGCTGGAGCTGCTGCAGCTGTAGCTGTGGCTACTGCAGTTTAATTAAGCAAGACCCAAAATGAATTTCCAGGCAGGTGAATCCTGTGTCGAGCGAGGCAAGCAATTGTCCACGCTAACGACATCTGTTTGTGACTTCACGCTGAGGTTGAGGTACGGGAGGCGGGGAGAAGCAAGGAAGGTAAGGAAGAAGAATGTATGGAGAGCACAAGAAACAAGGATGAATGGATACACGGTGAGAAGAGTGAGAGGAAAGCAAAGGGTGAGATGTGAGAGGATCTGAGAAAGAGCTAGGAAGTGTTGATATAGAAAGAAGCAAATGTAAGACATGACAGTAAGACATTCTGACACAGTAAGGAATGGAGCAAAGGAAGAAAATAACAGTGAGAATAGTTATGAGAACACACACACACACACACACGGATGGTGACACCAACAGACGGGAGGGGGGGAGGATAAAGGAGAACTGTGAAGGGAGAGAATCCCTACCTGGATTACTATGAACCACTGACATCAGTGGCACCCCATCACAAGCCATGATGGACCACTGACATCAGTGGCACGCCATCACAAGGCATGGTGTACCACTGATATCAGTGGCACGCCATCACAAGCCATGATGAACCACTGACATCAGTGGCACGCCATCACAAGCCATGGTGTACCACTGACATCAGTGGCACGGCATCACAAACCATGGTGCACCACTGACAGCAGTGGCACGCCATCACAAACCATGGTGCACCACTGACAGCAGTGGCACGCCATCACAAACCATGGTGTACCACTGACATCAGTGGCACGCCATCACAAACTGTATCATACATCAGTATATTATATGGTGTTTGTTGGTTTAGTGTTCAGTCAGTAATGTTGAAGTTGAGATACGTAACAGTGTACTATATGACTAAGATGTTCACCATCTTTCTTGTAAAAGCCGTAATTTACATTTTTTTAATATTTTATAATAAAATTGATTATTGTGTATCAATGAGAAGGTTGACGAAGATGCTTGGGCTGCCTTGCAGCATCTTTATAACGAGTGTATAGAATGTTGAACTGCAGCTCTCCACTCTCCTCTCTCACGTCATTAACGCTGCATGTAAACTTTTCACCACTAGACAAGAATACTTTAACCTATAAAATAGGGATCATCATATGTACGCTGAGAGAACTACGCTTTTCCGTGTGTATATCTTATGATGGTGTTTTGCTAATGATAAGGAGTTTCAGTAAGCAGCTGCTGTGTCCAATAACAGCTTCACATAAATACATCTTCTTACACAATGTCCTTCTGGGGGACTTAAAACTTTTGAGCATAGTCTTGTGTCCGCAGTCTATGTCCATTATCCACTGTCGCTTTAACTGCACTGTTGAATATGGCCTCTGAGAGGAAGGGTCGTCACTCAGAACTTGCTTCAGAGTATTCATAAAATGCTGTTACACTTTCACAAACACATATCTTACATTATGTTATCGTAGACTTAATATCTGCACTCTGCCACGTTTGAACAGTCAGAGGTGTCAGCATCAGGGTGTGAATGAACTTAATATGTTTTGCTTTTGGGACATAGCCACTATGAATCAGTTTGGGACAATGTTTTGATGCATCTGTTCTGTGTATACAGACTGTGTGTAGGTACAGTACACTGTGTGTCTTGGTTACTACTGACTCAGACTCATTTACGTGTTGTTAGCCTTTAAGTATATCTGGCTTATTGAACTGTGATTCAGCATTGCTTGGAGTGGATTAAGTCTCAGGAAGAAGTTTGCTTCTGCATACTAAGAAGCAGCCCAACAGCCAATACTCAACCTACTGAAAAATAGAATGGAGATACAGACAAGATGTGGAAAAAGACACTTATGTACAGTTCAGGTTATTTATTAGAGGAAGCCACTAGTGGCGAAACGTTTCATCTAATAAATGTCCTGAACTGTACATAAATGTCTTTTTCCACTCAACCTCCTGTAAACACAGGCATTAGTGTCCTCCAGGGCACCGACATAAAGACGTCATCCACGCACCACTGAGTCAGTGAGTCCATTAACACACATATCTACAGTCTCCTTGTCAGCAAAGATAATAAATCCAAAGCCAAAACAAGTTTGTGATGCGGGAGGACTCAATGTGTCCAACATTACTCAGGACAGACATAACAACACCATTCTCATCAACGGTGCACAAACAAAAACAGCCCATCACTCGAATGTCTACAGAGTCGCCCTTTAAAATTGAAGTGGAATCAGGTCCAAGTCCAGTAGCAACTAGTTGTCCTGCCTAATCTGGCTCGGGGTCGTCGCCACTGCTTGAGTAATTAAAAGAAATCACTGCCCTGGGACTAGACTTATTACTCCACACCAACGCAACAAGCAGTAATAACTGTATTGAGCTGGAATTTCCCCTGGTGTACCCTGGGCGGAGCCCCAGGATGGCTTCTGGAGAGTATACCTGGAGAGGGTTTCGGGGGTCAACGCCCCCGCGGCCCGGTCTGAGACGAGGCCTCGTAGTGGATCAAGGTCTGATCAACCAGGCTGTTACTGTTGGCCGCACGTAAACCGACGTACTGTTCAGCACCTCGCTCAGACTTAACAGAGCAATGCTTAGCAAAACTGCCTACTGAGACTGGGAGTGCCAGAGACACTAGCAACATTCACATAGTAATTTACAACGACAAACTGGCAAGAATGCCGAGAGTTGTACACCATCAGTCATCACTCCTGGAGCCACAAGTTGTACACCATCAGTCATCACTCCTGGAGCCACAAGTTGTACACCATCAGTCATCACTCCTGGAGCCACAAGTTGTACACCATCAGTCATCACTCCTGGAGCCACAAGTTGTACACCATCAGTCATCACTCCTGGAGCCACAAGTTGTACACCATCAGTCATCACTCCTGGAGCCACAAGTTGTACACCATCAGTCATCACTCCTGGAGCCACAAGTTGTACACCATCAGTCATCACTCCTGGAGCCACAAGTTGTACACCATCAGTCATCACTCCTGGAGCCACAAGTTGTACACCATCAGTCATCACTCCTGGAGCCACAAGTTGTACACCATCAGTCATCACTCCTGGAGCCACAAGTTGTACACCATCAGTCATCACTCCTAGAGCCACAAGTTGTACACCATCAGTCATCACTCCTGGAGCCACAAGTTGTACACCATCAGTCATCACTCCTGGAGCCACAAGTTGTACACCATCAGTCATCACTCCTGGAGCCACAAGTTGTACACCATCAGTCATCACTCCTGGAGCCACAAGTTGTACACCATCAGTCATCACTCCTGGAGCCACAAGTTGTACACCATCAGTCATCACTCCTGGAGCCACAAGTTGTACACCATCAGTCATCACTCCTGGAGCCACAAGTTGTACACCATCAGTCATCACTCCTGGAGCCACAAGTTGTACACCATCAGTCATCACTCCTGGAGCCACAAGTTGTACACCATCAGTCATCACTCCTGGAGCCACAAGTTGTACACCATCAGTCATCACTCCTGGAGCCACAAGTTGTATACCATCAGTCATCACTCCTGGAGCCACAAGTTGTACACCATCAGTCATCACTCCTGGAGCCACAAGTGACACCAGGTAATACTTCTATCACCATACACCAACACCATGTACCACATTATGTACCATACCATGTTCCTCACCATGTATCACACCATGTACCATACCATGTACCATAACATGTACTTCACCATGTACCTCACCATTTACCTCACCATGTACCACACCATGTACCATACCGTGTACCATAACATGTACTTCACCATGTACCTCACCATGAACCACACCATGTACCTCACCATGTACCACAACATGTACCTCACCATCTACCTCACCATGCACCACACCATATTCCACACCATGTACCACACCATGTACCTCACCATGTACCACACCATGTACCTCACCATGTACCACACCATATTCCACACCATATTCCACACCATGTACCACACCATGTACCTCACCATGTACCACACCATGTACCTCACCATGCACCACACCATATTCCACACCATATTCCACACCATGTACCACACCATGTACCTCACCATGTACCACACCATGTACCTCACCATGTACCACACCATGCACCATACCATGTACCACACCATGTACCACACCATGTATCTCACCATGTACCTCACCATGTATCTCACCATGTATCATAACCACAAGGTAGCCCAACACAATGTCCACGAGACACTTCAATCCCCTTTGAGTGTTGTGGCACCATACCAACACGGCAGTTGCTGGCAGAACAAGCACAGTAACAATGGCTCCCTTTCATAATCCCTCAGAGCAAAATATAACGAAAGGGGAACAAAATGTAACGAATAAGGGACAAAATGCAACGAAAGGGGAACAAAATGTAACGAAAGAGGAACAAAATGTAACGAAAGGGGTACAAAATTTAACGAATGGGGGGGGAGGCACAATCGTGGCTAGGCAAATCAAATAAAGGACGCGGGGGGGGGGGGAGGGTTGATGGGAAGATGCTGAATTCCTATTGATGACAGACTGCTCACATCTCCACCACCTTAATAGGCACCTAAGTTCCCCAGTCTTCTAATATCATGTTTATTTTTCCACTATAATCTACCTTGTCCATAATTACTATCACATTTGCTTTATCTGTTTCGTAAGGTGAAGTCCAGGATCTTTCCTTAATTCATGGTATAACTTAACACATCTTTGATGACAATTGTTGTTGTAGACAAGTGTTGTTGTAGACAAGTGTTGTTGTAGACAAGTGTTGCACATGTGTCTAATTTATCAACTGAGATGAATTAAATATACAAATAAGTCACAGAAGCAGAAGAAAGTTGTATAAAGTAATGAAGAAGAAAAACCTGTCAGACAGCCAGGTGGTGGAGACAGCCAGGTGGTGAAGACAGCCAGGTGGTGAAGACAGCCAGGTAGTGAAGACAGCCAGGTGATGAAGACAGCCAGGTGGTGGAGACAGCCAGGTGGTTGAGACAGCCAGGTGGTGAAGACAGCCAGGTGGTGAAGACAGCCAGGTAGTGAAGACAGCCAGGTGGTGGAGACAGCCAGGTGGTGAAGACAGCCAGGTAGTGAAGACAGCCAGGTGAAGACAGCCAGGTGGTGGAGACAGCCAGGTGGTTGAGACAGCCAGGTGAAGACAGCCAGGTGGTGAAGACAGCCAGGTGGTGGAGACAGCCAGGTGGTTGAGACAGCCAGGTGGTTGAGACAGCCAGGTGGTTGAGACAGCCAGGTGGTTGAGACAGCTAGGTGGTTGAGACAGCCAGGTGGTGAAGACAGCCAGGTGGTGAAGACAGCCAGGTAGTGAAGACAGCCAGGTGGTGGAGACAGCCAGGTGGTGAAGACAGCAAGGTAGTGAAGACAGCCAGGTGGTGAAGACAGCCAGGTGGTGGAGACAGCCAGGTGGTTGAGACAGCCAGGTGGTGAAGACAGCCAGGTGGTGAAGACAGCCAGGTGGTGAAGACAGCCAGGTGGTGGAGACAGCCAGGTGGTTGAGACAGCCAGGAGGTGGAGACAGCCAGGTGGTGAAGACAGCCAGGTAGTGAAGACAGCTAGGTAGTGAAGACAGCCAGGTGGTGGAGACAGCTAGGTGGTTGAGACAGCCAGGTGGTGAAGACAGCCAGGTGGTGAAGACAGCCAGGTGGATTGAACAGCAGGTGGTTAGACAGCCAGGTGGTGAAGACGCCACGACAGGTTAAGGCGCAGGTGGTACAGACAGAGGTCGGCAGAGCAACAGGTTAGGAGGCCACCAGGTGGTGGAGACAGAGGTCAGAAAAACAGATGGAGACAGACAGGTGGATACAGACGCCAGGAAGCCAGGTGGTTGCACAGAGGCCAAACAGACAGGTTAGGAGGCTACCAGGTTGTGAAGACAGAAGGCCACCAGGTGGTGAAGACACAAGACAGACAGGTCAGAAGGCCACCAGGTGGTGAAGACAGAGGCCAGACCGACAGGTCAGAAGACAGTACTTAGGGTATGAAACTCAACAATCACAAACAAGTAGCAAACAGAAGAACAAAACAAGTCGAGCGAAAGAGAGAGAAGAGAGAAATACCAAACAAACATAGCAAGAGAGAGAGGAGAGAGAGAGAGAGAGAGAGAGAGAGAGAAAAGAGAAAGAGAGAGAGAGAAAAGAGAGAATAGGAAAAGAGAGAGAGAGAGAGAGAGAGAGAGAGAGAGAGAGAGAGAGAGAGAACTAGAGACAAAAGTGGAAGTAACAAAAAACAGACTTGTAGTATCTCTCTTTGGAGAAAACTTGCTCAACTTTTCTCTTCATTCAAACTTGAGAAAAGAGAACGTAGAAATTAGCAAGTTATTTAATTAAAGTTGTAAAAGTTAGACATTACTTAGTCAGGACTGGACGGGCTGCTCGCCAAGCTTATCTCTCTCTAGTAATTTAATTAATAAGCTTAATTAGCGAGTGCAATTTCCTCTCTCTCCGTTGGTCGCTTAATTACTCTTATTTATCAAAGTTTCTTCTCATACTTTGTGCTAGTTACTAACGAGAGTTAGTAACGCGGACGATAGTCAACACGGGCACAGAAATCTGGAGGAGCACTACAGCAGGCCTACTGGCCCATGCAAAGCAGGCCCTTATCAACCCACTAACAAAAAATATTTGCCCAACCTATTTTTAAGGAATAAGCTTTGATTAGCTACCCAAGGTTTCAGCTTCAATAACCCAACTAGGCAATGAAAATGGTATACAGTACCTACCTACTGACCTGACTACCTGGAGTTTACCTGGAGAGGGTTAACTCCAGGTAGTCAGATCTAAGCCGGGGAGTGACATGGACCTGCCTCGCATAGGTCAGTAGGCCTGCTGCAGTGTTACTTCTTTCTTATGTTCTTAAAACTTTTCTCCAGGTTGAGGGACTGACAACCTCAAAACTACGTCTTCAAGGATGATGGACTGATGACATCGTCTTCACATCTTGTCCGTACTGTATGCTGTTCGACTGAAGAAGCCTACTGTGTAGGCGAAAAGTTTCGTAATAAAGATGTCTAACTGTTGCACATGTGTCTTACGTACCAAATATGTCCTAATGTTTACTTACGTGTCTTTCTAAGCCAAATACAGAGGTGACGCATACATAGGTGACACATACAGAGGTGACAAAAATAGAGGTGACAAATACAGAGGTGACAAATACAGAGGTGACACATACAGAGGTGACAAAAATAGAGGTGACAAATACAGAGGTGACACATAGAGGTGACAAATACAGAGGTGACAAATACAGGAGTCACAAATACAGAAGTCACAAATACAGAGGTGACAAATACAGAAGTCACAAATACAGAGGTGACAAATACAGAGGTGACAAATACTGTAGAGAGCAGAACCAGTGGAGAGATAAAGAGTATGTGATCAGTCCGTCAGCGTTGATGGACCTGGTCACTACTTCTGCAATATATATGTTAGATATGTATTCGACTGAAGAAGACTGCAAAGAAGGCGAAACGTTTTTCAACGTACATGTGAACACATCTGCTGTACAAGCCAGAGTGTACTACAGTACTGTGCTATGGCTGATAGTGGGAAGACAACGTATGTTAGCTTGAATGTATGAGTGTGGAGCCTGGTCTGATGTATGAGTGTGGAGCCTGGTCTGATGTATGAGTGTGGAGCCTGGTCTGATGTATGAGTGTGGAGCCTGGTCTGATGTATGGGTGTAGAGCCTGGTCTGATATATAGGTGTGGAGCCTGGTCTGATATATAGGCGTGGAGCCTGGTCTGATATATGGTTGTGGAGCCTGGTCTGATGTATGAGTGTGGAGCCTGGTCTGATGCATGAGTGTGAAGCCTGGTCTGATGTGTGGGTGTGGAGTCTGGTCTGATGTATGGGTGTGGAGCCTGGTCTGCTGTATGAGAGTAGAGCCTGGTCTGATGTGTGGGTGTGGAGCCTGGTCTGATGTGTGGGTGTGGAGCCTGGTCTGATGTGTGGGTGTGGAGCCTGGACAAATGTATGTGTGTAGAGCCTGGTCTGATGTGTGGGTGTGGAGAATGGTCTGATGTGTGGGTGTGGAGCCTAGTTTGTTGTATGATTGTGGAGCCTGGTCTGATGTGTGGGTGTGGAGCCTGGTCTGCTGTATGAGAGTAGAGCCTGGTCTGATGTGTGGGTGTGGAGCCTGGTCTGATGTGTGGGTGTGGAGCCTGGTCTGATGTGTGGGTGTGGAGCCTAGTTTGTTGTATGATTGTGGAGCCTGGTCTGATGTGTGGGTGTGGAGCCTGGTCTGTTGTATGAGTGTGGAGCCTGGTCTGATGTGTGGGTGTGGAGTCTGGTCTGATGTATGAGTGTGGAGCCTGGTCTGATGTATGAGCGTGGAGCCTGGTCTGTTGTATGAGTGTGGAGCCTGGTCTGATGTATGGGTGTGGAGTCTGGTCTGATGTATGAGTGTGGAGCCTGGTCTGATGTATGAGCGTGGAGCCTGGTCTGTTGTATGAGTGTGGAGCCTTGTCTGTTGTATGGGTGTGGAGCCTGGTCTGTTGTATGGGTGTGGAGCCTGGAGTCTGATGTGTAGTAGCCTGGTCTGATGGCGTGTGGAGCTGGTCTGATGTGTGGGTGTGGAGCCTGGTCTGATGTGTGTGGAGCCTGGTCTGATGTGTAGGTGTGGGAGCCTGGTCTGATGTTGTGTGAGCCTGGTCTGATGTGTGAGTGTGGAGCCTGGTCTGATGTGTGAGTGTGGAGCCTGGTCTGATGTGTGAGTGTGGAGCCTGGTCTGATGTGTGAGTGTGGAGCCTGGTCTGATGTGTGAGTGTGGAGCCTGGTCTGATGTGTGAGTGTGGAGCCTGGTCTGATGTGTGAGTGTGGAGTCTGGTCTGATGTGTGAGTGTGGAGCCTGGTCTGATGTGTGTGTGGAGCCTGGTCTGATGTGTGAGTGTGGAGCCTGGTCTGATGTTGGTGTGGAGCTGGTCTGATGTGTGAGTGTGGAGCCTGGTCTGATGTGTGAGTGTGGAGCCTGGTCTGATGTGTAGTGTGGAGCCTGGTCTGATGTGTAGTGTGGGCCTGGTCTGTTGATGAGTGTGGAGCCTGGTCTGATGTGTGAGGTGGAGCCTGGTCTGATGTGGTGTGGAGCCTGTCTGATGGGTGTGGAGCCTGGTCTGATGTGTGAGTGTGGAGCCTGGTCTGATGTGTGAGTGTGGAGCCTGGTCTGATGTGTGAGTGTGGAGCCTGGTCTGATGTGTAAGTGTGGAGCCTGGTCTGATGGATGTGAGCCTGGTCTGATGTTGGTGTGAGCCTGGTCTGATGTGAGTGTGGAGCCTGGTCTGATGTGTGAGTGTGGAGCCTGGTCTGATGTGTGTGGAGCCTGTCTGATGTAGTGTGCTGGTCTGATGTATGAGTGTGGAGCCTGGTCTGATGTGTGGGTGTGGAGCCTGGTCTGATGTTGAGTGTGGAGCCTGGTCTGATGTGTGTGGATGTAGTGGATGTACTGGTCTGATGTGGTGTGAGTGTTATGTGAGTTCCTGGTCTGATGTGTGAGTGTGGAGCCTGGTCTGATTTGGGGATTCTATTATTGAGCTGTCAGTGTGGAGCCTGGTCTGATGTTGGTGTGGAGCCTGGTCTGATTAGTGAGTGGTGAGTCCTGGTCTGATGTAGAGTGTGAGCCTGGTCTGATGAGTGTACTGTTTATGTAAGTGTAGAGCCTGGTCTGAATAGTACGCTGATTGTTTGTGGAGCCTGGTCTGTGTATGATGTGAGTTGGTTTGTATGATTGACCTGGTCTGATGTGTGAGTGTGAGCCTGGTCTGATGTATGAGTTGAGCTGGTCTGATATGATATGTTGATGGTAGTGTAGTCTGGTCTGATGTGTGAGTGTGGAGCCTGGTCTGATGTGTGAGTGTGAGCCTGGTCTGATTATTGATGTCGAGTAGTGAGCCTGGTCTGATGTGTGAGTGTGGAGCCTGGTCATGATGTGTGATGTGAGCTGGTCTGATGTGTGAGTGTAGCTCTGAGTAGTGACCTGGTCTATTGCAGGTTTAAGCCTTCTGATGAGAGTCAATGGAGCCTGTTGAAAAGAATCGAATAGAAGTGAAAAACAACTTGTTCATTGATTTGTTGTAAGTGTATAAAATGTAGAGCCTGGTACATAAATATATATAGTATGGATTATCTAATAATTGTTGTTATAATAATGATTCATGGTTAATTTATGTTTTATTGGTACTATATTAATATTAATTCCTGGTCTATGCGTAAGTCAGGAGCCATATCTAATAAAGGTAACATGTGTACTTGTCTAATTGTAAGTTAGGAGCCTGTATATGGTAGGTAAGCCTGGTTCTGATTATTTTAACCTTCTTATGTATAGATGAGTCTGGTCTTGCTAATTTCTTGACGTGCTTGACCAGGTGCGTGTGTGTCTAGGCCGGATGAGAGGAGATTCAGAGAACGTCTAAGAAAGAGTGTAGGAGGGTGTGAATGTGATGCTGAGAGGTAGAATGTTGAACAACTGAGGGAGAAGGTTGAACAACTGAGGCAGAAGGTTGAACAACTGAGGCAGAAGGTTGAATATTCATCCACAGAATCACACAGCAATTCAGCACACATACATGTATGCACAACGTAACATACATACATGTGTGTGTGTGCATTATACAGCATACACGCGTGCATGAACAAATACCTGGAGGGGAATATCATAAGTGGTTTTCCATCGCAATTCAACGAAACTTTATTAAAACTGAAATTCATAGAGGATTAAAAATGAATATGATCGCTTTTATGTTTTGTGTTGTGATGAATCAGTGATGTCCAGCCTCTGCAACTGCTGTCACCTTCACAACACCTGCTGTCACCTTCACAACACCTGCTGTTACCTTCACAACACCTGCTGTTACCTTCACAACACCTGATGTCACCTTCACAACACCTGCTGTCACCTTCACAACACCTGCTGTCACCTTCACAACACCTGCTGTCACCTTCACAACACCTCCTGTTACCTTCACAACACCTGCTGTCACCTTCACAACACCTGCTGTCACCTTCACAACACTTGCTGTTACCTTCACAACACCTGCTGTCACCTTCACAACAACTGCTGTTACCTTCACAACACCTGCTGTCACCTTCACAACACCTGCTGTCACCTTCACAACACCAGCTGTCACCTTCACAACACCTGCTGCACCTGCTGTCACCTTCACAACACCAGCTGTCACCTTCACAACACCTGCTGCACCTGCTGTCACCTTCACAACACCTGCTGCACCTGCTGTCACCTTCACAACACCTGCTGTTACCTTCACAACACCTGCTGTCACCTTCACAACACCTGCTGCACCTGCTGTCACCTTCACAACACCTGCTGTTACCTTCACAACACCTGCTGTCACCTTCACAACACCTGCTGTTACCTTCACAACACCTGCTGTTACCTTCACAACACCTGCTGTTACCTTCACAACACCTGCTGTTACCTTTACAACGCCTGTTGTTACCTTCACAACACCTGCTGTCACCTTCACAACAACTGCTGTTACCTTCACAACACCTGCTGTCACCTTCACAACACCTGCTGTTACCTTCACAACACCTGCTGTTACCTTCACAACACCTGTTGTTACCTTCACAACACCTGCTGTCACCTTCACAACGCCTGCTGTTACCATCACAACACCTGCTCTTACCTTCACAACACCTGCTCTTACCTTCACAACACCTGCTGTCACCTTCACAACACCTGCTGTTACCTTCACAACGCCTGTTATTACCTTCACAACACCTGTTGTTACCTTCACAACACCTGCTGTTACCTTCACAACGCCTGTTGTTACCTTCACAACACCTGCTGTCACCTTCACAACAACTGCTGTTACCTTCACAACACCTGCTGTCACCTTCACAACACCTGCTGTTACCTTCACAACACCTGCTGTTACCATCACAACACCTGCTCTTACCTTCACAACACCTGCTGTCACCTTCACAACACCTGCTGTTACCTTCACAACGCCTGTTATTACCTTCACAACACCTGCTGTTACCTTCACAACACCTGCTGTTACCTTCTCAACGCCTGTTGTTACCTTCACAACACCTGCTGTCACCTTCACAACAACTGCTGTTACCTTCACAACACCTGCTGTCACCTTCACAACACCTGCTGTTACCTTCACAACACCTGCTGTTACCTTCACAACACCTGTTGTTACCTTCACAACACCTGCTGTTACCTTCACAACGCCTGTTGTTACCTTCACAACACCTGCTGTCACCTTCACAACGCCTGTTGTTACCTTCACAACACCTACTGTCACCTTCACAACGCCTGCTGTTACCTTCACAACACCTGCTGTCACCTTCACAACACCTGCTCTTACCTTCACAACACCTGCTGTCACCTTCACAACACCTGCTGTCAATTTCACAACACCTGCTGTTACCTTCACAACGCCTGTTGTTACCTTCACAACACCTGCTGTTACCTTCACAACACCTGCTGTTACCTTCACAACGCCTGTTGTTACCTTCACAACACCTGCTGTCACCTTCACAACACCTGCTGTTACCTTCACAACGCCTGTTGTTACCTTCACAATACTTGCTGTCACCTTCACAACGCCTGTTGTTACCTTCACAACACCTGCTGTCACCTTCACAACGCCTGCTGTTAACTTCACAACACCTGCTGTTACCTTCACAACACCTGTTGTCACCTTCACAACACCTGCTGTCACCGTCACAACACCTGTTGTTACCGTCACAACACCTGTTGTCACCTTCACAACTGCTGTTACCTTCACAACACCTGCTGCTACCTTCACAACACCTGCTGCTACATTCACAACACCTGCTGTCACCGTCACAACACTTACTGTTACTTTCACAACACCTGCTGTTACCTTCACAACACCTGCTGTTACCTTCACAACACCTGTTACCTGCTGTCAAGACAGTAGTGCCTCTGATGCCACTGTGAAAAATGTATGATTTTCATTCTCACTGGGCACTAGTGGTGTTACTCCCACGCAACACCACTAACTGGTGTTACTCCCACGCAACACCATTAACTGGTGTTACTCCCACACAACACCACTAACTCTTGTTACTCCCACGCAACACCACTAACGAGTTACTCCCACTCAACACCACTAACTGGTGTCACTCCCACATATAACACCACTAACTGGTGTCACTCCCACACAACACCACTAACTGGTGTTACTCCCACGTAACACCACTAACTGGAGTTGCTCCCACGCAACACCACTAACTGGAGTTACTCCCACACAACACTAACTGGTGTTACTCCCACACAATACTAACTGGTGTTACTCCCACACAACACTAACTGGTGTTACTCCCACACAACACTAACTGGTGTTACTCCCACACAACACTAACTGGTGTTACTCCCACACAATACTAACTGGTGTTACTCCCACACAATACTAACTGGTGTTACTCCCACACAACACTAACTGGTGTTACTCCCACACAACACTAACTGGTGTTACTCCCACACAACACTAACTGGTGTTACTCCCACACAATACTAACTGGTGTTACTCCCACACAACACTAACTGGTGTTACTCCTACACAACACTAACTGGTGTTACTCCCACACAACACTAACTGGTTTTACTCTCACACAATACTAACCTGTGTTACTCCCACACAACACTAACTGGTGTTACTCCCACACAACACTAACTAGTGTTACTCCCACACAACACTAACTGGTGTTACTCCCACACAATACTAACTGGTGTTACTCCCACACAACACTAACTGGTGTTACTCCCACAAAACACTAACTGGTGTTACTCCCACACAACACTAACTGGTGTTACTCCTACACAACACTAACTGGTGTTACTCCTACACAACACTAACTGGTGTTACTCCCACACAACACTAACTGGTGTTACTCCCACACAACACTAACTGGTGTTACTCCCACACAACACTAACTGGTGTTACTCCCACACAACACTAACGGGTGTTACTCCCACACAACACTAACTGGTGTTACTCCTACACAACACTAACTGGTGTTACTCCCACACAACACTAACTGGTGTTACTCCCACACAACAATAACTGGTGTTACTCCTACACAACACTAACTGGTGTTACTCCTACACAACACTAACTGGTGTTACTCCCACACAACACTAACTGGTGTTACTCCCACACAACACTAACTGGTGTTACTCCCACACAACACTAACTGGTGTTACTCCTACACAACACTAACTGGTGTTACTCCCACACAACACTAACTGGTGTTACTCCCACACAACACTAACTGGTGTTACTCCTACACAACACTAACTGGTGTTACTCCCACACAACACTAACTGGTGATACTCCCACACAACACTAACTGGTGTTACTACCACACAATACTAACTGGTGTTACGCCCACACAACACTAACTGGTGTTACTCCTACACAACACTAACTGGTGTTACTCCTACACAACACTAACTGGTGTTACTCCCACACAACACTAACTGGTGTTACTCCCACACAACACTAACTGGTGTTACTCCTACACAACACTAACTGGTGTTACTCCTACACAACACTAACTGGTGTTACTCCCACACAACACTAACTGGTGTTACTCCCACACAACACTAACTGGTGTTACTACCACACAATACTAACTGGTGTTACGCCCACACAACACTAACTGGTGTTACTCCCACACAATACTAACTGGTGTTACTCCCACACAATACTAACTGGTGTTACTCCCACACAATATCATTACCGTGAACGTCACGGTCGTGTACGTAAGTGTTGCAGCAGACGCTGGACGTGGGTGCACGTACTTGTCACGGACCATCGTGTTTCACCTACAAACATTTCACTTCACTGTTTCTTCTTTTGTGTGAACTCGAGCTTTTGTTACGGGGATTTCTGGCTCGAAACAACGGCACACTCTGCGGAAATCAATGACTCGCTACACCGTCACTCTTTGTTGTTATGTGGAAAGATCAACACAATGCAACTACAGCCTGGGAACAACACTTTGTTCACTGGTCAGGGTAGTGTATTATACAGTAGTTCATCACTTTGTTCACTGGTCAGGGTAGTGTATTATACAGTAGTTCATCACTTTGTTCACTGGTCAGGGTAGTGTATTATACAGTTCATCACTTTGTTCACTGGTCAGGGTAGTGCATGATACAGATGTTAACCACTTTGTTCACTGGTCAGGGTAGTGCATGATACAGATGTTCATCACTTTGTTCACTGGTCACGCGGAATGAAATCCGTCAGGAATAAACGTGTCTTTGTCTTCAACCTCTCAAGACGTTACTTATTGAATTCGTAAGATATAAAGTCAAAACGTTTGTTAAGGTTTGTCTAGGTATACTGCATATAACACACGACTGGTTTACCAGAGGTTTGAACCCCATCCGTTTGGTAAGGTAATTACAATCGTTTTGCAAAATACTCTATATAGAGGTGTTTGTAAAGTTCCTCTATATAGAGTTTTTTTGGGCAAATACAATTGAAGAAGACCATCCAAATTTGAACAACAGATACTATGAATGATTTTTTCCATACGATGTTCAATTTTGTTCAATCTTAGTTTACAAAAATTCCCGATATATAGAGGAGCTTTGTAGGAGAGTTTACTGTGGTATGATTTACCCTCACGACGTTTATTGCTATTCCAGTTAGAACTTTATGCTATTCACTTCAGGATTTTCTGTTATTACCATTGGAATTTTCTGCTATTTCCTTCAGAATTTTCTACTATTCCCTTCATTACTTTCTGCTATTCCCGCCAGAACTTTCTGCTGTTCCCGCCAGAACTTTCTACCATTTACATCTGAACTTCCTGTTATTCCCATCAGAACTTTCTGCTATTCCCATCAGAACTTTCTACCATTTCCATCAGAACTTTCTACCATTTCCATCAGAACTTTCTGCTATTCCCATTAGAACTTTCTACCATTTCCATCAGAACTTTCTGTTATTCCCATTAGAACTTTCTACCATTTCCATCAGAACTTTCTGCTATTCCCATTAGAACTTTCTACCATTTCCATCAGAACTTTCTGCTATTCCCATTAGAACTTTCTACCATTTCCATCAGAACTTTCTGCTATTCCCGTCAAAACTTTCTGCTATTCCCATCAGAACTTTCTGCTATTCCTGTTGGAACTTTCTTCTATTCCCATTATTTCTTGAACATATATTACATTTCTTGGTATACGTTGACAGTTGCCTGTGAAGAAATAACAACATCGGGGTCACCAGTGTTATTAATCTTTCCACACACTGACTCCCACAGCTTGTAGCCCTGGCGGGAATAACAATACCGTGGCTCCAACAATTCACAACTAACTCACAAATTGCGAATGCAATCTATAATAATAATAATGACAATAATAATATTATTATTATTACTAAAAGAATGATGAAGAGGAGGAGGTGAAGATGAAGACAAGCATCACAAGTGAGTGCCTCACACTAGAAGCGAGGCAGCATCACAAGTGAGTGCCTCACACTAGAGACGAGGCAGCATCACAAGTGAGTGCCTCACACTAGAGACGAGGCAGCATCACAAGTGAGTGCCTCACACTAGAGACGAGGCAGCATCACAAGTGAGTGCCTCACACTAGAGGCGAGGCAGCATCACAAGTGAGTGCCTCACACTAGAGGCGAGGCAGCATCACAAGTGAGTACCTCACACTAGAGACGAGGCAGCATCACAAGTGAGTGCCTCACACTAGAGACGAGGCAGCATCACAAGTGAGTGCCTCACACTAGAGACGAGGCAGCATCACAAGTGAGTGCCTCACACTAGAGGCGAGGCAGCATCACAAGTGAGTGCCTCACACTAGAGGCGAGGCAGCATCACAAGTGAGTGCCTCACACTAGAGACGAGGCAGCATCACAAGTGAGTGCCTCACACTAGAGACGAGGCAGCATCACAAGTGAGTGCCTCACACTAGAGGCGAGGCAGCATCACAAGTGAGTGCCTCACACTAGAGGCGAGGCAGCATCACAAGTGAGTGCCTCACACTAGAGGCGAGGCAGCATCACAAGTGAGTGCCTCACACTAGAGGCGAGGCAGCATCACAAGTGAGTGCCTCACACTAGAGGCGAGGCAGCATCACAAGTGAGTGCCTCACACTAGAGACGAGGCAGCATCACAAGTGAGTGCCTCACACTAGAGGCGAGGCAGCATCACAAGTGAGTGCCTCACACTAGAGGCAAGGCAGCATCACAAGTGAGTGTCTCACACTAGAGACGAGACAGCATCACAAGTGAGTGCCTCACACTAGAGGCGAGGCAGCATCACAAGTGAGTGCCTCACACTAGAGGCGAAACAGCATCACAAGTGAGTGCCTCACACTAGAGGCGAGACAACATCACAAGTGAGTGCCTCACACTAGAGGCGAGGCAGCATCACATGTGAGTGCCTCACACTAGAGGCGAGACAGCATCACAAGTGAGTGCCTCTCAAGAGACCTCAGCCTCCAACAATACTTGAACACCTCAAAGGACGAAAAAAAAAGATGTCCCTCTTAAGATTTATTCTCCAACATGTAACTCTTGGCCAAGTTTATTCTAATTAGTAGTTTCACAGAGGAAGTTCTCGCCCGCATCACCACTTCCACAATTATTATTATTATTATTATTATTATTATTATTATTGTTATTGTTATCCCACTGCTCCTGTTATTACTACTATCACTACTACTACTACTACTACTACACTACTACTGCTAATACTCCTACTACTATTACTATTGTCACTACTGCTACTACTGCTCCTGCTACTACTACTACTACTACTACTACTACTACTACTACTACTACTACTACTACTACTACTACTACTACTACTACTACCACTCCAACACTGTGGAAAATGTTATTAAGGTATTTAAGGTCATTGTTATAGTTAATTGAGAACGAGTTAAGAACGAGTTGATGAAAGTTTACATGTCATGTTAGTAGGTGAAGAATCATGTTTCTGCTTTACATTACTAGTAGAACTGTGTCTACGTAGCCAGAAGCAGGCACCTGCAAGACTTCGTTCCGAGGCTGCAATGGCAGCTCAACTAGCAGTCACTAAAAGTCACGATCTTTCCAGGTACTATGTCTACACCTATGTCTATACCTATGTCTACACCTATGTCTATACCTATACCTATGTCTATATGTACCTGATAATCTTTTACGATCATGTTGTATGTGAATCATTAGTGCACACGAATAACTAAAGAACAAAATGGCTCAATACAGTGACTGGAACAATACACAAATAACTCGCACGTAGAAGAGAGAGAAACAGAGAGAGAGAGGAGCTTACGACGACGTTTCGGTCTGACTTGGACCATTTACAAAGTCACACTAACACAAAAGAGAGAGGGAGACAGTAAATGTAAATGTGCAGGTTATTTGTGTATTCATGAACAACTATAACTTGCTTAAAGAATCTAGCTGCAAATGTTCCAGATGAGCGAAACATCAATTATTCAATGCTGTTAAACTTTAGACTGCTAGACGCAGTCGCGTTCCAGATATCATATTGACAACTCTACGACCTCATTCGCATCGATAACGGTTCAATCACTGCGTTATTTACCCTATCACTAGCACTCAATCACCGTGTAACGTCGCGGAGATGTGACGAAGGAATAATTTCAGGCTGTGGACTCCTGAAATTTAAGAATGGTCTAGGCTGCATCTTTCCACCACATGGAGACAACAGACGCCATTTCAAGTCACAGTCAAATACACACAATCTACACTACAATACCAGGGAGTACAATCTTTATGCTACAATCTTTTAATCTGTATGTAATTGATGTCAGCTAGGCCTGTATACCATGTACATGTACTTGTAGTAAATATATATATATATATATATATATATATATATATATATATATATATATATATATATATATATATATATATATATTGTATGAGAATTGGGTTTTATGTGGGTACCTGGGAATCCTTTTAGGCTGAACCTGGCACACCATGTAGGGTTATTATGTGGTTCTTCCATTATAATCTACTTGATTTCTTAACTAAGCAATTAGTATGAAAATTATCCGTCTGATGAAGTTAGATTCCTTGATAAGTAATAAACTGAGATCCTACACCTGAGGAGTACTAGTCTGGACTAGTGTATTTAAAGGATATAACTAAATGCAAACCAGCTGTATGTAAGTCACTCTTATAAGACTCATTAATAGGTAGGTTACTTCCTAACAAATTACAAACGAATTATTATTAATACCCTCACCACCACTTCCATCTCCTCCTCCTCCTTTACATCCTGGTGGGATACCTGATGACATTATGGTCATCAGGTATCCCACCAGTGCTGGGCTCAGTGCTCTGGCTCTCTAATGAGGTGCTGGACTCAGTGCTCTGGCTCTCTAATGAGGTGCTGGACTCAGTGCTCTGGCTCTCTAATGAGCACCATACGATCAGACCCAATGCACCACATCTCAACAACTGTGATGAGAAATGCTGGAAGGTGTGCTGGAGACAGATGAGACGGACCTGACATCATTACACAAGGTATTGGTTCATGTTTCAGGAGAATGAGTTGTGTAAGAGATGGTGTAATGCTGAAGGTTTTATCTTTCTGATGGATGGTGTCGCATCTGAAAAATTAAGACCACCAGACCTCTCCCCGTTGTTGTTATCTTCCTCGGTTATTTTAGTCATCAGTGTAATGTCACTAGTTTAGAAAATCGATAAGTTGAAAATATGAGACACTTGTGCAACATTTGGGAATCTTTATTGAGGAAATATTTCGCCAGTCATTGGCACAGAAGAACGGAGAAAGATGAGGAGGAGTTTGAGGTAATCAGTCCCTCAGCCTGGAGTCCATGTTCAGTCCATCAATCTTGATACAGTCTTGATGGAGTGAACACATCGACTCCAGGATGAGGGACTGATTACCTCAGATTCCTCCTCATCTTTCTCCGTTCTCTCTGTACTGGACAGATGAAGCCACTGACTGGCAAAACGTTTCCCAGATGTCGCACAAGTGTCTCACTCTTCAGTGTCACTGTGGCATGATGGGCGATACGTTACCGATGTTGTCCACACTACAAGTGTACTCGTCACTCCACACTACAAGTGTACTCGTCACTCCGCACTACAAGTGTACTCGTCACTCCGCACTACAAGTGTACTCATCACTCCGCACTACAAGTGTACTCGTCACTCCGCACTACAAGTGTACTCGTCACTCCGCACTACAAGTGTACTCGTCACTCCGCACTACAAGTGTACTCGTCACTCCGCACTACAAGTGTACTCGTCACTCCGCACTACAAGTGTACTCGTCACTCCGCACTACAAGTGTACTCGTCACTCCGCACTACAAGTGTACTCGTCACTCCGCACTACAAGTGTACTCGTCACTCCGCACTACAAGTGTACTCGTCACTCCACACTACAAGTGTACTCGTCACTCCGCACTACAAGTGTACTCGTCACTCCGCACTACAAGTGTACTCGTCACTCCGCACTACAAGTGTACTCGTCACTCCGCACTACAAGTGTACTCGTCACTCGCACTACAAGTGTACTCGTCCTCCACACTACAAGTGTACTCGTCACTCCGCACTACAAGTGTACTCGTCACTCCGCACTACAAGTGTACTCGTCACTCCGCACTACAAGTGTACTCGTCACTCCGCACTACAAGTGTACTCGTCACTCCGCACTACAAGTGTACTCGTCACTCCGCACTACAAGTGTACTCGTCACTCCGCACTACAAGTGTACTCGTCACTCCGCACTACAAGTGTACTCGTCACTCCGCACTACAAGTGTACTCGTCACTCCGCACAAGTGTACTCGTCACTCCGCACTACAAGTGTACTCGTCACTCCGCACTACAAGTGTACTCGTCACTCCGCACTACAAGTGTACTCGTCACTCCGCACTACAAGTGTACTCGTCACTCCGCACTACAAGTGTACTCGTCACTCCGCACTACAAGTGTACTCGTCACTCCACACTACAAGTGTACTCATCACTGTAATGATATGACAATACAGAAATCTTATGGTAAACTGCACTTTGCATTTTGTTAACAAGATAAGTGTACTTGTGTTTCTCAAGTGGCAGAGACACATTACAAGGCTCAGTTGTACTGCCCAGCTTGGCTTCCGAGGCTCTGGTCGTGCTTCTTAGCTCTCATCGACTGGTACCACTCATCGCACTTCAGTGGTCCAACCCACACCGAGACAATGAGAGAGAAGGTGAGACCGCACTGCACGTTTCTGCTGACGAAGACCTCCTTGTGGGCTCACTGCTATCATCACACGGTTTCCTTAGTGACACTTGACTGGTAATTATTAGTAACACGGGTGAGGTTAGAACTCATGGCGAATTCGTGAGTTATGAAGACGGCTTTGAGGGGTCCTGAGCTAGAGTTCGATACGGCCATGCTGGGGGGAGATTCATTTGTAAGATCTTGTATTTATGGTCACAGTGAGGCCCGTGCTAACCTGTCTATGATATATAAATATACCTAGTTGGATGAATCTTATTGTAGCCAGGTGGCCCAGTGGCTTACGCACTGACCTGGAGTTTTACCACTCACTTGCCATGGGTTCAATCCCCACCCGTGCAGTGGTTTGTTTTCAATCGTGTCACTACGATTTCGTGAATCACGTTGATCAATAGATACCCAGATGTTACACATGTCTTACTCATCAAGAGAGCAAGATGGCTGAGAGCTGCCATCATAGACATATAAGATAACATAGCTGGCTAGGGAAGCATTCAGCTTTTGGGTTTCATGTGCAACTTGTTCAATAACATGACCCACAGCTCACCCGAGCTTATGACGTCAATATCTGCTTTATTTCCTCTCCCTCTCTCCTCCCCTCCTGCCAACACCTGTTGCTCCTGCTTTCCACCACTGCTTCCCCACTGATGCCACCCACATTCCCGCCCTCTACCCCTCCTCCCTTCCTGTTCCACCCGCCAATACTTTGAAATGATGCCACCCACTGATGTCTCTTAAAGATATCTCTCAATACATCATACCACTGCTGCTTTAACCCGACATCTAGTGAGATCTAGCGTCAACCACCCAGACCTCAGTAGTTCACTGAGCCTCACGCAGCCTCACCTTCCCGCGTAATATTATCCAGATTCTCCAGTGGGAAGCAACCAGCTGACATGGTGAGCCAGGGAGAGAGAGATAGAGATAGATAGATAGAGAGAGAGAGAGAGAGAGAGAGAGAAGAGAGAGAGAGAGAGAGAGAGAGAGAGAGAGAGAGAGAGAGAGAGAGAGAGAGAGAGAGAGAGAGAGCAGACAGAGACAGAGACAGAGAGACAGACAGACAGACTTGTTAATATCAATGAAGGTCGAGTCTTGCCTCCTGATCCTCCATTCTGGAATCTCCCTAAAATTGAATATGGGTACCGGTATCGATATCAGTGGGTACTGATATCAGTATCAGTGAGTATCAATATAAGTGATTATTGATATAAATATCGATATCAATACCAATATAAGTAATTATCGATATCAGTATCAACAAAGAAAGTACCGATATCAGTATCGATATCAGTGGATATTAATATCAGTGGGTATTGATATCAGTGGGTATCGATATCGGTGTATAATTCTGTTAGTGAATAATTCTGGTAATGAATAATTCTGTTAGTGAATAATTCTGTAATAAAGGGGGTGGATGAGAGGGGTATAAATGCTCTCTTTGAAAAGTGGCGTCGATAATTTTTTGGAAAAGCAAAAAAAAAAAAAAAATCCATTACACGTGAGCTACACTCCGAGTCTTTCATCTCCTTTATTCCCACAGTTTTCAAAATTATTTCTTTTTATGGCTAGATCCAAATTTTGATTTTTTTTGAGGGGACAGTTGGTGATGTCACGTCAGGAAATTTATGTAGATATTCGGTATGTGGATATCGATATCGGTGGGTATCGATATCGGTGGGTATCATTTTCTTAGAATGATACCCACCGAACGATAGACTAAGAGCATGATACAGTATAATTAGTGGTGCTTCTAACAGTGACATGATAGTAACCTCACATGTGAGACGCAAACAGACAATCCGTTTCATACAACGTTTCGCACACAACTGGGCTTTTTCAACCCACTCGATACAGCCTGGCCTCGGGCGAAACACAGTGGTAAAACAATTCTCTGCTTCCCGTGTATCTTATTTCCACCTGTCAGCTTATCTGATTCAAGCTTCAAGACTACTCTACCATCATGGTGGATGTGTGTGAGACACTCTACCATCATGGTGGATGTGTGTGAGATACTCTACCATCATGGTGGATGTGTGTGAGATACTCTACCATCATGGTGGATGTGTGTGAGACACTCTACCATCATGGTGGATGTGTGTGAGATACTCTACCATCATGGTGGATGTGTGTGAAACTCTACCATCATGGTGGATGTGGAAATATTCCATCATGGTGGATGTGTGAGATACTCTACCATCATGGTGGATGTGTGAGACACTATACCATCATGGTGGATGTGTGAATACTCTACCATCATGGTGGATGTGTGAATCTCTACCATCATGGTGGATTTGTGAACACTCTACCATTATGGTGGATTTGTGAGACACTCTACCATCATGGTGGAGTGTGTGAGATACTCTACCATCATGGTGGATGTGTGGAACCTTCCATCATGGTGGATTGTGTGAACTCTACCATCATGGTGGTGTGTGTGAGATACTCTACCATCATGGTGGATGTGTGGAACTCTACCATCATGGTGGATGTGTGAGTAATCTACCATCATGGTGGATGTGTGGAGATACTGTACCATCATGGTGGATGTGTGAACTACCATCATGGTGGATGTGTGAATACTCTACCATCATGGTGATGTGTGAATCTCTCCATCATGGTGGTGTGTGAGATACTACCATCATGGTGGATGTGAGTACCACCATCATGGTGGATGTGTGAGATCTCTACCATCATGGTGGATTGTGAGTACTCTACCATCATAGTGGATGTGTGTGAGATACTTACCATCATGGTGGATTGTGTGAGATACTCTACCATCATGGTGGATGTGTGTGAATACTCTACCATCTGGTGGATGTGTGAGAACTCTACCATCATGGTGGATGTGTGGATATCTCATCATGGTGGATGTGTGTGAATACTCTACCATCATGGTGGAATGTGTGAATACTCTACCATCATGGTGGATGTGTGAGATACTCTACCATCATGGTGGATGTGTGGAGATACTCTACCATCATGGTGGATTGTGTGAGAACTCTACCATCATGGTGGATGTGTGGAACTCTACCATCATGGTGGATTGTGTGAGATACTCTACCATCATGGTGGATGTGTGTGAATACTCTACCATCATGGTGATGTGTGAATACTCTACCATCATGGTGGATGTGTGAGAACTCTACCATCATGGTGATGTGTGTGAGATACTCTACCATCATGGTGGATGTGTGTGATACTCTACATCATGTGGATGTGTGAGATACTCTACCATCATGGTGGATGTGTGAACACTCTACCATCATGGTGGATGTGTGAGACACTCTACCATCATGGTGGATGTGTGTGAGATACTCTACCATCATGGTGGATGTGTGTGAGATACTCTACCATCATGGTGGATGTGTGTGAGATACTCTACCATCATGGTGGATGTGTGTGAGATACTCTACCATCATGGTGGATGTGTGTGAGACACTATACCATCATGGTGGATGTGTGTGAGATACTCTACCATCATGGTGGATGTGTGAGATACTCTACCATCATGGTGGATGTGTGTGAGAACTCTACCATATGGTGGATGTGTGAGACACTCTACCATCATGTGGATGTGTGAGATACTCTACCATCATGGTGGATGTGTGTGAGATACTCTACCATCATGGTGGATGTGTGTGAGATACTCTACCATCATGGTGGATGTGTGAGATACTCTACCATCATGGTGGATGTGTGTGATACTCTACCATCATGGTGGATGTGTGAGATACTCTACCATCATGGTGGATGTGTGTGAGATACTCTACCATCATGGTGGATGTGTGAGACACTCTACCATCATGGTGGATGTGTGTGAGATACTCTACCATCATGGTGGATGTGTGTGAGATACTCTACCATCATGGTGGATGTGTGAGACACTACCATCATGGTGGATGTGTGACACACTCTACCATCATGGTGGATGTGTGTGAGATACTCTACCATCATGGTGGATGTGTGTGAGATACTCTACCATCATGGTGGATGTGTGAGATACTCTACCATCATGGTGGATGTGTGAGATACTCTACCATCATGGTGGATGTGTGTGAGATACTCTACCATCATGGTGGATGTGTGTGAGATACTCTACCATCATGGTGGATGTGTGAGACACTCTACCATCATGGTGGATGTGTGTGAGATACTCTACCATCATGGTGGGGTGTGAAAAAACTCTACCATCATGGTGGATGTGTGGACCTACCATCATGGGGGATGTGTGAAACCTAAAACCCCCCCTGGTGGGTGTGTTTAGATACCTACCATCATGGTGGATGTGTGGGAACTCCCATCATGGGTGGATGTGTGAACACTCTACCATCATGGTGGATTTTGTGAGATACCTACCATCAAAAATGGGTTTTGGAACTCTACCATCATGGTGGATTGTGTGAGATACTCTACCATCATGGGGGATTTTTTGAGAACCACCATCATGGTGGATTTTGGGGAAAACCCCCCCCTCATGGTGGATTTTTAGAACTCTACCTTCCCCCGGGGGATTTTGTGAGAACTCTACCATTATGGTGGGGTTTTTTGAGATACTCTACCATCATTTTGGGGGTTTTGTGAATACTCTACCATCATGGTGGGAAAAAGGGAGAACTCTACCATCATGGTGGATGTGTGAGACACTCTACCATCATGGTGGGGATGTGAAACTCTACCATCATGGTGGATGTGTAGAACTCTTTTTTTTTGAGAACTTTACCCAAAAAAAGGTGGATGTTGTGAGAAAAACCCCCCTCATGGTGGATGGGGGGAGACACTCTACCCAAAAAAAGGTGGAAAAAGGGGGAGAACTCTCTTCATGGTGGATGTGAAAAACACCATCATGGTGGATGTGGTGGACCACCCCCCCTGGTGGGGGTTTTTAATTCTCACTATCATGGTGGGGGGGGTGTGAACACTCTACCATAAAAATGGATTTTTTGAAATTACCCCTGGTGGATGTGTGTGAGCCCTACCATCATGGGGGATGTGTGGAAAACCCCCCCCTCATGGTGGATTTTGGAGAACTCTACCATCATGGTGGATGTGTGTGAGAACTCTACCATCATGGTGGAGGTGTAAAATCCTACCATCATGGGGATGTTTAACCCAAAAAAAGGGGAAAGTTTAGAAATTTTCCCAGGTGGGGGGGAATCCAAAGGTAAGGGGGAAACCCCCTTTTGTTAATTTTTCTCTCCTCTTTTTTTCTCCCCCCCTCTTTTTTTCTCTCCTCTTTTTTCTCTCTCCCTCTTTTTGGAATACTCAAAAAATTGGGTTTTAAAACCCAAATGGGGAGTGGTTCTTACCACTGGGGGGGGGAAGGAATTAAAGGGGGAAAGGGGTGGGAGTAAATATGGGGGGAAAAGGGGTGGGAATAATTTCCCTAAGGTAGTGGAATTAATATGGGGAAGGGGGTTTCTTACCACTGGGGGGGGGTAGGTTTCTTACCACTGGGGGTGGGGGTGTGGTTCTACCACTGGGGGGGGAGAGTGGTTCTACCACTGGGGGAAGGTGTAAATTTTTGGTAGTGGTTAAAAAACCACTGGGGGGAAGGGTGGTTTCTTACCACTGGCTAAGGTAGGGAAAAAAGGGGGAAGGTGGAAATTAATAGGGGGGGTGGCCCCCCCAAAGGGGGAAGGGGTGGAATCTCACCCTTTGGGGGAAGGGAGGAAAAAACCACTGGGTGGGAGTGGTTACTCGGGACTGGGGGAAGGTGTGGTTTCTTACCACTTTTGGGGGGAAGGCATTTACCATCATGGGGGAAGGTGTGGTTTTTTTACCACTGGGGGAAGGTGTGGTTTCTTACCACTGGGGGGGAAGGGGGTGGAAAAAACCATGGGGGAAGGTGGTTCCACCACTGGGGGAAGGTGTGGTTTCTTACCATGGGGGGTGGGTAGTGGTTATGGGTGGGGGGGGAATGGTTCTACCACTGGGGGAAGGTGTGGTTTCTTACCACCGGGGATGGGTGTGGTTTCTTACCACTGGGAGGGGAAAAGGTTTTTTTGGGTTTGAAAGGCCCCCGGGGGGGGGAAAAGGGATGGTGGGAAAGGGGTGGAATAAATATGGGGGAAGGTGTGAAATGAATTTTGGGGGTGGGGGTGGGAGTAAATAGGGGGGAAAATTTTTTTAAATTAATAGGGGTGGGAAAGGGGTGGAATAATATGGGGAAGGGGTGAAAAAAGGGGAGGGAGCAAAGGGGAGTGTAGGGGAAAAAGGTGGGGGGCAAAACCCCCGGGGAAGGGGAGGGAAAAAGAGTGGAGGAATTTAAAAAGGGAAAGGGGGAAAAAAAAACATGGGGAAGGTAGGTAAAGGTAGTGGGAACCCCCAATAAGGTGGGGTGGGTTTTTGGGGAAGGGGTGAGATTTTAAAGGGAGTGGGAGTAAATATGGGGGAAAAAAGTGGGAATTAAAAGGGAGTGGGAGGGGAATTAATTTTAATTTTTGGGGTGGGAAAATAGGGGGGAAAAAAATTTTAAAAAAGGGGGGTGAGTTTTTTTTGTGGAATTAAAATGGGGGTGGAAGGTAGTGGGAGGGGGAAAGGGGGAGTTAAAAAGGGGGTGGGGTGGGGAATTTTGGGGAAGGAAATGGGAGTAAATAGGGGGGGGGAAATAATGGGAGTGGACAAAATAAAAAAGGGGGAATTTTTTGGAAAATTTTTTAGTGGAGTGGGAAGTTTGGGGGAAGGGTGGGGAATTAATATGGGGGAAGGGTGGGAATAAACCCTGGGTGAAGGGTGAATAAATAGGGGGGGTTGGGAAAAAATTAAATGGGGGGAAAAAAAGTGGGGGGGAACATGGGTGGGAAAAAAGAAAAGGAAGGGGAATGGTTTTTTTTGGGATGAAAGAAGGGAGTAAGGTATTAGTTAAAATTTTTTTTTTTTTTTTTTTTAAGGCCCCCGCCATAAAATGGGGGGAAGGAGTGGGATGAAAGGGAATGGGAGGGGAAAGGGAGTGGGAAAAAAAAAAAGTGGGGTGGGAGGGGGGGGAAAAGGAAAGGGGGGTGAAGGTAGTGGGGGAAGGGTGAAAAAAAGGTAGTGGGGGGGAAAGGGAAAAAGGGGGTGAAAGGGAAAAAAGGTGAAGGCAGTGAGTGAATGTAGTGAGAGTGAAGGCAGTGGGAGTGAAGGCAGTGCGAGTGAAGGCAGTGCGAGTGAAGGCAGTGCGAGTGAAGGCAGTGAGAGTGAAGGCAGTGGTAGTGAAGGCAGTGAGAGTGAAGGCAATGAGAGTGAAGGCAGTGAGAGTGAAGGCAGTGGGAGTGAAGGCATTGAGAGTGAAGGCAGTGAGAGTGAAGGCAGTGAGAGTGAAGGCAGTGCGAGTGAAGGCAGTGAGAGTGAAGGCAGTGAGAGTGAAGGCAGTGAGAGTGAAGGCAGTGAGAGTGAAGGCAGTGAGAGTGAAGGCAGTGCGAGTGAAGGCAGTGAGAGTGAAGGCAGTGAACGACATTTAAATAATTCTAAAAGTTCCTGAAGTGTTAGAGTGCAAAGTGAATTTCCTTTTGTGATATCAAGTGTCAGTAGGCAGAGTGGCACTGCAGAGGTGCCACAGGTGCGTAACTCTCAGTGTATATATACACACAAAAGTGTATGTCTGTATATACACACACATCCTGAGAGCGTATATTTCTGAGAATATATACACACGAGGTATATATATATATATATATATATATATTATATATATATATATATATATATATATATATATATATATATTATATATACACACACACACTGAGAGATGTGTATCTCTCAGTGTATATATATAGTGAGAGATGTTTATCTCTCAATGTATATACAGTGAGAGATGCGTGTCTCTCAGTGTATATATAGAAACTAAAGTTCCTCTGATATTCTTATAAGACAGCTGAGCAGAGCTGAGTGACCCACCTTCACGAAGGATCGCTCAACCCGTAAGGCTCACACAGCACCTGGTGACTGGGAGGTGATCATGTTTGATCCGACAACTCAAGATCAAATAAAGATCAAGGGAACTTGCTTGAGTGTCATTACAGATGAATGGAACTTGCTGTGTATAATAGAGGGTGTCTGTGGGTTCTGACTGGTTAGGTTAGTAATCCATGTCCAGTCATGTGTGAAATCCAGACTAGGAACCACCTGCATCTCATTCCTAGTTACCTGAATTAACTTACGTATCTCTATAACACATGGGCAGTGTGTGTTGACGGTTGCACTGTAGTTCTCTGGTGGAGGTAATTGGCTAGACCCTTCACACATGGTCCCACTTGAGTTACGTGGAGTTGGGGGTCGTTGTGGGCCGTGGTTCCAGAGATACCTGTATGAGTCACGTGTAACCGCCAAGTACACTTGCGAAATAGCTGTTATCGCGGTGAAATGTATCTAAATTGCATTGTAATGTGTTATCGAATGTTAGAGAACTTCATTGCACAGCTTCAGGATAAGTCGTCCTGTGCTAGTGATCAGTATGTTTTTTTTTTGTGTGTGTGACTGAGGCTAGGCGCGGCTGCTAGCTGGCTGGGCACTCAAACTGGTACAAGTGCCTACTGTCTATTAGTGTTGTAACTAAGCTAAATTAATTTAACTTTAACTCACCTTAAATACATATAAGTAGTAGTGTGCAGTATATTAGCCTTCGGAGGCTCAATTACTAGTAAGTCTTACCAATTAAAAGTATATAAACAAATGTGGCATTTCCTATTAGGCATACGTGAGTCTGCTTGTCTCCCCCCTTCCCCCCCAACGTGGGGGAGTGTTTACAGTCTGGAAAAATTGAGATTTTTTCCACCCTTGCTTAGGAGTCAATATAGATGAATATGACTTGCTTGTCAATACAGATGAATGGAACTTGCTTAAGAGTCAATAAAGATAAATGTGAATTGCTTGACTGTCAGTAAGATGAATGGAACTTGCTTGAGTGTTAAAACAGATGAAGGGAACTTGTTTGAGTATCAATGTAGATGGATGAAACTTACTTGAGTGTCAATATATATCACGTCACAAGTTTTGTGACTTGATAAAGCTCAGTGTATGGGAAAAACGTTGCCAATAAAGGGTCGCATTGTACTGATTTTGTGTTATCCAAGCCTACTATATATCTTAACAGATATTAACCTAACTATTTATTTACACTAAGCTAATTAAGCCCTAACCAGTTCTATAATTATAAGAGAAACCTGCAAATTTTTATATAATTAAACAAGACAATTATTAATAAAAAAGATAAATAAAGTCAGCAATGTTTCTCCCTTACAAAACGTTGCTAAAGCTTTATTTCTAACTTTACATAGATGCATATATTTATTTTTATTTATTAACACATCGGCCGATTCCCACCAAGGCAGGGTGGCCCGAAAAAGAAAAACTTTCATCATCATTCACTCCATCACTGTCTTGCTAGAGGGGTGCTTTACAATACAGTTATAAAACTGCAACATTAACACCCCTCCTTCAGAGTGCCGGCACTGTACTTCCTATCTCCAGGACTCAAGTCCGGCCTGCCGGTTTCCCTGAATCCCTTCATAAATGTTACTTTGCTCACACTCAAACAGCACGTCAAGTATTAAAAACCATTTGTCTCCATTCACTCCTATCAAACACGCTCACGCATGCTTGAGGGAATTCCAAGCCCCTCGCACACAAAACCTCCTTTACCCCCTCCCTTCAACTTTTCCTAGGCCGACCCCTACCCCGCCTTCCCTCCACTACAGATTTATACACTCTCAAAGCCATTCTGTTTCGTTCCATTCTCTCTACATGTCCGAACCACCTCAACAATCCCTCCTCAGCCCTCTGGATAATAGTTTTGGTAATCCCGCACCTACTCCTAATTTCCAAACTCCGAATTCTCTGCATTATATTCACACCACACATTGACCTCAGACATGACATCTCCACTGCCTCCAGCCTTCTCCTCGTTGCAACATTCATCACCCATGCTTCACACCCATATAAGAGTGTTGGTATAACTATACTCTCATACATTCCCCTCTTTACTTCCACGGACAAAGTTCTTTGTCTCCACAGACTCCGAAGTGCTCCACTCACCCTTTTCCCCTCATCCTTCATAGACCCATCTGCTGACATGTCCACTCCTAAATATCTGAATACATTCACCTCCTCCATACTCTCTCCCTCCAATCTGATATCCAATCTTTCGTCACCTAATCTTTTTGTTATCCTCATCACCTTACTCTTTCCTATATTCACCTTCAATTTTCTTCTTTTACACACTACCAAATTCAGTCCTTAATTAACCAGGCCTAAAATAGGCTTCAATTTTTGCATACGAAGAAAATATTACCAATTTCAAGATACAGACATAAATCCCACATAGTATGTTTACAGCTGCTGTATTCAAATGGGGGGAGGGTGATTATATTTTTTACATTATATATATACTACTCCTAGAGTCACTGTCTATATTACTGTCTCCACCATCGTGATGGAACAAGATAGGTGAATATAACCAGCGTTTGTGTCCACTGCCACTTCAAGCCATAAAGACCATGGTAGAATAACACTGATTATCATCACCCAACACACTATCACCACCCGGCATACTGTTTATCACCACCTAGCACACTATTACCACCCAGCATAGTGTCTGTCACCACCCAGCAGATTCTAGCTCGTCAACACAACCATCCCACACTTCCACCCTCAAACTTCCCTTCCTACCACCACCACCTCCATCACTATCAACACTACCACCATCATCACTACCACCACCACCACCACAACCATTTCCAACACTACCACTACCACCACCACAACTAACACCACTACAACTACCACTACCACAACTACTACCACCACCACAACTACCACCACCACAACTACCACCATCACCAGCACTTGTCACCATCAAGCCTACACTTCCTCCGTCCCATCCTTCACACCAGCGTCCTCAACAATCCTCTTATGGCTTAAGCCAGACCGTGCACCCCGCGCCCCAGGCAAGCATCCTCCTCCCCATGCCAGGATTTAGGATGGTGGCGGCCTGGGAGCTCAACAGCAGTGCAAGGACTTTCCATAATTAAATTTAAAAAATATATAAATCAAAACCAATTATCGTGAGATTAGTAACAAAAATACAACCCAAAATTATATAAACCAGTGACAGTTCTATTTTCTCAGGTTTACAACACTCAGTATGTCCTCTTATACCTACGTTTATAGACTTAATGAAACATTTCTTGGTATTGAAGTTTTAAGCTTATATATATATATATATATATATATATATATATATATATATATATATATATATATATATATATATATATATATAGAACTACCACTTTGAAAAAAATAATGAACTTGCAAGAGCTTTCGTGATTTCTCACATTATCAAGAAACTGTAAAAATAATAGAACAGCAGAAGCCTTCTGCTGGTCTATTATTTTTACAATTCCTTGTTAATGTGAAAAATCTAAACCCGTAGGGATTATATAGCGCCTGTGAGGACAGGGGAATGGGGTATGGAAGGCATTCAGGCTTAATTCTGGGAACTGGAGCACAAATTTAATTCCCAAGATCAAGAGCCCCTCACCAGCATCAAGGAACCCCCCTTGAGGGGTCGTTATTCCAGAGAACTAACAAACTGCTGAATGATTCTTAAGTGGTTAAACACACAAGTCTCTCTGAAGAGGTGAACTCTTGCTTCAGGTGTTGGACCGTAATCTAGTGGCTACAGCCGAATACTATTTTGAAGTCGAACTTTGTGAATTTCAGCATATTTTTTTGAGTGCCAGATGGCTTAATTATTGTAAACTTTGGTGCTGAAGACAAATGTTCACTCTACCCTTACCTGAATGTGGCGTTGCTTCTTCCTCTCCAGCTAACTACCTACCTTTTTCCCCAGTCAAACAACCGTTTCTCTCCACAGACAACCTCTTACTCGTTAAGTAAATGGACACAGATGCAACTAATGTGACATTTTATAGTGGCAGGAGATTTTGTCAAGCCGTTCGCTTTACAAAGTTCATGGAGGACGAAACGTTGCCACAATAAAATGTCACATTACTTGCATCTGTGCCCATTTACCTAACATTTTGTGGATAATTCCACCGTTATTACTAACCTCTCACTCCCTTTTCCAAGTACATAATGCGCTTGCCTCCTGCTGACGTGGTGATGAGCCTCCTCCCATATACTCTCCACTTCCCAGCCTTTTCAACACTAAGGAATGCTCACCTAGACACTAATATCCCAAGAAAGCCCAGCAGTGAGGCTTGTTTACATTGTCTATTTTAAGTTTTTCCCAGAATGGGGACCCGCTAACTCTTACGTATCTATTTACCCTTAAGTAACAACAGTTAGGAGACTTGCCAACACGTCTCAGGATTTGACCTGAGTCTTGTTGGTTGGGAGCCAAAAGGCTCTTTCACTGTGTCACGTGATAGCTTAAATTACAGATATCAAGGTGATTTAGATGAACATTAGTATAAAAATACAAAAGCAGCCAGTTTGAGAACATGGAAAAGGATGGTCCAAATATAACGGAATCCAGAGGCCAGACTGAGAGATGATGACAGAGGCTCTCCTAAGAGCCTTCCACAAGGTGTGGAAGAGGAGCCTTGTCCATCAAGGTTAGAAATTTTCTGCAATGAACTACATAACTGTGAAGGCTTCAAGTGGCGATATAGCTGAAAAGGTAGATAATGGAGAAGCTAATGATGATAGTGGTATTCAACCCCCACCCAACTACAAGAGACCAAGACAATAATAATAATATGGCTAATACAGCCAACACAAGTAACTTTATTAGCAAAAGACCAAGACAATTTCAACATGGCTAATACAGCCAACACAGGTGACTAATCATGCACTGAGAACCCAAGACAATGAGAAGCGAACTTGAATATAGAATCCTAAATTTTATACACGACATATGTTAGACGAACCATTGAGTACCTGGCCCCCACGTGGTCAGCACATGCAGGAACTCGAAAAGGTCCAAAGGTTTGAGACCAGATTAGTCCCAGAACGGAGGGAAGTTGACTTTGAGGAGACTAAGGAAGTGAACGTGACGACCCTGACGGCGAGGTTTGCGGGAGATATGGTGAAGATACGCTAAAGTTTAGGAAGAACTGATAATGCAGATAGGGACCAAGTACTTAAGTTAAGAGAACCTGGATCAAGGGGACACAGGTGAAAGATGAAGACGCAGATGAGATACATAAACTTTAGTCTAAGAGGAAGTAAACCCAGAAAGAGGCTGGGACGGGAGCTGAAACTCGACCCATGTAACCACAAATATGCGAGTACAAATAGGCAAGTACACACAATCTCTATTATTACAAACTCAGGTAATCAAGGCCCGTTAACCTGGTCGTAAAAGGCAGCTTGGAGCAAAATAAACACAGCTGAAATCTTTGAATTGTATTTTCCTTCACCAAGTATAAACAGATTTATGTACACTACACTATGTACAGCAATAGGTAATACAAGTGCACGCCACAGTAAGTGCACGCCACAGTAAGTGCACGCCACAGTAAGTGCACGCCACGGTAACAATAAAAGCCAAAAGACAGAGACCACCGTGCTTCAACCAGCAGCAGAATGAATCTGACAAGGGTGAAACGTGAGTGCTACCACATCACCTTCACAACTGCCAGACGCACGTTATGAGTGGCTGAACCTAGGTACTGATCTGACGATGGGGCCCCTGGGTCGTTAAACCCTTAACGCCTGGTTTGCTGGTTGGGGAGGCAGCCTAATATGAGAGTGTGTACATGCGCCGAATAAATGTAACGTACTCTTTGTATGTCACATCTATCTTCCTCTTTCTCTCTCTCTCTCCCTCTCTCTGTCTCTCTCTCTTTCTCCCAGTAAAGGATACACCCGGTTCTCTCTTGCCATCCTCTCTCTCTTCAGCAATATCTTCATTAAGACCTGTCTAGATCAATAGGTTTGACAGATCAGTTTTTATCTCAGCCGCTGGAGGCTGGACCAACTCACCCCGACACCTATTAAATTGGATGACCGAGATTGAGTTTAAGACCTCGCTCTCTGGCGCTAAACCTTACCACCAAGAACACACTTCCACGCTTATAAATTTTGAGTGTATTGAATAACTTCAATAACTTCTTATATCTTGCTAAGTTACGTTAACGTTACGGGGGACAATCTTAGGATTAAAAAGAAGAGGATTTAATTAAAGCTCCTAGACATGGCTCCAGACTGGCTAAGAAAACTGATATATATTATACTCTGATATATATTATACTTAGAAATACATTATACTTTGATATACCTTATACTTTGATTCACATTATTTTTTGATATACATTGTACTTTGATATACATTTTTTGCTATACATTATACCTTGACATACATTATTATTTGATATACATTATACCTTCACATACATTATAATTTAATATACATTAAAAAGTGATGCATTATTCTTTGATATACATTATATTTTCATATACTTTGCACTTTTATGAAGGACATTATACTTCGATATACGACATTATACTTTGATACAAGACATTATACTCTGATATATTAATTGAAACATCTTAAGATCATAGAGAAGTGTTTTACATTTCCAAGTGAATGATAACTTACGAGGTGAATTAATCAGGTGAGAGAGACTCCTGATGAACCTACTGGTGTTCCTACACCGTAACCTAACACCTTCTCGACCAAGATAGTTCATAAGTAGTGAAACACGACTCCTGGTGAACCTACTGTTGTTCCTGCGCCCTAAGCTAAGGAAACTACGGCTGTACATAAGTAATGAAAGAGGAATTAGTACTTAATCCGTGATAAGCAGCACTGGTGCCACAGCTCACGTCTGACACAATAACCCAGTGGCTTCACGCTGGGTTTATGCTAAGGTTTAATGTATATGATCTTCATACCTGTGAATATAAACCCTGCAATGACACATGTGTTAGTTATTGCTGCTTCCTCTCTTTCTCCTCCTCCTACTCCTCTTTCTCTCTACCTCTCTTTCTCTTTTCAGAATTATTTTTAATACATCTACCTTTATTGTTGATTCTTCTTAGTGGTAGTGAGGTTTTGGGACTGTTAGTGAGGTTGTGGGACTGTTAGTGAGGTTGTGGGACTGTTAGTGAGATTGTGGGACTGTTAGTGAGGTTGTGGGACTGTTAGTGAGTTTATGGGACTGTTAGTGAGGTTGTGGGACTGTTAGTGAGATTGTGGGACTGTTAGTGAGGTTGTGGGGTTATTAGTGAGGTTGTGGGACTGTTAGTGAGGTTGTGGGGTTGTTGCTGAGCCCGTGGGATTGTTAATGAGGTTGTGGGATTGTTAGTGAGGTTGTGGGGTTGTTAGTGAGGTTGTGGGATTGTTAGTGAGGTTGTGGGGTTGTTACTGAGGTTGTGGGATTGTTAATGAGGTTGTGGGATTGTTAATGAGGTTGTGGGATTGTTAGTGAGGTTGTGGGGTTGTTAGTGAGGTTGTGGGGTTGTTAGTGAGGTTGTGGGGTTGTTACTGAGGTTTTGGGATTGCTAATGAGATTGTGAGATTGTTAGTGAGATTGTGGGATTATTAGCGAGGTTGTGGGGTTGTTAATGAAGCTGACTCCTTCACTCCTGGTATTAATACAACACCTTTCCTCGACTCCTTCACTCTTGGTATTAATACAACACCCTTCCTCGACTCTAATACAACACCCTTCCTCGACTCCTTCACTCCTGGTATTAATACAATACCCTTCTTCGACTCCTTCACTTCTGGTATTAATACAATACCCTTCCTCGACTCCTTCACTCCTGGTATTAATACAACACCCTTCCTCGACTCCTTCACTCTTGGTATTAATACAGCACCCTTCCTTGACTCTAATACAACACCCTTCCTCGACTCCTTCACTCCTGGTATTAATACAATACCCTTCTTCGACTCCTTCACTCCTGGTATTAATACAATACCCTTCCTCGACTCCTTCACTCCTGGTATTAATACAACACCCTTCCTCGACTCCTTCACTCCTGGTATTAATACAACACCCTTCCTCGACTCCTTCACTCTTGGTATTAATACAGCACACTTCCTCGACTCTAATACAACACCCTTCCTCGACTCCTTCACTCCTGGTATTAATACAATACCCTTCTTCGACTCCTTCACTCCTGGTATTAATACAATACCCTTCCTCGACTCCTTCACTCCTGGTATTAATACAACACCCTTCCTCGACTCCTTCACTCCTGGTATTAATACAACACCCTTCCTCGACTCCTTCACTCCTGGTATTAATACAACACCCTTCCTTGACTCCTTCACTCCTGGTATTAATAAAACACCCTTCCTCGACTCCTTCACTCCTGGTATTAATACAACACCCTTCCTCGACTCCTTCACTCCTGGTATTAATACAACACCCTTCCTCGACTCCTTCACTCCTGGTATTAATACAACACCCTTCCTCGACTCCTTCACTGCTGGTATTAATACAATACCCTTCTTCGACTCCACTCCTGGTATTAATACAATACCCTTCCTCTACTCCTTCACTCCTGGTATTAATACAACACCCTTCCTCGACTACTTCACTCCTGGTAATAATACAACCCCTTCCTTGACTCCTTCACTCCTGGTATTAATACAACACCCTTCCTCGACTCCTTCACTCCTGGTATTAATACAATACCCTTCCTCTACTCCTTCACTCCTGGTATTAATACAACATCCTTCCTCGACTCCTTCACTCCTGGTATTAATACAATACCCTTCTTCGACTCCTTCACTCCTGGTATTAATACAATACCCTTCATCGACTCCTTCACTCCTAATATTAATACAACACCCTTCTTCGACTCCTTCACTCCTGGTATTAATACAACACCCTTCCTTGACTCCTTCACTCCTGGTATTAATACAACACCCTTCCTCGACTCCTTCACTCCTGGTATTAATACAACACCCTTCCTTGACTCCTTCACTCATGGTATTAATACAACACCCTTCCTCGACTCCTTCACTCCTGGTATTAGTACAATACCCTTCCTTCGTCTCCATCAGCCTGCTGTCCTCACCACTGGTGTTAATACCAACGTTACGGCTGCTCTGCAATAACAGCAATAACGTCCACAATTACCAGTGGATGCAGCTGGTGGCTTGACTGGCTTGATCCTGGTGCACCAAACTTAACTATCAATGAAGCCGCTTCTTTCCCTGGATTATTTTTATTATTGTAATTGTACGAAACTGCAAGACGAGTAGGGGGTCACACAGCTCCTGGGAAATGGAGACAGATTTAATTCAAGGAAGGGAATAGCGTTAATGTCTTGGGTTAAGAGATGCTCATGATACTATCACCCTTATATTGGAATTCTTGTGCAGTAGAGAGTCCATTAAACTCTCTCTTATGAAGATATTGTATATAGTAGACATGAGACGATTCCAAAAATTTTTGCCGATACTATCAAAATTAGCTGGTATCGGTGATTATTTCTCACTTTTTAGGCCGGTACCGTTATAATTAGCCGATAACAGGCATACAGATATTTTGGCACATTCCTAGTATATGGAGCGGTATGAGCAAATGTAATTGAAGTTCATCCAGAATTGAATAGCACGTGCAATGAAAGCCTTTTCATGTGACATTCAATTTTGGAATCGCGTTTTCAATCACATTTACCAAAAACATGGCACTGTATTGGTGAGTTCTGCAAGAGTGTTTACTGTAACACAGACTACAGAACCTGTGTTTAACCAGTGACGTAGGTGAGGATGTTAGAACCGTCCAGAGATCCTTCTTTGTACAGACGAGGATCCATCCCCTGGGTCCCTCCCCCTGGGTCCCCCCTGGGACCACCCCCCAGGGGCCACCCCCTGGTCATATATGTGCACGATAAGTAAACCTTGTTCAAGTTTTCATCCACTTCAGACGAGACATGAACGGGTGAGGTGTGACAGACAATACCTGTCTACACAACAAGTGTTGTCACACTTCATTCTTGTCACCTGATTTGTCACCTGACTTGTCACCTGACCACGTGAGGGGAAGTATATACACAGCCTGTGTACACGTGATAATAATCTTCATGGCAGACATGACCTTTTTATGGCAAGTTCCAGGTATTCCAAAGAATCTAGCTTATTTTTTGCCACATTTCCTCACTGATGACTAAAGTTAAGGTACTTAGCGGCAAAGAGCGTAACAAAGTTAACAAGTTTTCAGTAACACTGCGACATCATAAAGAACTTAACTTCAATCAAAGCTACTTTTTCTACCAACTTGTGTAAAGTTGAGTAATATTGGAAGCAGTGTTGTGAGTCTCAGTTAATATAGAGGCCAGCCTCCACCCGCTGCTTCCTATTGCTAAACTTTCCCCAGACTTACCTTAATAATGACCACGTATAAAGTTTTACGCATACATTGTAACTTCCAGCTTGGCACCCTCACGCACTGTGTTCTCTCCTTGTATTAAGGCGGCACCTGGGATCATATGTATCAGAATATGCTTATGTGTGTGTGTGTGTACGTATGCATATGCATACGTGAGAATGCATAAACTGTAACAAGAAAAACAACTTAGCGATACTTGGTTGAAGATGAGTCCCACAGTGGTGTTCCAATTATTGTTTTCAGGGCGTTTATTCTCCAGTTATATTATGGCAACTAAGACTGATCCTCATAAAACTCCCACAATTTATTCTTCTACGAAAGCAAACATATTAGAGCGTTGTAAGTAAAAATTAAACATTTTAAGTCCATCTTAATATTTAATATGTTGTAGATTTAAGATTAAATATTTACATTTAAACAGTTTAAGGAGATTACAGGTCAGCAGTTTTCAACACTTGAGGTCTGTTAGGACAAACAGGTCATTAGGTAAACAACTAATTAGTGCCATATGAGAATATTATGAAGGTACTAACCACACCACAGACTTGAGAGCATTGACTGTGTCATCCAGTCGATCTAATACATGAAGCTGACCACAGTAGTGTCTAAACCATGAAGCTGGCCACAGTAGAGTGTCTAAACCATGAAGCTGGCCACAGTAGAGTTTCTAAACCATGAAGCTGGCCACAGTAGAGTGTCTAAACCATGAAGCTGGCCATAGTAGTGTCTAAACCATGAAGCTGGCCACAGTAGAGTGTCTAAACCATGAAGCTGGCCACAGTAGTGTCTAAACCATGAAGCTGACCACAGTAGTGGTTAAACCATGAAGCTGACCACAGTAGTGTCTAAACCATGAAGCTGACCACAGTAGTGTCTAAACCATGAAGCTGGCCATAGTAGTGTCTCTACACACACATCTTCAGAGGAGTCCTCTGAAGATGTGTGTGTAAGCACATGAAAGCGCTCAGGATTTATTTCCTATTTTCACTGTGGTATTGTTTTCTTATTACAATTATATGTTATCCAGTTCAAAATACACCTTATGACAGAACAACAGAATAATGATCTTTGAGAACAGTGAATATACAGTGTTTCAAATAACACAACTCTTTTATACTTTATTAATCTACCCTCCCCTCCCTCCCTCTCTCTCCCTCACTAATAACACAGGTCACGGTTATTCGTGAGAAGGTATGTGAAAGTTGAGTGCGGTGGTGATGACAGACTCTTGCTCACCATCCACCACCACAGAGCAATTATAACTTGTGTCAGCTATTACTGTGACCACCTTCCCTCTCTTGTGTCTCATCACTCTCCTGGAGGGATACCTGTTTCACCACGATGATAGCAGGATACATGATTCCCCACGCTCCTGGATGGATACCTGATTCATTACGCTCCTGGAGAGATACCTGATTCATTACGCTCCTGGAGAGATACCTGATTCATTACGCTCCTGGAGGGATACCTGTTTCATTACGCTCCTGGAGGGATACCACATGCTTTAAAAGTGCCCCAGTGATGGAAGGTGTCGAACATACAACTGATGGAAGGTAACACACAGCTGACAGAAACCAACAAAGGAAAGCTCTTAGCCTGCATCGCCTGAGAGACAGGCAGCCAGAAGTGACACCAACACAGAAGACAGACAAGAGAGGAGAGAGACGTCAAGAGAGGAGAGAGACAGCAAGAGAGGAGAGAGAGAGAGAAACAAGTCAGGAAAGCCATCAGTGTTCACCTCAAAATACTCACTATAGGAGACCGTCAGCTGCTGACACTTCTGATTAGTTCTGACAGTAATGGGCTGACTAGACACAAATTTCCACCATTTTCTGAAGCGCTGCCGCCGTCCAAATGAAGACTCGGGAGAGGGAGAGGGAAAGAGAGAGAGAGAGAGAGAGAGAGAGAGAGAGAGAGAGAGAGAGAGAGAGAGAGAGAGAGAGAGAGAGAGAGAGATTAAAACTCAGCAGAGACAAACTTCATTTCGTGACAGGATGAAAAAAAATTGTATTGAATGGATAAGAGGGAGAAGGATAGAAAAAAAAAGGTACTGAAAAATAGTTGACTGAGAGAAGTGATGTAAGGAATTTTTGGAGAGAGAGGGGAGAGAGAGAGAGAGAGAGAGAGAGAGAGAGAGAGAGAGAGAGAGAGAGAGAGAGAGAGAGAGAGAGACTAGGTCAACTAAAGGTTTATAAAGCCCCCAGAGTGCCATAGCGATTTTTCTGTGGGTCAACAAAAGGGAGCAATCTATCACTGTGACAAGTGTCTGGCAGCAACACCTGCTACTGCCTCCATACACACTAACACCTGTGTCTGGCAGCAACACCTGCTACTGCCTCCATACACACTAACACCTGTGTATGGCAGCAACACCTGCTACTGCCTCCATACACACTAACACCTGTATCTGGCAGCAACACCTGCTACTGCCTCCATACACACTAACACCTGTATCTGGCATCAACACCTGCTACTGCCTCCATACACACTAACACCTGTGTCTGGCAGCAACACCTGCTACTGCCTCCATACACACTAACACCTGTGTATGGCAGCAACACCTGCTACTGCCTCCATACACACTAACACCTGTATCTGGCAGCAACACCTGCTACTGCCTCCATACACACTAACACCTGTGTATGGCAGCAACACCTGCTACTGCCTCCATACACACTAACACCTGTGTATGGCAGCAACACCTGCTACTGCCTCCATACACACTAACACCTGTATCTGGCAGCAACACCTGCTACTGCCTCCATACACACTAACACCTGTGTATGGCAGCAACACCTGCTACTGCCTCCATACACACTAACACCTGTGTATGGCAGCAACACCTGCTACTGCCTCCATACACACTAACACCTGTGTATGGCAGCAACACCTGCTACTGCCTCCATACACACTAACACCTGTGTATGGCAGCAACACCTGCTACTGCCTCCATACACACTAACACCTGTGTATGGCAGCAACACCTGCTACTGCCTCCATACACACTAACACCTGTGTCTGGCAGCAACACCTGCTACTGCCTCCATACACACTAACACCTGTGTCTGGCAGCAACACCTGCTACTGCCTCCATACACACTAACACCTGTATCTGGCAGCAACACCTGCTACTGCCTCCATAAACACTAACACCTGTGTTGGCAGCAACACCTGCTACTGCCTCCATACACACTAACACCTGTGTATGGCAGCAACACCTGCTACTGCCTTCATACACACTAACACCTGTGTATGGCAGCAACACCTGCTACTGCCTCCATACACACTAACACCTGTATCTGGCAGCAACACCTGCTACTGCCTCCATACACACTAACACCTGTGTATGACAGCAACACCTGCTACTGCCTCCATACACACTAACACCTGTGTCTGGCAGCAACACCTGCTACTGCCTCCATACACACTAACACCTGTGTCTGGCAGCAACACCTGCTACTGCCTCCATACACACTAACACGTGTCTGGCAGCAAAACCTGCTACTGCCTCCATACACACACTAACACCTGTGTATGACAGCAACACCTGCTACTGCCTCCATACACACTAACACGTGTCTGGCAGCAAAACCTGCTACTGCCTCCATACACTCTAACACCTGTGTCTGGCAGCAACACCTGCTACTGCCTCCATACACACTAACACGTGTGTCTGGCAGCAACACCTGCTACTGCCTCCATACACACTCACAACTGTGTCTGACAGCAACACCTGCTACTGCCTCCATACACTAACACGTGTGTCTGGCATCAACACCTGCTACTGCCTCTATACACACACTAACACCTGTGTCTGGCAGCAACACCTGCTACTGCCGCCACACACTAACAATACCCTCTTTTTCATATTTTTGTCTCTTTCACTGCTATGTATCGTGGAAACCTGTGTACGTATCGTGTCCATCAGGTGTGTACGTGAGGGCAACAAGGACAACGTACATGTATGGAACTTTAATTACGAATTCCATTTGCAAGACTGCCGAAGTCTGGCAATTAAGCTAATGTGTTTTGTTCTAGGGACTCCCAGTAAACAACTTGATGAGGCCTTCACAGCCGTTGCAGACATGGCCAGACTACGCTGCCTTCACCGGAAACAGCAAGCGAAGCACTAAACCCGGAGGTAGCGTCCTCTAGCACCAAGTGATGGCTCAGGCTCGCAGGTCTCCTCTGTCAGATCACTGAGCTCAGATCACTGAGCTCAGATCACTGAGCTCGACACATCAGTCGGTCGCCCAGACTTTGCCCACTACAGGACTAACGACTACCGCACCTTCATGTGCCTCCTGACACACCAATCAGTGGCACCTCTGAATGTGTCGCGACCACACACATGGGTTATTAAAGATACATGGGACAATAAAGATACGCAGATGTTGCACATATGTGTCTATACATCAACTTAGTGGTACTGTATACCATTAATATGCACGTAAGTTCCCAGTCTTCTAATAACATGTTTATTTTTCCACTATAATCTACCTCGTCCATAATTACTATCACATTTGCTTTATCTGTTTCGTAAGGTGAAGTTCAGGATCTCTCCTTAATTCCTGGTATAACTTAACACATCTTTGATGACAATTGTTGTTGTAGAGGTGTGAGCTCTACAAACTTACGTGCCCATTAATGCGAAGACACGCCACCTAGTAGCCTGTCTACCTCTCTCCCTCCTCGACTTGCCTGCTGTCAGCGCTGCACCAATAGACTGAAGCAGCAAAAAACTGAACTTCAGTGGCATTTTCATCAGCAGGGTCAACACATCAGCGAGACTTCTTATTCCCTCACTCTCCAGATGACACAGAAAAGAAAGAAGCCTCGGCTGAAGGCGAAGACTATGTGCTTCTATTAAACACTTCAAAAACTGATGTATGTGTGCATTGGTAGCTGGTGTGCTGATAGCTGGTGCAGGTGTGTGCTGATAGCTGGTGCAGGTGTGTGCTGGTAGCTGGTGTGCTGATAGCTGGTGCAGGTGTGTGCTGGTAGCTGGTGTGCTGATAGCTGGTGCAAGTGTGTGCTGGTAGCTGGTGTGCTAGTAGCTGGTGCAGGTGTGTGCTGGTAGCTGGTGTGCTGATAGCTGGTGCAGGTGTGTGCTGGTAGCTGGTGTGTTGATAGCTGGTGAAGGTGTGTGTGCTGGTAGCTGGTCCTAGTAGCTGGCGCAGGTGTGTGCTGGTAGCTGGTGTGCTGATAACTGGTGTGCTGATAGCTGGTGCAGGTGTGTGCTGGTTGTTGTACTGGTAGCTGGTGTAGGTATGTGCTGGTAGCTGGTGCAGGTGTGTGCTGGTAGCTGGTGTGCTGATAGCTGGTGTAGGTGTGCTGGTAGCTGGTGTAAGTGTGTGCTGGTAGCTGGCGCAGGTGTGTGCTGGTAGCTGGTGTGCTGATAGCTGGTGCAGGTGTGTGCTGGTAGCTGTTGTACTGGTAACTGGTGTAGGTATGTGCTTGTAGCTGGTGCAGGTGTGCTGGTAGTTGGTGCAGGTGTGTGCTGGTAGCTGGTGTAAGTGTGTGCTGGTAGCTGGCGCCGGTGTGTGCTGGTAGCTAGTGTGCTGATAGCTGGTGCAGGTGTGTGCTGGTAGCTGTTGTACTGGTAGCTGGTGCAGGTATGTGCTGGTAGCTCGTGCAGGTATGTTCTGGTAGCTGGTGCAGGTGTGTGCTGGTAGCTGGTGTGCTGATAGCTGGTGTGCTGCTAGATGGCGCAGGTGTGCTGGTAGCTGGTGTGCTGATAGCTGGTGTAGGTGTGTGCTGGTAGCTGGCGCAGGTGTGTGCTGGTAGCTGGTGTGCTGATAGCTTGTGCAGGTGTGTGGTGGTAGCTGGTGCAGGTGTGTGCTGGTACCTGATCTGCTGATAGCTGGTGCAGGTGTGTGCTAGTAGCTGATCTGCTGATAGCTGGTGCAGGTGTGTGCTGGTAGCTGGTGCAGGTGTGTGCTAGTAGCTGGTGTGCTGATAGCTGGTGCAGGTGTGTGCTGGTAGCTGATGTGCTGATAGCTGGTATACCTGGTGTGCTGGTAGCTGGTGTACCTGGTGTACTAGTAGCTGGTGTACCTGGTGTGCTGGTAGCTGGTGTACCTGGTGTGCTGTTAGCTGGTGTACCCGGTGTGCTTGTAGCTGGTGTACCAGGTGTGCTGGAAGCTGGTGTACCTGGTGTACTAGTAGCTGGTATACCTGGTGTGCTGGTAGCTGGTGTACCTGGTGTGTTGGTAGATGGTGTACCTGGTGTGCTGGTAGTGGTGTACCTGGTGTGCTGGTATACTGGTAGCTGGTGTTCTTGGTGTACTGGTAGCTGGTGTACCTGGTGTGCTGGTAGCTGGTGTACCTGGTGTGCTGTTAGCTGGTGTACCCGGTGTGCTTGTAGCTGGTGTACCAGGTGTGCTGGAAGCTGGTGTACCTGGTGTACTAGTAGCTGGTATACCTGGTGTGCTGGTAGCTGGTGTACCTGGTGTGTTGGTAGCTGGTATACCTGGTGTGCTGGTAGTGGTGTACCTGGTGAGCTGGTAGTGGTGTACCTGGTGAGCTGGTAGTGGTGTGCCTGGTAGCTGGTGTACTGATAGCTGGTGTACCTGGTATGTTGGTAGTGGTATACCGGGTGTGCTGGTATTGGTGTACTTAGTGTACTGGTAGCTGGTGTACCTGGTGTGCTGGTAGTGGTGTACCTGGTGTGCTGAAAGCTGGTGTACCTGGTGTACTGGTAGCTGGTGTACCTGGTGTGCTGGCAGTGGTGTACTGGTAGCTAATGTACCTGGTGTGCTGGTAGCTTGTGTACCTGGTGTGCTGGCAGTGGTGTACCTGATGTGCTTTTAGTGGTGTACCTGGTGTACTGTTAGCTGGTGTACCTGGTGTGCTGGTAGTGGTGTATCTGGTGTGCTGGTAGTGGTGTACCTGGTGTGCTGGTAGTAGTGTACCTTGTGCTGGTAGTGGTGTACCTGGTGTGCTGGTAGTGGTGTACCTGGTGTGCTGGTAGTGGTGTACCTAGTGTGCTGGTAGCTGGTGTACCTGGTGTACTGGTAGTGGTGTACCTGGTGTGATGGTAGTGGTGTACCTGATGTGCTGGTAGTTGTGTTCCTGGTGTGCTGGTAGTGGTGTACCTAGTGTGCTGGTAGTGGTGTAAATGGTGTGCTGGTAGTGGTGTACGTGGTAGCTAGTGTACCTGGTGTGCTGGTAGCTTGTGTACCTGGTGTGCTGGCAGTGGTGTACCTGATGTGCTGGTAATGGTGTATCTGGTGTACTGGTAGCTGGTGTGCTGGTAGTGGTGTATCTGGTGTGCTGGTAGTAGTGTACCTGGTGTGTTGGTAGTGGTGTACCTAGTGTGCTGGTATCTGGTGTACTTGGTGTATTGGTAGTGGTGTACCTGGTGTACTGGTAGTGGTGTACCTAGTGTGCTGGTAGCTGGTGTACTGGTAGTGGTGTACCTGGTGTGCTGGTAGTAGTGTACCTGGTGTGCTGAGAGTGGTGTACTGGTAGTAGTGTACCTGGTGTGCTGGTAGTGGTGTACCTGGTGTGCTGGTAGTGGTGTACCTGGTGTGCTGGTAGTGGTGTACCTAGTGTGCTGGTAGCTGGTGTACCTGGAGTACTGGTAGTGGTGTACCTGGTGTACTGGTAGTGGTGTACCTGGTGTACTGGTAGTCGTGTACCTGGTGTACTGGTAGTGGTGTACCTGGTGTACTGGTAGTGGTGTACCTGGTGTACTTGTAGTGGTGTACCTGGTGTACTTGTAGTGGTGTACCTGGTGTACTGGTAGTGGTGTACCTGGTGTACTGGTCGAGTTGACAATATTCGTGGACCCTTACAACTCTTCACTATTCTGAAGGGAAAGCTTTGATGCTAGTAAAGGGCTCTCAATCCAAGGAAATGGATCTATCCTTTTATGATTCCATAACATTTCCATGAGATAATAATAATAATAATAATAATAATAATAATAATAATAATAATAATAAATAATAATAATGATGATGAAGATAAAAATATGAATAATACTAATAATAAAAATAACTAACTCACGTATTGGTAGTGAAACTTGATAACTTTTCGGTCCATTATATTCCATTATCTAATCACAGACGAGTGAAAAAAACAAAGGAGAAATTAAGAAATGAGGTCACGTGAGGAGGTAGTGAAGGTCAGGTGAAGAGGTAGTGAAGGTCAGGTGAAGAGGTAGTGAAGGTCAGGTGAAGAGGTAGTGAAGGTCAGGTGAAGAGGTAGTGAAGGTCAGGTGAAGAGGTAGTGAAGGTCAGGTGAAGAGGTAGTGAAGGTCAGGTGAAGAGGTAGTGAAGGTCACTTGAAGAGGCAGTGAAGGTCAGGTGAAGAAGCAGTCAAGGTCAGGTGAAGAGGCAGTTAAGGTCAGGTTAAGTCACATATTTTTTCAACATGACAACACTGACAATATACTGAGAAAGGAAGGTGCCTGAAGCTTGACCAAGCTATGAAGGCTGACTTCTCTTGAGTAACGATTTAAGGTCATTTTAAGATCAGTTTAAGGTCAGTTTAAGCTCATTTTAGGAGACCTTTATTAATGAGGTCAATCAGGAAGTCATCAGTACAGAAGTTGTTAAAGAATTTGTTTACTAATACCTGAGTGTTGTGGTTGTTACTCCATGTTTGTCTGAGCTATCAGTGTCATACTGATAATGATCAGTGTCATACTGATAATGATCAGTGTCATACTGATAATGATCAGTGTCATACTGATAATGATCAGTGTCATACTTATAATGATCAGTGTCATATTGATAATGATCAGTGTCATACTTATAATGATCAGTGTCATATTGATAATGATCAGTGTCATACTGATAATGATCAGTGTCATACTGATAATGATCAGTGTCATACTGATAATGATCAGTGTCATACTGATAATGATCAGTGTCATACTGATAATGATCAGTGTCATACTGATAATGATCAGTGTCATACTGATAATGATCAGTGTCATACTGATAATGATCAGTGTCATACTTATAATGATCAGTGTCATATTGATAATGATCAGTGTCATACTGATAATGATCAGTGTTATACTGATAATGATCAGTGTCATACTGATAATGATCAGTGTCATACTGATAATGATCAGTGTCATACTGATAATGATCAGTGTCATACTTATAATGATCAGTGTCATATTGATAATGATCAGTGTCATACTGATAATGATCAGTGTCATATTGATAATGATCAGTGTCATACTGATAATGATCAGTGTCATACTGATAATGATCAGTGTCATACTGATAATGATCAGTGTCATACTGATAATGATCAGTGTCATACTTATAATGATCAGTGTCATATTGATAATGATCAGTGTCATACTGATAATGATCAGTGTCATATTGATAATGATCAGTGTCATATTGATAATGATCAGTGTCATATTGATAATGATCAGTGTCATACTGATAATGATCAGTGTCATACTGATAATGATCAGTGTCATACTTATAATGATCAGTGTCATACTGATAATGATCAGTGTCATACTGATAATGATCAGTGTCATACTGATAATGATCAGTGTCATACTGATAATGATCAGTGTCATACTGATAATGATCAGTCATACTGATAATGATCAGTGTCATACTGATAATGATCAGTGTCATACTTATAATGATTAGTGTCATACTGATAATGATCAGTGTCATACTGATAATGACCAGTGTCATACTGAAAATGATTAGTGTCATACTAATAATGACCAGTGTCATACTGATAATGACCAGTGTCATACTGATAATGACCAGTGTCATACTGATAATGATCAGTGTCATACTGATAATGACCAGTGTCATACTGATAATGATCAGTGTCATACTGATAATGACCAGTGTCATACTGATAATGATCAGTGTCATACTAATAATGACCAGTGTCATACTGATAATGACCAGTGTCATACTGATAATGACCAGTGTCATACTGATAATGACCAGTGTCATACTGATAATGATCAGTGTCATACTGATAATGATCAGTGTCATACTGATAATGATCAGTGTCATACTGATAATGACCAGTGTCATACTGATAATGACCAGTGTCATACTGATAATGATCAGTGTCATACTGATAACCACCTATCAGTGCTACACTGCTACAGGTCGCCCATTTTATTTCCAAATTTAATAATCTTATTCTGCCTGCCCCCCCCACACTTACCTTGCCTGCCCCCACACTTACCCTGCCTGCCCCCACACTTACCTTGCCTGCCCCCCACACTTACCTTGCCTGCCCCCCACACTTACCTTGCCTGCCCCCCACACTTACCTTGCCTGCCCCCCACACTTACCTTGCCTGCCCCCCCACACTTACCTTGCCTGCCCCCACACTTACCTTGCCTGCCCCCCACACTTACCTTGCCTGCCCCCACACTTACCTTGCCTGCCCCCACACTTACCTTGCCTGCCCCCACACTTACCTTGCCTGCCCCCACACTTACCTTGCCTGCCCCCCACACTTACCCTGCCTGCCCTCTATACACTGTCTGCCTTCCACTTTCTGCCTGCCTTTTCCACCTTTGATGCAGTCAATCTCCGCCATTTTATCTTCAAATGATCTCTTAACCCGTCTCCGAATTCTTTCTTCCGGTGTTCTCCTCTTTGAGTGCTCTCCTCTTTGAGTGCTCTCCTCTTTGAGTGCTCTCCTCTTTGAGTGCTCTCCTCCTGCTCTTATCATCAAAACAGCCCAGCATTTTTACGGGCAATAATAAAATAATATTATTATTATTATTATTATTATTATTATTATTATTATTCTGCGAGGCTGTCCAGCTTACATGGTACAGTTTCTCTCCCTTAATATAATAATTTATAACCTGCCTTATCTTATCAATATTTATATTTTCTCTAAATAGATATTTCTCATTATAAAAAATTAGGAAGATATATTGCTGACTAATTTATATAATATAACTAGAGCTAGCCTAGTAAAGTTGTCATATTGGTAACTTGTTCTAATGTACTATAGTGTGATTATTACTTATGACTCACTGCCTAAGTAAACTCTCTTTACATTTATACTGCATTAAGAAACCATACCACGGGTGGGGTCAGAACCCGCAATCAGAGTCTCAAAACTCCTGATCGCTGGTTCTAACCCCATCCGTGGTATGGTTTGTTTGCAATCGTGTCATTACGATTTCGTGAGTCATACTGCATTAAGCTTAATAATAATAATTTTTATTTAGACATGATACAAAGATGTACTACATAGTTCTAGGTATAAATGGGGTGTACATGCCAAAAGCCCCTAATATGCTGAGCATTGTGGGCATTCTTAAAATTAATTAACAGTAGATTACATGGTAAAAAATTATGGTTGATATTTTACAAAATAAGTATAATTGTGTATTTAAGTTGTGAAATTTGAATAGAAGTTGAACATAATAATTTATTAATTGCAGCAATGCTCGGGTGATGCTCTCTCCTGTGGTTTCACCAGCTCTGATATGATGCAATACAAAGTCACTAGTGGGTTTATTCTCAACAGTATTTACTGACACTGATACAAATTATCAAGAGCACTTTTTTATGTATTCAAGCTTATTTTTTTTAATGTAATGGACTCGCAGCAGACTACGACAGTGGTTAAGCCAACAAATGATTGAGACTGGTGCTGGAGTACATTTTCCCCGATAGAGATAATACTCTCCACTGCCTTCGAATTACCAAAGCTCTTGCATGCGGTTCGAAGGCCCAGGTGGAATATTGTGTACATTACCCCGGATTTAATTAAGAACAAAATACGGTCAAATGTTCTAAGTTAACGTACCCCGGATTTAATTAAGAACAAAATACGGTCAAATGTTCTAAGTTAACGAGATTAAATATTAATAAGATTCAATAATAATAAGAATATGTATTAATAACATTCAATAACAATATGTATTAATAGCATTCAATATTAATATGTATCAATAACATTCAATATTAATAATATGTATCAATAACATTCAATATTAATAAGTCTATATTAATAACATTCAGTATTAATAACAGTCTATATTATAACATTCAATATTAATAACATTCTGTATTAATAACATTATGTATTAATAATATTCAATATTAATAATATTTTTATTAATTTTTTTTTATTAACACATCGGCCGATTCCCACCAAGGCAGGGTGGCCCGAAAAAGAAAAACTTTCATCATCATTCACTCCATCACTGTCTTGCCAGAGGGGTGCTTTACACTACAGTTATAAAACTGCAACATTAACACCCCTCCTTCAGAGTGCAGACACTGTACTTCCCATCTCCAGGACTCAAGTCCGGCCTGCCGGTTTCCCTGAATCCCTTCATAAATGTTACTTTGCTCACACTCCAACAGCACGTCAAGTATTAAAAACCATATGCCTCCATTCACTCCTATCAAATACGCTCACACATGCTTGCTGGAAGTCCAAGCCCTCACACACAAAACTTCCTTTACCCTCCCTCCAACCTTTCCTAGGCCGACCCCTACCCCGCCTTCCCTCCACTACAGATTTATACACTCTGAAGTCACTCTGTCTCGTTCCATTCTCTCTACATGTCCAAACCACCTCAACAACCCCTCCTCAGCTCTCTGGACAATCGTTTTGGTAATCCCGCACCTCCTCCTAATTTCCAAACTCCGAATTCTCTGCATTATATTCACACCACACATTGACCTTAGACATGACATCTCCACTGCCTCCAGCCTTCTCCTCGTTGCAACATTCATCACCCATGCTTCACACCCATATAAGAGCGTGGTATAACTATACTCTCATACATTCCCTTCTTTACTTCCATGGACAAGGTTCTTTGTCTCCACAGACTCCGAAGTGCTCCACTCACCCTTTTCCCTCATCAATTCTATGATTCACCTCATCCTTCATAGACCCATCCGCCGACATGTCCACTCCCAAATATCTGAATACATTCACCTCCTCCATACTCTCTCCCTCCAATCTGATATCCAATCTTTCGTCACCTATTCTTTTTGTTATCCTCATCACCTTACTCTTTCCTATATTCACTTTCAATTTTCTTCTTTTACACACCCTACCAAATTCATCCACCAACCTCTGCAACTTCTCTTCAGAATCTCCCAAAAGCACAGTGTCATCAGCAAAAAGCAACTGTGACAACTCCCACTTTGTATTTGCTTCTTTATCTTTTAGCCCAACACCTCTTGCCAAGACCCTCGCATTCACTTCTCTTACAACCCCATCTATAAATATATTGAACTACCACGGTGACATCACACATCCTTGTCTAAGGCCCACTTTTAATAATATTCAATATTAATAACATTCAATATTAATAACATTCTATATTAATAACATTCAATATTAATAATATTCTATATTAATAACATTCAATATTTATAACATTCTATATTAATAACATTCAATATTAATAACATTCTATATTAATAACAATCTTACACTCCACTGACTGACTTACCCTCCACTAAGTACATCTCGCCCTCCATCTTAAACCTTTTAATCTCCAATCATTGCCCACACCCTTCACTCTATGTAGATCCCTTTTACCTTTCACTCTGATCTCCTTACCTTCCACTTCATCTCCCTTATCCTCCACTCTGCTGCCCGTCCTTACCCTCCACTCCATAAAACTTACATTCCACTAAGTACACCTTAATCTATACTACTTACCACAGTAGCTTAGTGGCAGTGTTCTGAGCTCATAAATGAAAGGACCCAGGTTCGATTCCCAGGCAGGCCAGATGTACAGTGGAACCTCGGTGTTCGAACGTGCTGGACCTCGACCAAACCTGAGTCTGAACAATTCTGAACGTTTTTCTGGAGTTCGAACACACTGACTTGTTTAAAATTAAGTGAAAAAACTTTACACGAAAGTCGTTTCAAAAGTGCTTTGAAGTGACCTCTGACACTGACCTAACTCTCAAAGACTCTTGGAAAAGTCATTTCAATATCTTCCAGTGTTTGAGGCTGATAATTAAAGCCTGGGATACTGTTTCGGACATTCAACTTTTCACAGTTCGAACACCACCTAGGAACTAATTAAGTTCAAACACCGAGGTTCCACTGCATTTGCATATCTGCTGCTCCTAGTCACCTAGCAGTAAATAAATATCTATCGTGGGCAGCATCCCAGTAGTGGAAATACTTAATAATGTTCTTGCGTTATTCTTATTTACTAACCCTCCTCTATTAAATAATGTAAAGGATGTCATCAATGTTTTATTCTTCATTATCTTTCCTCTTTGGTATCCCTTCTTCAGCTTCATTTTACTCTTCTTATTCGTCTCCTTTCCTTCCTCGTTTTCTTCGCGGTCTTTGTCGTGTTCTCCCTTATCTTATTTCCGCTTGTCTTCTAGCCTGCGCCCGTTGCTCCTCCTAATGCCTCAGGCTGGCAGTAATCCCCACAAGACGGTGAGTCTCGTCCCTCAGGGCAGACGTTCCCTTCATGCTCTGCCGAATCAATAAACTTCATTTCTCTTGGCCTCAGTTGTTCACACTCCCCTTTGCCACTCCCTTCGCCTTCGCCTTCCTTCTCCCCTCCTCATCTATCTCAAATGTTCTCTTACCCCTTTCCTTGACTTCCATTCCATATACAATAATTTACTCTCCCTAACACATTTATCTCGCAAGATATTCATTTACATCATTTTTATTTCATTTTCCTCCTACTGTAAATGATAGAAAATTTCCACCTTATGGTTTGCAGTCGCCCTCCGGTGAGAGTTTATAATTTCCTTCCTGCAGTTGGTACAAGTTCCATCCCACACATCATAAACGACATTCTATACCTCGGACATTCTATACCTACCTAGGACATCCAACAATTCCCATTATGAGAAAGTCAGAGTTCCTCTCCAGTTCAAGAGGGACCCGTACGTTCACAATTTCTAATTTTAAAATGTTTCAACACAACATTATAATACAGGAGTCTTAACCTTATGGCAAAGCCATCTTATTCATCTATCAGAATAAATTCCAAAGACAAAACAAAAAGCATAAAATAATGCCAGACAATTTTAAAAATACCCAGGATTGTTAGGGGTAAAAAATAAGATTGCATTGAATAATGCTAGAGCTTATATATTAGGCAACTTAAGCCAGCAGTTAATGACAACGAATCTGCTTGTAGCCTATTCACTTTGAAACAGTTATTGTTCCCTTTCTTTTTGTATAACTTTTATGTTAAAACATTCATTGTTGCTGTCCCTGCTGGTTACTAATTGTCCTGCAGGACTGAAAACATGAACATAATCTTATGACAAGTATGTTTTTTCTTAATTTTAAGCTTCTTTTCATCTTATTATTATGTACATGCATAATACTGTCTGTTTGTTTTACGTAAATTATATATATATATATATATATATATATATATATATATATATATATATATATATATATATATATATAAGCACTCATATAACATATATAGGGGTGGTAGGAGAAGAAAATATTCAAACAGCTCCGGGGAGAACCTCGAGTTTTCCCTGAGGTACGTTTATTGTCTTCTGAGAATGAGGGTCCCCAGTAAAGTTCTAGAGGTGGTACCTAAAATATATATATATATATATATATATATATATATATATATATATATATATATATATATATATATATATATATAACATATATATATACATATATATATATATATATATATATATATATATATATATGTGTGTGTATATATTTTATATATTATATATATATATATATATATATATATATATATATATATATATATATATATATATATATATATATATATATATATATATATATATATATATATATATATATATATATATATATATATATATATATATATATATATATATATATTATTGAAGGAAGGAAAGACATGTAAGAGGCACAAGTATCTTTGAACATCCACTGGAAAGGGGAAGCTGTCTTGGCCAGATCTGGACCATAAAAGCCAACAAAAAAAGAACTCTTATTTTCTTTTTTCTCGAGAGATAACCCATAAATGGTACAGCTTAACATAATAATAAATGGATCGCCCATTTCTAGACTCACCGAAGGTAAATTTATAGGACTCCACCTTGACAGCAGTCTCAAATTCCAGACGCACATACGGCAAATTTCTAAGAAAGTGTCTAAGACAGTAGGCATTCTATCGAAGATTCGGTACTATATACCGCAGTCAGCTCTCCTTGCTCTGTACCACACCCTCATTTACCCCTATCTCACCTATGGAGTCTGTGCATGGAGCTCAACTACAGTAAATCACTTCAGACCCTTAATAACCCAACAAAAAACAGCAGTCCGATTGATAATAAATTGCAACTCGAGACATCATACTCCGCCACTATTCAAGAGTCTTAACTTACTTAATATACAAAACACTCACACTTTTTATTGTGCTTACTACTACATAGGACACTGCACTCTAATATAAACCCTCCTCTTAAACTCCTCCTTGACAGCTGCAAAAGAACACAACCATAATACAAGACACAGATCACTCTTTGATATTCCTCGTGTCCATCTCTCCCTATGCAAAAATGCTATGCACATAAAGGGCGCTAAGATTTGGAATTCACTGCCAGAGAAAACAAAAGGACCCTTGTCTGCAAATCAGTTCAAGACTCTTCTTAGAAATCACTTACTCACACAAAGCTAAACAGCTTCCAAGCTGCTTTCAAATTCACCTCCATTACCACATACTGTGCTAAGGATCAGTGTCACTTAATACCTGCCCAAAACAATACTGCCTTACACTCAATTGTAACATTCTCATACTGTAAACTACTTTCAACAACGCACATTGTAATATTCCCATATTGTAATTTAAATAATTTTACTGTTGATATATACAACCTATATAATACTTTCAACTTGTCCCATTGTAATATTCCCATATTGTAATTTGAGTAAATTTACTGTTTGCTTTATATAAAAACAGATGTACAACTTTAACAAACTACGATCTATTTGACTAGTATTAAGTAGTCTGTAAGCCATTAAATTTAGTCTGCCCATAATGCCAAGGCATGATAGTGGCTCTTTGCACTGCAACTTATTATTGTAATTACACACTATAAACTATCTATGTATATATGAATCCCTACAACAAGTAAATCACATTGTAAACTTGCAAAGAAATAATATTTTTATTTGTTGTATTTATAATGATTATTACTATTATTATTTTTATTAAATTTGAAAACAAGCACTAAACCGGTATGGGTAACACAGCAAATCAATGTATTTGTTTGTAAGGGAATGGGAGTTAATAGGGTTAAGGGTTAGCGAGGATGTAAAATTAAGGTCATGGTAAGAGCAATAGGTTAGTTGTTCTTAAGAAGTCATAGAAAAAAATGTGTTGAACTTGGGACTAGTGACAGGGAGGCGAGCGAGCACATCACGGCGCTGAAGATGTCCACGTGAATTCTCTATGCTCTCTGATAGATAGGTCAATCTATTAATATATGGCAGGCCTTACAGATAGATGTCAGGCATCACTTCAGGTACCATTCGTGTGCGATTCGTGTCTAACTGGTAGTTGTGCTAGCGCAGTTTCCCAAACCCAACAGCGATGTAAAGAAAATGGCCTAAAAAACAATAGCACTCTAATGGAAAATAATTTAGTGCCCTCTAACTCAGATCAACACTGTTGTCTGCAATTCCAGACTCGATACGAGTACTGGAAAGTATTCTCATCGCGAATACGGTGTTCGCTGTTTTCAACATCAGAATGACCAGGGCCCAGCAAAAAATGACTCTGTGTTTGCTCGAAATACGATATAACCATTATTGGATACAATGTACGATGGGATGTGGTAGATCAAATTTCTTGATAGCTTGTTGCTGAGACCACAACGCTGAGACCACAACGAACGAAGAAGCCGATGTGGTTGTAGTGTTTGTGATGGCGGCGAGTACTGCATAAAACTACGCCGTGAAAATGCTGACACGCTGAAGTATATGTTCTTGGTTTACTCTGTCTGGAAAAAGAGCCACATCCTACTCAATCTGGGGATTTGGAATCATCGGTGTACTCGACCGGAACATTAGAATGTTACTGAAAGTGTTCAAGGAAGAGTAAAGGTGAGTCTTTGGTAGACATGTTGGTTTTAGTCGTGGAGGAGCCGAGGAGAAAACGTGAATCATTGTAATTTCCTAGAAGGGGAATAAAAGTTTGATACAATGGGAATATAAACTAGAGGTAAATTAAGAGGTATTGCCAGAGTTGAAACACGAAGATTAAAGGACTGTAGACATAATTTTGATTATTATCTAGGTTCAAGAATCGTGAAGGATCTTCCCTCTAAGGGGGATGGGGCGTTCTGATATCATTCTGGGCTCTCCATCCAAAGAGTTAGAGCTACTCCTTGGATGGAGAATAATCATGATTAAGTTCTATTATCCAGCAGAGATTTGCCCTGAATTTAACAACATAAATTTTACTAATCTTTCCTCCGTAGTTCATGCGTGTCGTAAGAGGCGACTAAAATGCCAGGAGCAAGGCACTAGTGACCCCTTCTCCTGTATAAATTACTAAATGTAAAAAGAAGAAAAACGAAACTTTTATTTCGTTTCTCGTTTCTTCGGTGGGACACGACCGGTGTTAAAAAAATAAATCTTACTGTAGCATATACAAGACAGGTTTATGGTGAGACATGGCAACCACGTTAGGTAAGATTCGTCAGGAAACAGGACAAGTGTTTCCTGACGCGAGTCAGGAGGAGCTTTTGGTTATCTGACCGAGACCTTCTGCTGGCTTACCGGTCCACCCCCCTTTAAAAATTAAGGTTATAATTATAACCATTTATGGAAAGTACGTGTCTCGTATATTATAGGTTTATTAGAACAAATCTAATAAAGCCATTACAAGACACAGGTGTAAGACTAAAACGCTTGTGTCAGCGTGGCAGTGATGCCAGAGCTGTGGCAGTGATGCCAGAGCTGTGCACCAAGACGCTTCTCCAGAAACACTGATTTTTAGTAAATTTTCTGAAGTGTGCATTAGTGTTTTTATTGAAAATATTTGTGGGGAGTGATGGTGATGATGATCATGATGATAATAATGATGATGTGCTGATTAAGATGACGATAATGGTGATGATGGTGTTTTGATTAAGATGATCATGGTGATGATGGTGTGATTAAAATGATGATTATAGTAATGATGAGGGTGATAGTGAAGGTTTTGGTGGTGGTGATAGTGAAAGTTTTGGTGGTGGTAATAGTGAAGGTTTTGGTGGTAGTGATAGTGAAGGTTTTGGTGGTGGTGATAGTGAAGGTTTTGGTGGTGGTGATAGTGAAGGCGGTGGTGACGATGATAGTGCCGGTGGTGGTGATGGTGATAGTGAAGGTGGTGGTAATGGTGATAGTGAAGGTGGTGGTGGTGATAGTGAAGGTGGTGATGGTAACAGTGCAGGTGGTAGTGATGGTGACAGTGCGGGTTGGGATGGTGATAGTGAAGGTGGTGGTGATGGTGACAGTGCAGGTGGTGGTGATGGTGATAGTGCAGGTGGTAGTGATGGTGATAGTGCCGGTGGTGGTGATGGTGATAGTGAAGGTGGTGGTAATGGTGATAGTGAAGGTGGTGGTGGTGATAGTGAAGGTGGTGGTGACAGTGCAGGTGGTGGTGATGGTGATAGTGCAGGTGGTAGTGATGGTGATAGTGCCGGTGGTGGTGATGGTGATAGTGATGGTGGCAGTAACGGTGATAGTAAAGATATTGATAGTACAGGTGGTGGTAATGGCGATAGTAAAGATGGTGATAGTGCAGGTGGTGATGGTGATAGTGCAGGTGGTGGTGATGGTGATAGTGCAGGTGGTGGTGATGGTGATAGTGCAGGTGATGGTGATAGTGCAGGTGATGGTGATAGTGCAGGTGATGGTGATAGTGCAGGTGATGGTGCAGGTGATGGTGATAGTGCAGGTGATGGTGATAGTGCAGGTGGTGATGGTGATAGTGCAGGTGGTGGTGATGGTGATAGTGCAGGTGGTGGTGATGGTGATAGTGCAGGTGGTGGTGATGGTGATAGTGCAGGTGGTGGTGATGGTGATAGTGCAGGTGGTGGTGATGGTGATAGTGCAGGTGATGGTGATAGTGCAGGTGGTGATGGTGATAGTGATGGTGGCAGTAACGGTGATAGTAAAGATATTGATAGTACAGGTGGTGGTAATGGCGATAGTAAAGATGGTGATAGTGCAGGTGGTGATGGTGATAGTGCAGGTGGTGGTGATGGTAATAGTGCAGGTGGTGGTGGTGTGTGTGAGAGCTCAAGCTTGTAGCCACCACCATTAACAAAACACTAAGGTAACTAAGAGAGCCTCAGCAGCAACAACAACCTCCATGCTCACCTCAACACTAAACACAACCTGAGAATATACTACAAAGAAGACTTTATTCAACATTATTCTTGCACCAGTTTGTACATTATGCACACGTAAACCATAATAACCGCAGACACAGTTTATCTTTCCTACAGACACAATAAGTCCTGATGTTTATTTCTGGAGTGTAAAAGACTGTTGTGGCCGCCAGCGTGTCAACTTCTTCTAGATTTACTTCTTGGAGGAACTTGCCGGTATTATCACCTGTACTCCCCTACCTGTAGTACTTTACTTCCAGTTGCAGAGGTCGAGCCTCAGCTCCTGCCCCTACCTCATAACCCAGCCGTTACTGGATCCTGTGTGTTGACTGTGATCAAGCTCGGCCAGTGTGAAAATGTTGACTGACGAATCTATTCAGATATTAGACCCCAGAGCGTTAATAACCCAGGATAACTCTGGAAATCCAAACAGCGCGCCTTGTTTCCAGCGGCTCTTTGACTAGGTGTTTTCCCACGAAACCAACCACAACAATGGACTAGGTCCTCGGTGTATAGTTTACTTCTAGGTACAGAAACAGGTACATCTGACAGGTGTGTGACATCGCTGACAGGTATGTGACATCGCTGACAGGTGTGACATCGCTGACAGGTGTGACATCGCTGACAGGTGTGACATCGCTGACAGGTGTGACATAGTTGACAGGTGTGTGACATCGCTGACAGGTGTGTGACATCGCTGACAGGTGTGTGACAGCTGACAGGTGTGACATCGCTGACAGGTGTGTGACATCGCTGACAGGTGTGTGACATCGCTGACAGGTGTGTGACATCGCTGACAGGTGTGTGACATCGCTGACAGGTGTGTGACAGCTGACAGGTGTGTGACATCGCTGACAGGTGTGTGACATCGCTGACAGGTGTGTGACAGCTGACAGGTGTGACATCGCTGACAGGTGTGTGACATCGCTGACAGGTGTGTAACATCGCTGACAAGTGTGACATCGCTGACAGGTGTGTGACATCGCTGACAGGTGTGTGACATCGCTGACAGGTAAGTGACATCGCTGACAGGTGTGTAACATCGCTGACATGTGTATAACATCCTTGATAGGTGTGTAACATCACTGACAGCTGTGTCAGTGATGTCACTCTGACATCACTGACAGGTGTGTAACATCAGACGGGTAACATCACTGACAGCTGTGTCAGTGATGTCACACTGACATCACTGACAGGTGTGTAACATCAGACGGGTAACATCCCTGACAGCTGTGTCAGTGATGTCACACTGACATCACTGACAGGTGTGTAACATCAGACAGGTAACATCACTGACACGTGTCTGTGAAACGAAACAATTGCGATATTGTTATCAAAGAAAAGCATCAATCCCTTTTGTAGCGTTCTATATATATATATATATATATATATATATATATATATATATATATATATATATATATATATATATATATATATATATATATATATATATATATTGTATAGATCTAGATCAATCCGAACTCTATCGTTCAATTTAAATCATTATTATCGTTCAATAAAATCCCAACTATGGTTCTATATAATTCCTCCCTGTATCGTTCAACATAAATCCCTACTCTATGGTTCAGATTAAATCAGTCAGGCTGAAAATTGTGCATTAATGACTGTAGCTGCAACACAACGCTCGATGTTGTACTCCTTTTGGAATGTTATAAAATAATATGTCAACTAATAAAATATTTAAATAAAAAATGTAAAATATCCTCTGAAAACAAAAACTGTGGAGTTTCATCAGTACTACAGCGAGAGTCTAACAAAAATTCTATTGTTTTATTTAATACATTCAAAAAGTAACTCTCTCTCTCTCCCTCTCCCTCTCTCCTCTCTCTCTCTCTTCTCTATATATATATATATATATATATATATATATATATATATATATATATATATATATATATATATATTGTTTGTGTGTGTGTGTGTGTGTGTGTGTGTTGTTTATATATATAATATATATATATATATATATATATATATATATATATATATATATATATATATATCAATAACAACACTGCGACTAACCGAGGGATCGAACCCGTGTTGTTTTAGCAACGCTCTAACCCACGGGACCATACAATCCTACAAGAATCACGCACCAAGCAGAGCTAGGTGTTGTACCGTGATCCGAGGACATACGATGGTGTGGTTGCCTCAGAGCTAATTTCATTCTACTCCCCGTTTGGTGTACTAGCCTCCACAAGCAGTTTATATCGACGCTCTAACCCACGGGATTGTATGGTAGGATTGTAAGGTCCCGTGGGTTAGAGCATCGTGGAATTTTCGCTCACCATGAGGCGGGCTAAAACAACACGGGTTCGATCCCCCGGCTAGTAGTAGTGTTGTTAAATTTGTGTATGCAATATTTTCGCAAATATCCTTCTGAGCCTAACAAAAAAAAAATTTCATTGTGTTGATTTATTATTAAATTATTGCAAACTTGTTATAATAAGGTTAGGTAAGTTTTCTAAGGTTCATCTGGTACAAAATTATTTTTACATTAACATAATTGAAAAAAAATATATGTTTAAACGTATAAGAAAAATCTTAGAAAGGACTTAATTTTAAATGAGTTCTTGCTAATTGACCAGTTTTACCTATTCGGCACGACGTATGTATATACATATGGATTTCAACGAACCAACGGCAAGAGATTACGACCATTTCGCTCTGAAAACAAGCTTCCCCACACACACACAATCTCCACCTGATATTGGTACCCACTTTGAGCTATGAATCTGTACCAATCTTCAGCAACAAAGTGATCGTTCAGTCATGAGAGTTACCACCACTTACAATGAACGCCGCGTTATTTATTGCCAAAGTACGGAATACAAATGTCACTCAGTGGAACAAATGTGTTTATACCACTCAGTGGAACGAAGGTGTTTACAACACCACTCAGTGGAACGAAGGTGTTTATAACACCAATCAGTGGAACGAAGGTGTTTACAACACCACTCAGTGGAACGAAGGTGTTTACAACACCACTCAGTGGAACGAAGGTGTTGTAAACACCACTCAGTGGAGCGAAGGTGTTTACAACACCACTCAGTGGAACGAAGGTGTTTATAACACCAATCAGTGGAACGAAGGTGTTTACAACACCACTCAGTGGAACGAAGGTGTTTACAACACCACTCAGTGGAACGAAGGTGTTTACAACACCACTCAGTGGAACGAAGGTGTTTACAACACCACTCAGTGGAACGAAGGTGTTGTAAACACCACTCAGTGGAGCGAAGGTGTTTACAACACCACTCAGTGGAACGAAGGTGTTTACAACACCACTCAGTGGAACGAAGGTGTTTACAGCACCACTCAGTGGAATGAAGGTGTTTACAACACCACTCAGTGGAATGAAGGTGTTTACAACACCACTCAGTGAAACGAAGGTGTTTACAGCACCACTCAGTGGAACGAAGGTGTTTACAGCACCACTCAGTGGAACGAAGGTGTTTACAACACCACTCAGTGGAACGAAGGTGTTTACAACACCACTCAGTGGAACGTGTTTACAACACCACTCAGTGGAACGAAGGTGTTTACAACACCACTCAGTGGAACGAAGGTGTTTACAACACCACTCAGTGGAACGAAGGTGTTTACAGCTTCAGCGAGACAGCAGATAATGAACCATACCCTAAGTATCTGTTTATCTTTTACATGCATATAAACACAAGAGCTACTTTTATATACATCAGTATGTGAGTAGACACAAGCAGGAAGGCGGGAGGCTTGAAAAACAATGTAGAGGGTAAAAAAAATTCATAATGTGAATAATGTAGTGGAGATAGAAAGAAAGTAATAAGAGGGTGAATAATGAAGTGAAGATAATAAGAAAGTGGATAAGAACGTGAATAATGTAGTGGATATAGGAAGAAAATGGACAGTAGGGTGGAAAAAGAAAGTGAAGATCGGAAACATGAATAATAGTGAATATGAGAAGAGGTGGATGAAAGTTTAGAAGACGGGAAAAAAATAAAATAAGTGATTTATGAAGGAGCGTAAAAGTAAGAGACGAGATAAAACTGTGAGGGAGAGTAGTGATGAGGAAAGTAAGAGAAGAGTAGTGATGAGGGAAGTAAGAGAAGAGTAGTGATGAGGGAAGTAAGAGAAGAGTAGTGATGAGGGAAGTAAGAGAAGAGTAGTGATGAGGGAAGTAAGAGAAGATTAGTGATTAGGGAAGTAAGAGAAGAGTAGTGATGAGGGAAGTAAGAGAAGAGTAGTGATGAGGGAAGTAAGAGAAGAGTAGTGATGAGGGAAGTAAGAGAAGAGTAGTGATGAGGGAAGTAAGAGAAGAGTAGTGATGAGGGAAGTAAGAGAAGAGTAGTGATGAGGGAAGTAAGAGAAGAGTAGTGATGAGGTGAAGTGCTGGCGATGATGATATATTAATGACAATGTGATGATGGTGATGATGTGCTGGCTGGTAATAAGGATCAGCCGTGGTTGACAACAACGCTTGCTTGTCTATATTTCAACTCATCATCACCAACACAACAGTTGATGGGGCAGCACAAACGCATTACTAAATCATTCTCAGAACCACCAACATATTTCGATTTCGCCATTGAAAATGAACAATAGATTTTTATCTGCGAATATTTTTTGTAGTTTCAGGGATTAATTTCTCGCGGACACGAGCAGCGGCCTCCATATAATGCTCTTTGAAGCAGCAGTTAGAAGCAGCAGTTTGAAGCAGCAGTTAGAAGCAGCAGTTAGAAGCAGCAGTTTGAAGCAGCAATTTGAAGCAGCAGTTTGAAGCAGCAGTTTGAAGCAGCAGTTTGACAAGCAGCAGTTTGACGCAGCAGTTTGAAGCAGCAGTTTGAAGCAGCAGTTTGACGCAGCAGTTTGACGCAACAGTTTGAAGCAGCAGTTTGAAGCAGCAGTTTGAAGCAGCAGTTTGATGCAGCAATCTAAGTATTACCGCCCTCACGACAAACTTTGCCAACAATAATCTTTCAAAAAAATTCTCAGTTTTTTTCATCAAAAAAAATATGAAAGTGTGTATGTACACGAATATGTGTGGTGCGTGTGTGTACGTGTAAGAGTGTGTGTGTGTGTGTGTGTGTGTGTGTGTGTGTGTGCGTGTGTGTGTGTGTGTGTGTGTATCTGTCTGTCTGTCTGTCTTTTGAACTAATCGTGAGTGGCGTTGGCAGTTTCTGTTCTCCTGGGTCTTGTCGTACCTACTCTTGAAACTGCACGTGCAGTATGCCTCCAGCACTTCCTCATCTTATACGGTCCAACTCTCTAACACCTCTAGACAGAAGAAATATGTTCTAACTTGCCTAAAGCTCATCTTGTTCAGCTTCCATCTCTGGATAGTACTGCAGATATATAAAATATTTGAAAGTATCGTGCTGTTGATGATACAAGAATGAAATATAGCACAAAGCTGAATCATATTTGTTTTCGGTTATAGTGACAACGAAGATTTCTCCTTTAATAATGTAGCAGACTATTTTCAAAATGGCTGCCAGCGAAGTGCTTGACTTTTGCATACATTTAGTATAAACATATAAAATGACACACGACACTGGAGGACAGGAGAGTCAGGGGAGACATGATAACGACATATAAAATACTGCGAGGAATTGACAAGGCGGATAGAGACAGGATGTTCCAGAGATGGGAACACAGAAACAAGGGGTCACAATTGGAAGTTGAAGACTCAGATGAGTCAAAGTGATGTTAGGAAGTATTTCTTCAGTCATAGAATTGTCAGGAAGTGGAATAGTCTGGAAAGTGACGTACTGGAGGCAGGAACCATACATAGTTTTAAGACGAGGTTTGATAAAGCTCATGGAGCAGGGAGAGAGTGACTTAGTAGCGACCAATGAAGAGGCGGGGCCAGGAGCTATGACTCTACCCCTGCAACTACAAATAGATGAGTACACACACACATTCATCCATACGTAACTTTAAGAAGAGGTACAACATGGCTCTGGTAGCCGGGTGAGAGAGTTTAAGCAATACTGAAGATTGATGACCTAGACACATATGCAACATCTGGTTATCTTTATTTCGTAGACGTTTCGCCACTTTTGACACTGGTGACAAGGCCATCATTTGCTGCACCTCATCTGACTCCAGTGTATGAGCGGCCATCTTCCTGCTTGTGCATCACATTCATCAACACTGCGGTATTCAACACCTGCTCATGCGTTGAGGGACTCATTACCTCATATATTGTCTCCTGTATATAATTTTGCGAGACTGAGGGACTCGTTACTTCCTCTACAACAGTCTTCCGTTTTTGTCTCCGTATTATATTGATTACGTCACAGGTTGGCGAAAAGTAGACAAAATGAAGATACCCAGATGTTGCACATGTGTCTAATTCATCAACTTGTCGGTATTGTATACCATTGATGTCAATACTGGAGGTATAGGAGTAAGTAGTAGAACTGCAGGTATGGGATGCAATGTGTAGGATCGCGTTGTCACGTGTGGCAACGGGTTCATGAGTGTGGCAGTGAGTTATAGGATGTGAGAGTGAGTTGTGTAGTGTGAGAGTCAGTTATAGTGTGTAAGAGTGAATTCTTGGAGTGTGGCAGTGAATCTTACAAGCGAGGAAGGATAACAGGCAGCCTCCCCCCCCCCAAAATAAAAATAAAAAATAACAACAAAACAGAAAACTGGTTGGTCAATTGAGGGTTATTGCTGCACAATAAACTTTTCACCACCAGAAAAACTTTTAATTCTTAAAATATGTATTGTACAGGGTATATATCGTGATCTCGAAACAGTAAAACCTTATACAAATAACCCGCACCCAGAAGAGAGAAAAGCTTATGACGACGTTTTGGTCTGACTAAGACCATTCACAAGTCACGATGACAGAAGAGAATGAGCCAATATATATAGGGGAGGGGGACAGGAACGGGAGAAAGAGAGGAAGAAAAATGAGTAGTGGTAGTGGTAATGCTGGTCGTGGAAGAAGTATTAGTAGAAATGGTAGAGGTAGTAGAAAGTAGGGGGAGTAGGTTTTTGCCACATGAGATAGAAAGGGGAGAGAAGTGAGGCATTAGTAATAGTAGTAGAAAAGGTAGAAGGAAGTAGTAATAGTAGTAAAGGAGAGGTAGTCGTCGTAGTAGTAGAAGTGGGGTAAGTCTAATGACCAGAAAAGGAGCAAAGCAGGAGAGCTAAGGGCCCACAAGGGGTAGGACCAAAAATACAGGGGAAGGGAAAAACTAAAGGTCAAAACACACTAAGCAGAAGAAAGAAAGAAAAAAGAAGAAAGATATAAGGAAAAGTAGGAAAGGGGAAGAAAAAAGGTTCAGGTCAAGTCACGAGTGTTCTGAAGGTTGGAGCATTCAACAATGTAAGGAGAAAGAATGGCATCTACAGAGACAAAGATTAAGACTCATACTAGGAAAGCTGTGCGTAAGGGATGCTTCAACAAGACGACGGCTGTGAAGGTTAGAAGTAGGACGGACAGTTTTGGCAGAGGACCAGTCAATAGGATGACTGTGATCTCTAACATGACAGAAAAGAGCATCATTTGTGTCGGTAAACCTAACACTGTTTCTGTGCTCTTTAAGTCTGTCAGAAAGAGAGAGGCCCATTTCTCCAAAGTATTGAAGGAGACAAGAGGAGCATGGAATAGAGTAGACACCAGGGGCATCAACTGCAGAGGAAGAGGTACGAACTAGATTACTGCAAAGAGTATTAGTTTGGTGAAAATTAAGTTTGATGTCTAAGAAACGTAGAGAGTTAATGAGATTAGAAAGACTAGAAATGTAGGGAAGGCAGAAAACATGATATTTATACACAAATAACCCGCACATAGAAGAGAGGAGCTTACGACGACGTTTTGGTCTGTCTTGAGCCATTTACAAAGTCACACTAACAAAAAGGAGAGAAGGAGGGAGTATATATAGGCCAGCAGACAGGGACGGGACAAGAGAGGGAGTGGTAGAGGTACTAGTAGTGGAGTCAGTCAAATACTAAGAAAGAGGAGCACTGCAAGGGAGCTAGGGGCCCACAAAGGGTAGGAGCAAGAACACAGAGGGGAAGGGGAAATAATAAAGGCCAAATATCCAAGGCAGAAGAAAGAAAACCCAAAGGAGAAAGAGGAAAGAAACACCCGTGACTTAACCTGATTCTTTTTTTCCCTTCTCCCTTTCCCCCATTTCTTCTTTCCTCTTAATCCTTTGGATTTTCTTTCTTCTACCTTGGGTATTTGTCCTTTATTATTTATTTTCCCCCCTCTGTGTTTTTGCTCCTACCCTTTATGGGCCCCTAGCTTCCTTGCAGGGCTCCTCTTTCTTAGTATTTGACTGACTCCACTACTACTACTACCTCTACCACTACCTCTCTTCTTCCTTTCCTTCTACCTCTCTTGTCCCGTCCCTGTCTGCTGGACTATATATGCTCCCTCTTTCTCTCCTTTTAGTTTTGTCGCCCCCTCGATGACGACGCCGGAGAACCCCGAAGACGACCAAGACTACCCACTACAGCTATTCTTTCTCTCACTTCCTTCTTTCTTATCCCCCATCCTTCTTCCTATGTAGGTAGAACCACAGCCTGAAGTACCAAGATCTGCTGATAAAGATGCGACGTCAGAAGACACTCCCCACCATGGGGAGCCACAGCAAGAGAAAAGAAGTCAACCCCCACCCAGGGGCCCCCAAGAAAGAAGAAAGAAGATGACTGACACCCTCTACCCAGGGGGCCAATGCCGGGTCACCATTTGGAGAAGACCCGGGCCGGATGTACCGGCGAACTTACAACAACAACAATCCTTTTAGTTAGTGTGACTTTGTAAATGGTCCAAGTCCGACCAAAACGTCGTGGTAAGCTCCTCTCTTCTATGTGCGGGTTATTTGTGTATTGTTCCAGTCACAGTATTGTGACTTCTTGTTCTCTACACTAAAACCTTAGGTTATATCAGACTATGGAATAAGACAAATAAACTTTCAGGGTAACAGAGAGAAGAATATATAATAAAATGGTGAGAATATGTACGAAAAATACATAAAAATAATGGTTATGCAATATAACGAAGGCTTTCCCAGGCCTCGGAAACTATAATAAAAAGAATTTCATTTAAGAATCTTCGGGAGTTTCGCTTCAGGTTTTTTGAGAATTTTCAGTCCTTATCACTTCCCCTGTCTCTGAGAGAGAGAGAGAGAGAGAGAGAGAGAGAGAGAGAGAGAGAGAGAGAGAGAGAGAGAGAGAGAGAGAGAGAGAGAGAGAGAGACAGACAGACAGAGAGAATCAAGGAATACATAAAATTATTATACACAGGGGGGAAGCGTTAAACCCGTAGGAGTCATACAGCGCGTCGGGAATGAGAGACAATCATGTTCGATCCAAGGAAGTGGACGGTAGATCCATTTCCCTGGATCACGAGCCCTTCAAAACATATCTCAAATTTTACATTTCTCAAAAATTCTATGTCTGAGCAGAGACAGGCCTTATGTTAAGTGCTCTTACACAACTGCGGGATCCTGGTTTATGTATTCCCACAGTATGTGCATAAGACACATGTAACACCAGAACAGTGTAATGGAGAACATTATCACACACCTGACTAGGTTACTCTCGAAAATAAGGAACACTGTTCGGCCTTCCTGTATTTTCACCAGTTTGTGCATCCCTGGAGGGATGCACAAACTGGTGTGAAAATAAAAATAATCCACATTTGTTAGTTTGAGCCTAAGACCAGTGTTTATTATGCTTCTATGTTTACAAATGTTTATATAGTAACTTTAACATTGTTGCTGGTAACTCAAGTGCATTTCTGACAAGATAAGTTCTTTCATTCTTCAAGATTTTCAGTTTTCCCACACAGTGCTTGAAGGGAAAACCTCGGTTGTATTTTCTGTCCCCTTGAAGTTTGAGAGGCTCCTGCGGCGATGATATTCTTCGCCTGACATCTTCCTTTCTTTTGCCTCGCAGCATTGGTGTGTGTGAGAGGGAGAGAGGGAGGGAAAGAGAGAGAGAGACAGAGAGAGACAGAGAGAGAGAGAGAGAGAGACAGACAGACAGACAGAGACAGAGACAGAGACAGGCAGGCAGGCAGACAGACAGACACAATGCTGTTTTTATGACACTGAAGATAGCAACAGAACGAGGTGAGGATTCCACACGCACAACCTGGCTATGGGAAAGAGGTAATTGACCAGCCCTTTGCTCTGAGCTCGCCACCACCGATTGGAATGCTCTTCTCCAAGGGGATGTTAACAACCAAGTGAAAGCCTGCACTGGACACATCCTAATCTACAAGAACCCATCCCTCACCGGCAGTATGTGACGAAGCCTACAGATCAGCCTTGGTTTGGCTTTCGTTGTAGAGAGGCTGCTACTGCTAAGTACAAGGCATGGCGAAGGTATAAGAGACATCCTACCACCTATAACAGGAATTTGCACAGGCAAGCCTGTAGGCATATGGGTGAAGTTCAAAAGTGGGCCATCGCTAAATGGGAGGTGGACACAAAAAGAAAGCTATCATCAGGTAGAGTGGGCTCCAAAACCTGGTGCTCCCTGGTCAACGACAGACAAGGTTATCTACCTGATGAACTCATTCCACCTCTAAATCGACAGGATGGGACCACCTCTACTAGTAGTCAAGAGAAAGCGGACCTCTTTGCCGAACACTTTGCTACCAAAATGCAAGTTCCTGATCCAGCAAGGGACCCTCCTTGGCTAGCTTCAAGAACTTTCAAAACTGTCAGTGGTGACAATAAGGCAGGAGGAGGTGCATTTCTTTCTTAAATCGCTTGGCCAAGAAAAGGCTGTGGGCCCAGACAAGTTGAGCCCAAGATTGCTGAGAAGATGTGCAGACCAGCTAGCAGCACCTCTAACTCGCATCTTTCAGCACTGCCTAGTACAGTGTAAATGGCCTTCTCTGTGGAAAGACACAAATGTAGTCCCTGTTCACAAAAAGAAGAGCAGAACAGAAATCAGCAACTACAGACCAGTGTCACTCCCGTCAATCACTGGCAAGATCCTTGAGACAATAATCTCAAGACAAATGACTACCACTCACTACTTTGTGACCGTCAATATGGCTTCAGGAAAGGTTACTCTGCTGCTGATCTGTTGTTAAACCTCTCAACTAAATGGCACCAGTCACTGGATGAATCCAAAGTTAGCTGTGTGGTAGCACTGGACATTGCTGGTGCTTTCGACCGAGTGGCACCAGGGCCTCTTGGCAAAACTGCAAGCACTGGGAATTGCAGGCTCTACGCTATGTCTCCTCAGTGATTACCTTCATGGTAGATCTCTAAGGGTAGTTCTCAATGGAACAGAATCAGCAAGACATCCTATTGGGGCAAGTGTTCCACAAGGAAGTGTGCTGGGACCATTGTTATGGAATGTCTACTTCAATGACCTTCATCTCATCCCAGAATCCCATGCATATGCAGACGACTGTACTCTGACATTTATTTATCCAAGAGAAAAAATACCAGCTGCTCTAAGCTACATCAATCATCAGCTAAGAGCTATATCAGCTTGGGGAAACCGATGGCAGGTAACATTTATACCTGAGAAAACACAAATGATGATGGTCTCTAGGCACAATGATGGTAATGCTGGAGCAGTAGTAAGTATGAATGGGAGAGTGCTGGTACCTGGGGAAGAAGCTGATATCCTTGGGGTGAAATTTGACTCCAAACTGATCATGAAGAACCACATTGTAAATCTTTCAAACAAAGCAGCCAGGAAGCTTACAGCACTTCGACGTATCTCGCATCTGCTTGACAGTAGTGGTTGCAAGATTCTGTATGAGGCACAGGTACGCTCACACCTTGAGTATGCTCCACTGTCTTGGTTTGCCTACCAACCCCCCTTCTCCGTCTCATCTGCGACTGCTTGACAGAGTAGAGAACAGAGTAAGACGTTTCATCTCTCGCCTGGACCCATCCTAGATAGATCTCTCATTTCAGAAGAGCCTTCAACACAGGAGGGATGTGGGCGGCCTTACTGTTATGTACAAGGCCAACATTGTCAAAGTACCACACTTGGCTCCACTTCGAGGACAGCGAGAACTAAGCTTCTATACCACAAGACGGGCAGAAAGCAGCAACTTCACTCTGGCTGTACCCTTCTCCAGAACATCACTTCATCTGAGATCATTTATCCCCAGGATGACTCGAGTCTGGAACACATTCGTACAGCATTATGATGTCAACGAGATAAAGTCAGCTGATCAAATGAAAATGCTGGCCCACAGATGGCTCTAACTTCATCCTGTACCCTACCTGTATGTTTCATAACATAAAAATGCTTTCAAATGAGCTGATGTAGGTAACAGCTCTTAGCTTGTCAATAAAGTTAGGAATCCTTAACGTGTAAATAGCTTGTCAATAAAGTTAGGGATCCTTAACCTAACCTTGTCAAACCCTGTGTAAAAAAAAATCAGACAGACAGAGACAGACAAGTGAGTGACATACCTGAAGACACAATCACTTGCAAGCCACTTGGTTATGTCCGTTCATTTGATTACAAGGCCGTCTTTAAAATACTAAATACACCAATAGGTTGATTTGAAGACCCATCTCGTACAACCTGGCTGTGGGAGAATGGAAATTCGCTGACCCTTTGCTTGAAATTTGCCGCCACAGAATGGAATACTCTTCTTCAAGGTGATGTTAATAATCAAGTGACAACCTTTACTAAATATATCTTTAATCTTCAACAAGGGTACACAACCTCCCGGAAGTATGATAACGGAGCCTTCAGATCAGCCTTGGTTTGGCTAACGTTTCCGAGAAGCCGCTACTGCAAAGTACAAGACTTGGAGAAGATACAAAAGGCATCTCACTACCTATCAGCGAAAGTAGGCCAGAACTTGGCCATCTCTAGAATGACGGCTAATACAAAAAGAAAACTGGCACCAAAAAGAGTGGGCTGCAAAACATGGTCCCTGATCAAGGCCCGACAAGGATATTCGTCTGGTGAAACCATTTCACTTCTAGTTCGACAGGATGGTACTGTCCCTTCCAGAAAAAAAAGCTGACCTACTTATTGAACATTTTGCTGTCACATGCAAGCCCCGGATCCAGTTAGGGAACCTTCATTACAGCCGCAATGGAGGTGACAGCTGTGACAATAAGACAGGACGAGTTACATATATCCTTAGATCCCTGGATCAACAAAGGCTGTAGCCCGGACAAGGTGAGTCCATGATTGCTGAGTAGACCAGCTATCATCGCCTCTTAACTAGTATCTGTCAACACAGAATAACATGGTAAATAACCTTCTTTTTGGAAAAAAAAAACAGTCAATGATCAGTATAAAGAATCAACAGCTACATATCAATGTCAGTCCTGCCAATCACTGGCAAAATGACAACCTATCTTGAGCATAATTTTTTTTGGGGGGACAATTAACATGCCATGAGAAAAGGTCGCTCTGCAGCTAATCTCCAGCTAACCCTCTTCAGAATGTGGAAGCAGTCACTGGATGAATCCAAGATCAGCGAAGAAAATTATAGGATGGATAATGAACATAAGAACATAAGAACATAAGAAAGGAGGAACACTGCAGCAGGCCTGTTGGCCCATACTAGGCAAGTCCTTCACAATCCGTCCCATTAACAGAATATTTGCTCAACCCAATTTTCAATGCTACCCAAGAAATAAGCTTTGACAATTCTACCCACTCATGCGCGAGTCCCACTCAAATCCAACCCCTCTCACTCATGAATTTATCCAACCTAAATTTGAAACTACCCAAGGTCCTTGCTTCAATAACCCTACTAGGCAGACTGTTCCACTCATCAACTACCCTATTTCCAAACCAATACTTTCCTATATCCTTTCTAAATCTAAACTTATCTAACTTGAATCCATTATTGTGGGTTCTCTCTTGGAGAGATATCCTCAAGACCTTATTTATATCCCCTTTGTTAATACCCATTTTCCACTTGTATACCTCGATCATGTCTCCCCTCATTCTACGTCTTACAAGTGAATGTAATTTTAGGGTCTTCAATCTTTCTTCGTAAGGAAGATTTCTAATGCTATGTATTAATTTAGTCATTCTACGCTGAATGTTTTCTAACGAATTTATGTCCATTCTGTAATATGGAGACCAGAACTGAGCTGCGTAATCTAGGTGAGGCCTTACTAATGATGTATAAAGCTGTAATATAACTTCTGGACTTCTGTTGCTAACACTTCTTGATATAAATCCCAGTAATCTATTTGCCTTATTACGTACGCTTAGGCATTGCTGTCTTGGTTTAAGGTTGCTGCTTACCATCACCCTTCAAAGTAAGGGATGCCAAGCCAATGATGATTCTTTTTAAATCACTTGTTTTCTCTAGGCTGGAATACTGCTGTACACTAACAGCTCCATTCAAGCAGGTGAAATCGCAGATCTAGAGAATGTACAGAGAACCTTTACTGCACATATAAGTTCCGTCAAACACCTTAATTACTATGAACGCTTTGAAACACTTAACTTATACTCACTGGAGCTCAGGCGAGAGAGATACATCTGGGAAAATCCTAGAGGATTGGCCTCAAATCTGCCACATAACATTAAATCACTTGCAACTGCAAACCCCTAAAGTTGGCAATTAGTCACTATGAGAAAATACAATAAAAGTCTGGGGCCCAAGACTGTTCAACAGCCTCCCACCAGGCATAAGTAGAATTACCAATAGACCTCTGGCTGTCTTCAAGGGGCTGCAGATACTGATTCATTACCCGATCAGCCGGGCTGTGGGTAGACTAGCGCCAGCAGTAACGCCTGGTTGATCGACTGATCAACGGGAGGCCTGGTCAAGGACTGAGCCGCGGGTGCGTTGACCTCCGGAGCACCCTCCAGGTGGACTCCAGGTTGCAGCATAGGACATTGCTGGTGCACCAGGGACACTTTGGCGAAGCTGCAAGCACTTGGAGTCTATGGCTCAGAGACTTCCAGTGACTTCCTCAAGTGGTTCTCAATGGAATAAAACCGAGAAGACGCTCAGTCTGTGCCAGTGTTCCATAAAACACTCAGTCTGTGCCAGTGTTCCATAAAACACTCAGTCTGTGCCAGTGTTCCATAAAACACTCAGTCTGTGCCAGTGTTCCATAAAACACTCAGTCTGTGCCAGTGTCCTAAACACTCCAGTCTTCCAGTGTTCCAAAAAAAAGAATGACTGTTCATTGTTATGAATGTTTTTCAATGACTTCCACTCGAAACCTTGCCAATGCAGATGACTGTACTCTAAACATTCAGCAGAAGCAGTAGATTTCACAGCAAACAGATCAGTGTTTCCAGACGGGGTCTCAGTATATGACCCGCAGCTGGAGTTTTGGCCATCTGACTGTGGCCTTCCGCTGGCTTACCGGTCCACCACTTTAAAAATTATGGTTATGATTATAACCAATTATTATAGTATATTATATGCAGGAGAGGTGTCTCCACCTCCTTGATTATTGTAACGGCTGAAGGGGTGAGTATTATTGTAGAAATGGTTTGGAAAACAAAAAAGTTGACAAATGAAATACTTGTGGAACACATGGGAACCTTTCCACAATAAAGATGTCCAAGTGTTACATATGTGTTTCATTCATCAGTGGTGAGTCTCTCCCCTACCATGACTGTTGTAACGGGTCAGTGGTGAGTCTCTCCGCTACCATGACTGTTGTAACGGGTCAGTGGTGAGTCTCTCCGCTACCATGACTGTTGTAACGGGTCAGTGGTGAGTCTCTCCGCCACCATGACTGTTGTAACGGGTCAGTGGTGAGTCTCTCCGCCACCATGACTGTTGTAACGGGTCAGTGGTGAGTCTCTCCGCCACCATGACTGTTGTAACGGGTCAGTGGTGAGTCTCTCCGCTACCATGACTGTTGTAACGGGTCAGTGGTGAGTCTCTCCGGCACCATGACTGTTGTAACGGCTCAGTGGTGATTCCACCCACTACCCTGTGTGTGCATGTCACCCAGGGTATCCACCCACTACCCTGTGTGTGCATGTCACCCAGGGTATCCACCCACTACCCTGTGTTTGCATGTCACCCAGGGTATCTAGGGGGCGTGTTGGGGAAAGGCAGATTACTGATAATCAAGGATCCCGTCACTTTTCCTAAAAAGCTTTTTTAGATTATCTTAGTCATAAATTGATTATTTAATTAACAGAATCAGTAAAACATTCCACAGGCCAGTCGGTCTCCCTCCCTCCTCCCTCTTTCTCTCTCTCTCTACAAACACACAGGAGTTAGGCTCAGAAATGCTGCATTTATTTTACAAGTTAAAAACTCGTATACTCCCTCAGCTTATTCTAAAACCATCTACGCAATGTCCTTGGTGTTAATATTTTACAGTTGTGACCTTTATTTAAAATCAAGCAATATGTACATAGGAAACAGCATGTACGTGGAGAAAGCTGTGGGCCAGAGTTTACATTTGATCTACACACACACACACACATACACACACACACACACAAACACCTCACTCAAGTAAAAAGATATGGGGGTGAGTATAACACCAAGCACATCTCCTGAGGCGCATATCAACCAAATAACTGCTGCAGCATACGGGCGCCTAGCAAACCTAAGAACAGCATTTCGACATCTTAATAAGGAATCGTTCAGGACCCTGTACACTGTGTACGTTAGGCCCATACTGGAGTATGCAGCACCAGTTTGGAACCCACACCTAGCCAAGCACGTAAAGAAACTAGAGAAAGTGCAAAGGTTTGCAACAAGACTAGTCCCGAGGAGAGGTTAAGGGAAATCGACCTCACGACACTAGAGGACAGGAGAGATAGGGGGGACATGATAACGACATATAAAATACTGAGAGGAATTGACAAGTTGGACAGAGACAGGATGTTCCAGAGATGGGACACAGCAACAAGGGATCACAGTTGGAAGTTGAAGACTCAGATGAATCACAGGGATGTTAGGAAATATTTCTTCAGTCACAGAGTTGTCAGGAAGTGGAATAGCTTGGGAAGAGATGTAGTGGAGGCAGGATCCATTCATAGCTTCAAGAAGAGGTATGATAAAGCTCATGGCGCAGGGAGAGTGACCCAGCAGTGGCCAGTGAAGAGGCGGGGCCAGGAGCTATGACTCGACCCCTTCAACCACAACTAGGTGAGTACACACACACACATACACACAAACACACATTATATATATATATATATATATATATATATATATATATATATATATATATATATATATATATATATATATATATATATATCTATCAAGACAATATCTCTCAGTCCGCAGCACTGTGTATCAAAGTTGATACTCAAGGTAAGAAGGAACCTGAGGCTCACACCTGCAACACTCTGTATCATCTCGTCTCCACGTTAGGTTAATGTCTTATATGTTAAAATATGTTATGCACGTTTCACCACATCCCTGGCGGATTTTAGAATGACTTCATTACTTATGATAATTCATATATAACATATTCACGATTCGTCTTAAATCAATCCTCATTAAACTGGATTAACATATTTACAATGACTTTGCACGGAAAATGAAAGTAATCCCTCGACACTGTTTTAACAGCAATGAATAATTATTTTTGATTTATTTCAAGTTTAAGCATTACGTCACTCCAGGGATATCACGGACACATTATTTTTCGGCCTAAATACAACATGAGAAGTCTATAAAACTGATAGTCTACTTTCAGCCTCATTTATTAAAAAAACTCCTAAGGGCGAAATAACATGTGAATTAGTATGGTGGAACACTCAGCACTGTTTTAAATATAAAATTACGTCTCACACGTACACATACAGAGAGAGAGAGAGAGAGAGAGAGAGAGAGAGAGAGAGAGAGAGAGAGAGAGAGAGAGAGAGAGAGAGAGAGAGAGAGAGAGAGAGAGACAGAGAGAGACAGAGAGACAGAGAGACAGAGAGAGAGACAGAGAGAGAGACAGAGAGAGAGACAGAGAGAGAGACGGGGGTCACAGAGACGTACCGCAGTGCTTCACTAAGTCTATACAAGGCCAGTCCAGTGACGGTATCTCTCATACAAAGCTACACAAAGGCAACCAAACGCCAGCAGATCACGGCTCCCAACCATGTTGTTTGCAGGTTGTACACCATAATAAACTGGGATATATATATATATATATATATATATATATATATATATATATATATATATATATATATATATATATATATATATAATACGGGCTTACATAGAGTTAAAGCACTCAATAGTTACTCTGCCATAATATAAGATAGAGTTCATTTTACATTAGTGTAACAAGTGTGAGGCCACTATCTGTAACAAGTTATACATCGAACATTTCATTATCACTCTTAGACTTTACTGAAGGTGAGCAACTAGCGAGCAGTTAATCATCCTAGGTAGCCTAAGCAGCAATTTAGCACACCGCTATGTAGACCGCAAGACAGTTCCCCCTTTTTTAACAATTCATAAAATACTGTCTATACTCTATAGGTTTCAGTAAATCTACGTTTTAGTCCATCCTAATTTCATTTATCTGTCCACATATTTGCTATTTACCTGTTCTCTTCGTACTGAGACACGCAGTGAAGGACCAAAAAATTAGTTAGTAGTTTTCACTCCCACTATCAATATTCAGACAACCAATTACGATGTAGAATTGTTTGTATGCATAATGTGGCTAGTATCCATATTAAGGTATAGGACAAATGTGCAACAGTTAGGTATCTTTATTTCTAAGACGTTTCTCCTACACAGAAGTCTTTTTCCGGTCGAATAAGAAGAAACTAAAAGTGAAGGCACCAGAAGTGGTGGAGAGGTAAAGATAATGTAATCAGTCCTTCAGCCTTGAAGAAGTAGTTGGAGATGGTCAGTCCCTCAGCCTTGCACAATGTGAAGTTGAAGCATGGAACTAACTTTTTATAGCGCCAGAGGAAAGATGCAGAATATAAGAGACGTCACAGAATGCGAGGCCCACTAGCCCATGCTAGGCAGGTCTTCAAATCCAACTCTTTTCATTCATAATAAAGTTGTAGATGTCCTCTGACCAAGATACCGTTGTATTGCAGTGTCAAACACGCACTAATATTAATTAATGGCATACAATACCGACAAGTTGATGATTAAGACATGCGCAACAGTTAGGTATCTGCTTTCTTCAGTTTAGTCACTTATGAATGCGACTGAAGAAGCCTACTGTGTAGGCGAACTGTTTCGGAAATAAAAATACCTAACTGCTGCATATGTGTCTTAGTCATATAGTGTCTGCAGATTAATTTCATAAAAAATTACACCTTTCAAACTGTTTAATATCATAGTATAGTTTGCAATTACATTATATACTATATAAACAGATCACATCAATAACATTTCGAATGCTAACACAACTTAAATGGACACATTGTCCCTTGGAAGGCTACCCTATAATTACCAGAGACTTCTATATCACTCACAATATATTTATGTGTGTAAAGTTATTGATGTCATAGCGGAATTTGATCGATTCTTTTAGTATTGCCACGTTAATTTCGTTTAGGCTATTACAATATCAATGCTTGTGGGATTTTTCTAATGTTATAATATTCATCCTTCTGGCTGTGGGCACTGTTGTGCCTGAGGGCACTTCCTGTCCCTCCTCTCTCCCTCCCTCACTCACTCCAGTGAAGACAGTCCTCGGGGAACGTACTTGCTGGGACATCCTCTTTTTGCAAGCTCCTGATGTGTTGATTGCAACACGAAAGGCCTAGAGCTACCATTTTACTCCCCCCGTGGTTGTTTTGCATATATATATATATATATATATATATATATATATATATATATATATATATATATATATATATATATATATATATATATATATATATATATAAGGAAGAGTAAAACTCGCATAATATAAACAAAATGGTTTTCCTTATGAAAATCCTTTCCTGCTATTATCTTGAAAATTGATTTCTGAAGGATAAACCACACTACCATCACTTCCATTAACATTTCTTCAAGACTAGAGGTACGAGCTGCAAATATACCTTTAATCCCACGAGAAGAGGCTGGGGGCACAAAGGGACTCCGAGCAGTAAAAGCTGAAAGATTGCGATAAGGAAGGAAGGAAGAGTTGAAAGAGAAATTTATAGACGGGGAACTAGCGGAAATATTAGAGTTGTGAACCAAGTAACGACTGGAGTCTTAAACCAAGCAACGACTGGAGTCTTAAACCAAGCAACGACTGGAGTCTTAAACCAAGCAACGACTGGAGTCTTAAACCAAGCAACGACTGGAGTCTTAAACCAAGCAACGACTGGAGTCTTTAACCAAGCAACGACTGGAGTCTTAAACCAAGCAACGACTGGAGTCTTAAACCAAGCAACGACTGGAGTCTTAAACCAAGCAACGACTGGAGTCTTTAACCAAGCAACGACTGGAGTCTTTAACCAAGCAACGACTGGAGTCTTTAACCAAGAAACGACTGGAGTCTTAAATCAAGCAACGATTGTAGTCTTAAACCAAGCAACGACTGGAGTCTTACACCAAGCAACGACTGACTTGGCTAGGCTGTGGCAACAATGATTTCTGCAATAATTGACAAATAAGTAAAACCTTGATCTTATAGACCTCAATTTAATGTAGCTCAATTTTAATGGACAAAATATGCGGCCAGACAACATTGGGATGCAGTGGATAAAGTCTGTTAAATCCAGAAATGTTCATTATTCTTATGGTCCACTGGGTAAATTAATTTCAGATTTACATGTGTTCAACAAGTAAAAAGTTATGAGCAATATTCCCTTCAAATGGGATTAACATGTGTCTTATTCATCTTCTTGTCGGTTCTGTATGACATTACTATATTAATACAGAAGGGAACATATTTTAGATGCTACGACTTTTTACTAACCTTTTCTGAGATTTGAAAAAGATAATGTCGCTAAACTTATAACACTTGTAGGAAGATGTATATCAGCTACATTTTTAAATGATGGCATATTGTAGGTTAAGCCATCATTATGTGTCAATTTTGTTTACCTAGTTTCGTAAGAAGAATGAAGATAGATTATTTAAATTTATTATGTAACGTTAAGAGCTATATAATAAGTGGTACATGCGTGGGGGGGGGAAATGACTGATTTACATTCTTTTAAGGCATTGTTGGAATATCCCGAGTTATTTCATTATAAAGAGTCACTGCATATCCACTATAAGTGAATGAGCTTTGTAATTATTAGAGCTGAAAGAAAACTTAATGCTAAGTAACTCTGCAACGGCTTACTTTAAGCTCAACATTGACGTAATAGTAATAGTTACCGATAGCTACTCTGCGGAATTCGGTCCTTATTTTACACTTCTCGGTACATACAACTTATGTACCTTGTGGAATAAGAAATTATTTCCTGTGCCAATTGTTATTTTGGGGGATAAAAAAAATGAATACATTTATTTAGACTCAGCACAAGAAAGAAGCTGCCAGCTTGTCAAGTCTGCTGACATCCAACTTCCACAAGTCCAACGCAACGGTGCCTGCTATTCCTGATTCTTAAGTCTATTCTTAAGTTTATTCTTCGTCTGTCCCGTCTTCCCCGCTCACCCCATTGGGTGAGAAGCATGTCTCGTGTCTGACCCCATTTAACAGTTGTTACGTGACCTAACCATACGTTACTTAACCTAACTTTTAACTAAATGATACCTAATCTAACTTGACCAAACCTAACCTAGCCTATTTTCGTTAGAATCTCCCAGAATAAAAATCTACACAAGGAATACTTATTCCATTGTATACATAAGTTGAATGTATTATTATTCTTATAATCAAGGAGGAAGTGCTAAACCCGTAGGATTATACAGCGCCTGTGGGGGGAATGTAAAGAAGTAAAATAAAATAATGTCAGTTTCGCCGAGTATTTGTCGGCAACTATAGTACACCAAATACATATATAACAGAAACGGCTAAAACGTAAAATGGTAGTACATTACCAAAACGAAGTTCTTGCGATCCAACGATGCGTAGCCACAACTGAAGATGATATACTATTTATCGTTTCCATACATTCTTTATAATAATTGGGGTGTTAACTCGCAAGTACGAAAGTGTTTCATAAGCAGAAGCAGTTAATGTTGTGTTTATATTATACAAACAATTATATTTTATTTTAATCCGGGAGAAGCACTAAACACGTAGGAGATAACATAGCTGATGAGGAATGGAATACATTAAGGTTCGAGCCAAAGATATTTCTTAGATCAAGATTCCTTCACCAACATCAGTACACTTTTCAGGAGGGACACGTCGTTATAGAATTGTTCACTCACAAGTACAAAATTATTTACAAACGATAATTTGATTATTCACTCACGGACATTAAAAAAAATATTAATTAGACAAAAAAGATGAAAAATGTTTCGTCTTATTCTTGAGCTTGTACTGGGAAAACTACTAGTATTTAGTTCCTGTAACAGTCTAAACCAGAGACCATATTACTAGTTCAGATGCACACACGTCTCTAGCCGCCACTGTCTTCGAATAAGGGATAGTTCCTACATATTCTGAGACACTTCTATGCAGTAAATTCAACACTAAGAACAGTTTAGTGTCCATAATAGCGGAGGGAGGCGGCGTGACACCTACATTGTGGGTCTTCACTTCCTTGTTGTTATGGCCACCAGTGTTGCCATAGGCGCCTCAAAAAAAACCTACTGGAGACCCAATTTACCCCTCTTTCAGACTTTTCCCATATATTATTGAAAATTAACTCTTTCATGGAGGTTCCTTGATGAGTGGCTCGTGATCTAAGGAATTGGACTTACCCTCTCCTTCCTTGGATCAAACAGTTGCCTCCCATTCCCATTATCCCACAGGTTTAGCGCTTCTCCCTAAATATAAAATACTGTTTTGAAATTAAATAAAAAATTAACATAGATAATTACTTAATTATTTAGACATGATATATCGACTAAGTAATTTATTACGATTGGTATATTTGCAATGTGCATTGACAGAAACGTCTGTAAGCTAATAATAATCTTTATTATCTACAAAACATTATTATTTAAGCCACGGAGTTAAATTTTAGTAAACATTATTATTATTATAATCAAGGGGAGCGCTAAACCCGTAGGATTATGCAGCGCTTATGGGGCGGATGTGGAAGGTATTCAGGCTTAATTCAGGGAACTGGAGCACAGATCCAATTCTCTAGATCAAGAGCCCCTCACCAACGTCAAGGAACCTTCATTGAGGGGTTAGTAAACAATAAATACGAAAGGAAAAAAAATATTTTGAAGCAGTGTTCTGCGAATTCAAAGCATTTTAACATCTTTCATTGGTTGGTGCGCGAGGAAGAGATGAACATCACAAGCTTTGTTGGGCGGCAAAGTATTGCCCTGTCTGACATAGTGTATAGTACTGCGTACTTTATCCCAAACCTTGTATGTTCAAGTTTCCTCTGACCTGAGATAAATTTGTATATATATATATTATATATATATATATATATATATATATATATATATATATATATATATATATATATATATATATAAAATATATATATATATATATATATATATATATATATATATATTTATATATATATATATATGTATATTATATGACCCTGCCATATACCGTATAAAATGTAATGAATGACTCCTTGCTTAGGTTCCTGAAAGCCAAATGCTCGTTTGCTGCAGCAGTTATTCGGTTGTGCCTCAGGTGCTATGTTCACCCCAAAATCCTTCTTGAGCGAGGTTTGCAGTATTTGCTCCCTGATCCTGTATTCCGTTAGCGGTCTTATTTGCCCATCCTGAATCATAATAACTTTGCACTTGCTGGGGTTAAATGATAGTAGCTACTTGTCAGATCAGACCTGCAGCCTGTCCAGATCCATTTGTGTTCTTTCCTGGCATTCACCTGTTCGTAGTCTCTTTCATTAGTTTCACAATGTGTATGTTTATGTTTTAAAAAATCATTACTTAAAGATAAGGAGCCAGAATCATTACTCCACATCAGTCGTGATCTCATAAGCTAGAACTATCTTTGAGCAAACATTATGATGACCTCACAGCACTACTCCAATCCCTCCAGACCAATATGTCAATCATCACACTCACTGAGACCTGGCTGAAGCCTGATACTACAGATGTCTATGGCATCCCAGGTTACACAGCCATTCACAATTGCAGGACAGATCAGCGAGGGGGTGGAATAGCTATATATTACTCAGATCAACTTGAATGTATCAATAACTCTTGCATAAGGGATGAGCATGGAGAATATATTATAGCTAAATTTAAATCAAAAGACCTGCAAAACCCTCACAGTGATAAACATCTACAGATTACCACAGTCAAACATTCACCATTTTAGTGAAAAACTAGGTAACCTAATAACTGATGCACACATGAACAAAGACCATTTGCTGCTCACAGGAGACTTCAATATAAATCTCCTACATGACCAGGACCCACAAGTAACAGAATTCACAAACACTATGAGCAACTGCTTGTTACTACCAACAATATCAAAACCTACAAGAATCTCCGAGACTAGTACCTCATTACTAGACCACATCTGGACTAATACTATAGCCCCTCTAAAATCAGGCATCATCACAGACAACACCACAGACCACTATCCGACCTTTCTCATAACTAATCTTGGTAAATTGCCCCTAGATATTACAAAAGTTACCTTCAGACTACATAATGAGTCAGCTGTAAATAACTTTATAACAGCTATGATTAACATTGACTGGCATAATGAGTTAGAAACATATACAGATACTAATGAATGCATCAAGAATTTCCTTAACAAAACCCACCACCTCTATAACAAACATTGCCCTAAAAACTAAACAGATCACAGCTAAGAGACTTAACAATCCCTGGCTAACACCCAGCATCCTTAAATCCATTAACAAAAGGCACCAATATGAAAAACAATACAGAAGGGTCTAATAACCAGAGAACAATCCAAACGCTACTCATCAACCCTTACCAGCCTGATAAGGAGATCAAAAAATTGTATTA